>NW_019379522.1:3579683-3611653 GCF_000648655.2 Copidosoma floridanum | reverse complement strand
TTTTTTTCCCCCCCCCCCCCCCCCCACCACCTTTCTTTTTTCCGATCGAGGTCGAATTCTTTGGTATTTTTTCCGTCTTTATTGTGTATATGCCGCTTGGTGATCCAAGTGCGTCATTAATGGCTTTTGACGTAAAGGTACGGGCGAGCGTGGATTTTTTTTTTTCAACTCCATCGATTTCGCCGATCGTCGCTTGCGATGCCGGAAAAAGCTTGTTAGCACCGCGCGACAAAAAAACGTCCCGTAAGGGTCTCTTGCGCGGGTTTACGAAGAAAAAAAAGAAAAAAAAGTAAATAACCCGCGCTCTGTTTAACTCAATTATGAGAAATCACGTGTATGAATAACACGCGGTTGTTTTCCTGCCCCCGAAGCTCCTAACGAGGAAAGGGGTTGGGGGGAGGGGTATCCTTAAAAATTATATGTACCTACGGCGTGTGCAACTTTCATGATAATTTAAAAGCCAACTCTGGAATATCACTGTGATGATCCTTTGATGTATGTATACAGTGAAAAAAAAACAAAAACAAAAACAAAAAAAACTTGGGTCTAATTATCTCGAGGAGTGTGTAATATTATGCGATCGGGACTGATTTGTAATTGAAACGAGGAGCTCTCGGGCGTACTTTTTCAGGGGCTGCCAAAACAATGAACGAGACGAAAAACCACGAGAAAAAAGGCGTCGAGGAGAGGAACGGAACAGCATCGAGGAGGTCCTTTCGAATAAAATGGGTCAAGGGGCGTGCAAGAGCACACGAACGAGACGTCTTCTCGCGCGACGAATATATTTATGGCCGATCGAGCCGTGGGATCGGACCGGCAAAACGACAAGTGCGACACCAGCAGCGACAGCCTCGGGGGAGTAAAAACAAAAAAAAAAAAAAAAAGGAAAAGCCACACCTCCCGTAGCCGGTGCTGTTGTCGTCATGCGACACATCGCGAATCAGTCCGGTAATTAGAGGGGGTGACAACTACACCGACTGGCTTCGTCCCTCTGCTGCTTTTGCATATATATAGTAGAGGTTGGCGGGAGAGATCGAATCGCGTAGGACGCGAGCGAGAGAGTGTATGGCGCGGGTTAATTCGCTAATTAGGCCCGATGTAGGTACGGCTAATTATTCCCTTCGCCAATGATCTCGCTCGCGCCTCTCGAGGATACACTTTCAGGAATGGCTCTTCCTCTCCAAGGGCTTCGTTTGCACACGCAATTGAAAATATTACCTTTCACCCACTCAATTATCATCGACAATTATACTGGATACATGTATTATCATTTCTCGGCGAAATTTGCATTTAAAAAATCTCTCTAGTATCACAGGAACTGCTCCTCAAGTTAAACCAACATGCAAATCAACGCACACAATGACACACTGGTCGTTTGATCTCGATTTCCCAAACGTATAAATATACGTATACAGATACAATTATATGAGTTATAGCACATCAGTAGATGCCCTTACGCATAAAATATTGTAGGTACTTGCATGTTACGTGATTTTTGTGCACGCACCTCACGCGAAAGAGACAATGGGGGTGAGCTTTTTTTTGTTTTTTGTTTTTTTTTTTCATTTGTTTATTGTGTCGCGGCTAAGTAGGTCTACAATGCGAAAACAACAAGTGACGCTTCCTCGATCGCGAACAATATACACTATTATAGTTACTCGGGTGTATGATACACTGCATGCGTGTACAAAAGCACTGTGCGCACGACAGTCGAGGGTATATATACCTGCACGGAAGGAAGCCCATGCGTGTATACAGGGAGGTGTGAAAAGGGATAATAATATAGAGTTACCCGTAATGTGCAGCAGCACGCGGCGGATAGTGTTTGAAGCATCAAGCATGTAGAAGAGGTGCCGAGAGCATTTTCGTCGCGCGCGCTCGCGCGTACGTATATACCTGTCCATACAGTATATATACATGTATTATACACACTACTCAAGTATTGTACTGTATGCTACATGAAAGGAGACTCGGGCGCGGCTAGCGAAAGCGCAGCATCCCCGTATATACTTATACCCATACACACTTGCAAAGGAGCACCGTGTACCTATACAGTTTACCCCTTTTTTTTTTTTTATTCCACCCCTCTCCTCCTTCGTTACCGAGACGAGAGGCCCACTGCGCTCTCTTTCTTTCTCGGGGGGTCGGCGCTGCATTATTCCGAAGCGCGAGATTCTCATATTGTACGCACACACATACATTATATATATGGGGGTATTGTACGGTAGCAGGCTCCTCCGCTCGGGAGAAAGAAAGAAAGAAAGAAACACGAGCCGGCGTGTATGTAGTCGCGACGGGGTGTGTGCTCTCTATATTCTGCTATGCTATATGGTTACCTGTTATACATACATCCCTGCTGCATGCACATCCGGCGCGCCCCGACAATGAGCGCGTCTATCCCTATTACGGAGAGAATATAAATGCTACGCGCGCGTTGGTACCGCAGAGTCACAACACACAACACATGTATATATATGCACGCGGTTGTGCACTTATTTCCGCAACCATATATATATATATATACGGCTGAAACAGCTTCTGATTTATAATGGATAATCACCAAAAAATAAACTACGAGGCACAGAGAGAGGGGAGGAAATATTTATAAATACTTACCATCTCGCGCCTGCAGTCCTGTGCGTAATTCGTGTATTGTGCGTCGTTGCCTTTGTTTAGCTGCGGTATATATACCTATACCACTACAAACTATTTTCGTCGTGTATCTCATTGTTTTGCGATTCGGAGATCGGTAATTATTTGTGTTGTATACAAGAGCGCGTGATTGTGCCATTTTTGTGCCTATATAATCGAACGATCGGATGGATCATTGTAATTTCTCCAGCAAAGTTAGAACTATAAACACGGGAAATGGATGTCTTCAACGGTGACACTATGCGCGCGTTCATCATCGGGTAACAAGTGTACCGTTCATCCTTACTTTGGGCTCGTAAGGCAAAATATACAGGCTGAAGGAAGCGTCAAAGCTCCGAATGGCCCATCGCTCACCGCGCGCGAGTATACCGGTCGTAAGTTCACTTGACAAAGTCTCGGATTTACCGTACCGCGGTGTATACGCACCGGCCGTAGGTGGATTTGCGACGGGCATTAATACCCCGTGGTTTAAGCTTTATCGATGGCCCTGCACGTGTAGTCTTCTCTCGGTCCGGAGTACGTGTATACACGTGTTCGAAGAGGAAGCGGAGGTGGAGATCGCAGCGGCCACGACGACGCGATGATCTATGCTCTCTCATTTCGCTTCGGAATTTTCCGCGAGAGTGTCGTTGCCGATCGAGAGCCGAGCGTCGATTAATTATCGAAGGGAAAGAGAGATGGGACACGTTTGCGGGGAATGTCTGGCTTTTGGAGGGAATTGTTTTTTTTTTTTCTCCCCAATGTTTCGTTTTACCCCCTATGATACATGGGGAGCTCGATGCGGTGACGTATGTAAAAGGGAGCTTGTATTTTCCAAAGTTGGAAATAAGTAGTTGTCTCGGGATTAAGTACCTATTTTTCTTCTCTTCGAGATATGCGACCCCAAAGAGTTGGTTTTCGTCGCGCCGACCGTGTTATCGAGGGCGTTTAGAACAAAAAAATTTTAAGGAAATCACTTGTAACCACAAACATTTACGTTTTTTTCCACAACATGGCACCGTTTTCTTTGCACCACGAATCGACCGCGTATACATTGAGCAGGTTCGAAACACCTTTCGTTCTCTAGCGTTATGGTATGCTGGTGCTGTCTCGCCACTACCTGATCCAAACCAACAGACAATTAATCGATAGTTTTTCAATCACCAGTTACTCGACTCGTATAGTTTCGTCTCAAATATTGTCTTCGTTTCCGAGAAATCCAAATGGTCACAAAAAAAAAAGAAGAAGAAAAATCACACGAGGCAATAAAGTTACGGCACACGGGCAATTAGGTACACCAAATGAAAAGGAAAAAAAAAAAAGAAAAGAAAAAGGCTCTACAATAATGTTTATCGCCGCCAACAGGTATAAACGCTCGGTGCAACAATTGTCCGGCGATTAAAGACAGTTTAATAGCGATACTCGGTGAGAAAAAAAAACACACACACACGAGTGACGGTATAGGTACATGGTCGTATAGTTTGAGAAATCCCTGGAACGATTCTTCAAAACACGATGTGTATATATACACGGATCGGAAAAATCAGGCGCGTGTAAAGCGGGGAAAACCCCGACGGCAGCTCTAAACTCCTCGAATTCCTCCGATGCCCGAGCGGTCCGACGCACTCTGCGGGGACAATTTACAGAAAGTAAAAAAAAAAAAAAAAAAAAAATAAAGGAAACAGAGATGATCGCGCCGTTAATCGGGCCGAGCTGATTAAGAGCAGCTTAATTACCCGAGTCGGACGGAGCCGCGATAAAAAGAGATCGACTGCTGCAGCGGAAGAGCAAAAACAAGCGGATACACTTACACACGGAGGCGCTAAACGCGATAGCCGTTAAAGCTCCCTCGAGGTGTATCTATATATATATAGCGGCTTTGCGCGTTATCGAGTTACATACCGATACACTGTTCGGCTCGTTCGCTGCGACGCTTAATTGTCTACATACGTACCATATATATATTATATACATCCCCTGGTTGGAAAAAAAAGCACGTAGGAAGTCCACTGTTGACTGTGTACCGATTGCTAACGCTATCGCCGTCGCGTAACGAGTGCTATACATGCGCGGGGACAAAGAAAAAAGCCTAGGGGACGATAAGCCCGTATCGGCCGGTAGTCCTCCCTCTCCCCTCGTGCCCTCCGTTTGTTTGAAAGTTCGTTGTAGGTACACGACAGGTGTTTTTTAAGAAAAATTGCATTTCAAAAGAGTCATCCAAGTTTCGAAAAAAACAGTGCACTTACCCTTTATACGCAAGAGGTAAACGGACGACTCAATCGGGAGCAAATCGATCGGTTGTCGGGAGCGATGAGTTTGAATAGTCGATCAAGGGACGGGCGTACGTATACGTGAAAATATAAGCATATACCAAAAGAGGGACAAAGAGAAAGAGAGTCACTACAAGAACCATACCCTACGTATCCTCGGCAAGGGGGAGGGTAGCGCGCAGTCAGATCGTCCAAGTCGATATGTAAGTAGCTTGGGATGGTGCCTGCATGCATAACTCCCTCTGGGTTTTCGTATATACAGGTATGTCCCTTTGTAAGTACCAAGCAAGGGCCGAACGTCACAGGAATTTGTTCCGTCTACTCTCGAGGTGTATATACGAGCGACAATCAGAGCAACAGCTCCATCGTTGACATTTTTCGTTGCTTTTTTTTTTTTTTTTTTTCTCATTTACATTAAGTTGCGCAAGGTATTTTATATACGTATTCTCGGGTCGATCGTCACTCGAATCGTGCACGGGTAATCCTGCAGCGAAAACACGAAAACCTTCACTTTGGCTCGGCTTCGTTTTTTTTTTTTTTTTTTTTTTTTTTTACGTAATAACAAGGCATGCAACTATATAATATAGCCATGTATAATGACGCAACGGGCGCACAGCGCGTGTAAATTCGTTGGGCCGAATCGATAATTGTGAATTAAATTTCGAGCTGACGATTAGGTAAATATAAAAATTCGAGGCGTCAGCTATTTATCCACTCGATGAATCATAACATCACTCGGTTGGCTGTGTATCAATAATTTATGAGCAGCTCTAACGAGTTTAATCAACTGCCGCCTCTCTCTGCCCCCAAAATACACACACGCATGGAATAAGTATACACTCGTTTATTGTGAAAACTCCACAATCGCATAGCAAACAGGCATAGCAGCTCATCACCATCACCCGTACACGCACACGAAATCTAACGCCCGTATAACGTTGTTATACAGAGACATCGTGAGAGAGTAACCTGTCGCATGGGCTATATATATACACGTACCATTATTTGCGTACGGTATATATATGCAAAGCAGGATACGCGGAAAAGTAAAGCAAATATGTGCTCCGCAGCAGACTATATGGGTCGAGTGCAAAGTTCAGAAGTAGAGAGGGGGGGAGAAGAGAGAGAGAGAGAGAAAAAATCCGAGTGCGAGCATGATCGGTCGTTATGGGGATGGAAGCGGAGTAAAGCGTGTGTAGGGTATACGATGATGACGGCCGAGGTCCTCGATCTATCAAAGTCAGTCGGGGCAGCCCTTCCCGCTTGTCACTTTCTTTGTGCCCTTCCCTCCCCGTTGGCCCGATCTCATTTTTACAAGCGTGTCCGATGTCTTTAAGGAATACATTATAAAGACGGGCGCGTGAAAAGAGGACCGTGATGTCCCTGTATAATGCACGCATGTCAAGCTCTCGCTGAAACGAGGATACAAAAGTTGGCACGGTACTTAACCGTGGCCCTGATGTCCGTTCCTTTCCCTTTTTGACGTTTGCAATTACGATATCGCGGTGACTCACTGTCACGCGTGTGTGGGACGCTCCTCAACATTTTCCCATCGATTCGAGGTTTTTTTTCATCAACGCGTCGTTAATTATTATCATTATTTTATATGTATATATAAATATGGAGGAGGGGGAGGGGCAAAAAAAAACATGTACATAGATCGAACGGGACAAAAAGAATCCGAGGGTGAAATGATGATAACAACGAAGCCGAGGGGGCCGTAAATTACACGCAATTTCCGGTGATATTCCGCGTATACACACACACATATATATATATATATATACGAGAAGGAGCGAGCGACAATATTTTTGCGTCCCGCCATAAAACATAATCACGCTCGCTTTGCTCTCCTTGGACCGTCAGCCGCGACTTTGCATATATACTTTATAAGATCCGAGCCGTGAGCGAGCGACCCTTTTTCCCCAAAAAATAAAGTATACAACAGCAGCGCGTGTATACATGTATATATGTGTGTATCTGTAAAAGCTCGCCCAAGTGCTCTATTAATTACGAGGCTCGCGAGTGTACGTATATATATATATTATGATCAGCATCTTTGTTTTTCAACATTCCCGACACACGGGTTATATTTATTATTTGCACTGCTTCTTTATTATTCATTAATCAATCAATACTATACGTAGCCTCCACCGGAGATATATATGCGTGTGTAGACCAGAGAGCCGATATAATGTAAATAAAGCCGATAAGACGACGACGAGTCGCGAGCATTAATAGACCGTACGCCCGGTTTAACGACTCTCCTCGCGTGGCGACAAATTGCACGAGCTCACGCATCCCCCCCCCCCATCCCTCGTGTGCATCGAAGGTACGAACCTCGAGCTTAAACGCTAATTATCTCTCTCTCCCATGCGGTTTTTATTTATATATATCCGTCGCAGAGTCCAAGAGCAACGACAAAAGTTGCAATATATTGTAGATACGGAGGCGCGGCTGAATTTACAAAACTACCCGGCACGACGGAGTTTACGACCAGTAGGTACATATTTATATACATGTATACAGGAAGAGATCGAGGCTCCACGTGTATAATACCCGCGATACGCAACTTACCCCAACGCGTCTCCTGGTCCATTTAATTTTATAGCCGCGTTTTTTTTCATTTTTTTTTTATTAATTTACCATTTTTTCAATCTAATCAAATAACGATTCCTATCGTGTGTACCGTGGATTAGGCGCTTGTTTATTTGTTTACCGACTCTTCGAAACGAGACTAACTGCAAATTGTCCACGGACGCAACGCGCGTAATAACGTGATTGCGGCTAATAAACGAGTCTGCATTGTATATACGACGCGCATCACGCACTGGAAAATTATAGGCCCAACGCGGGGCGAGTACATAAATGTATGTACCTATACCGTGAAATCTCGTAAGGCGCATCGATATTTAATTAAACGCTCCCAGTGCATGCACACTTTTATCGAAGCTTAGAGGGTTATATGTAGGGGAGATGGATAAATTAACGGTGTACGAGCCAAAAAGAAGCGCGACACTGTTCGATGTTCCGTGCGTATATGGTACATCATGGATGTACTCGGTCCAGCAGCCCTAGTCGGTGACTAAAAGCCGTGTATTGTGAGAGAGTCTCGGGTAATACGAGACACACACCCGTATATGCACAACGGCTCGCGGCAAACATCGTCGAATTAGCATTACCCTGTAAAATCGTCGATACCTATGTATAATATATATATATACACGCGCTCCGCATTACCATGGACACGTGTAGAGAGTATAATATTATAGTCCCTTGCCTCGCGTGCACTTTTACGGAGGCGGAGCACATATACAAACACACACGTAACATATGCTCCCCGTGCACCGGGAGTGATGCTGCATTCGTGTAAGCGCGTGGGCGACTTTATTAAAATGCGTTACACGCGCCCGTCGCTTCGGTACGTGTATAATCTCATCCTCTCCTCTTGTTTGCGATGCACGTAAATGTATACGTATATGACAAAAAGGGCTGCTGATTCCGTGTATACCTGTATATACCTACCGGTTAAGGTGTCCGTGGCTATGGCTGGCTTTTACACGCGTCACGTAAACGAGCGAGTCGCGTGGACCGCACTCGCGATGAATACCCGAGGAGGAGGCTTATACTTGTATCTACCCACCCGGGAGAGGAGACGTGTAGTCTCCCGCTGTTTCCACCTCCCCCCCCCCCCCGTTTTTTTCGCGCTACTTGTTTCCTGCTCCGGTGATCTGTTGCGTTTACTGCTCATGTCTCGGGGAATAATTACTTATCGGGGGACGAGTCGAGGGACTATAGAGTCGCGAAAAATTTTCAACTACCCATGCGTATGCTTACCACAGTCCGGATTTTTACTTGTACCTATATGCAGCGCAGAGGGGGAGGAGGCGTGTTGAAATTATTATTCAAGCCCCCCCGGGTGTAAGGTGCCTCCTCGTGTACAGTTTAATAGTCGCCGCTCGCCTTTTTGATCCACGCATACACGTACACGAAAACTCGAGCGGCTAATGATAATTAATATATGTATATACCAGGCTCGTCCGTGTATATGTGGATCGTTTGCTTCCTGCGCCAAACCCTCGCGGTATACACATATACACATGTACATGTAAACACGTTTAATAAGCTCGGTATATATGAGGTAATTTATACATTACAAAACGACAAAATTAAGCTTCACCGTAATTTCGATAAGTGCAATTAAAAATTTTCATGTTGCATAAAATGGTTACGCGCACTCTCGGTGCTCTAATCTATAAGTAGGTACCTGTACGTACGTGTACGCGAATTCCAAATTGCGTCACGTCAATTTCCATATGGGCGCGTGTGTGAAAAATCCTACGTTTCGGCGGATAGCGAGGGGAAAACTTGTCGAGTGGCAGTCCGCCACCTGTAATCCATCAATAACTCGGCAAGGGGGGGAGGGGAGGAACTAGTACATACACGCGGTGTTTGCAATTTCTACGAAGCGTATAGTATATAAAAAACACGGGAGTAAGTACCCTCTTACCTCTTAATTTGACGAAAAATGTTACACCCGTGCGCGTATAAATCTCAACTTTCGGCGTAATTATGGGTGGATATGTCATTACATTATTTTATACATCCACCCGTGCGAGAAGGTTCACTCGGCATGGTAAGTCACTCAAGAGGCGGATTAATCCCGCAACGAGGTTTCCACGATTAGCTCACCGTCGTTCGCTACCTGTCTTTTCATTGCCCGTTATATACATACATATACAAAGCTCCGATACACATCATGACATGTATGCTCGCCGGTGATATCCCGTTTCGCTTCCAACGGCCGAGCCCCAATGTGCGTAAAACTCGTGTATAGATGCCCCGTGCACTTGGCGATAAAAGGCGTTAGCGTCGACAAAGCCGAAGGCGCAGCTCTCGTATGGTAATGTATATATATATATGCTCGCGTTGCAGGTAGTGCCGAGTCATTTGCCGTGATTTGTCCATTGTTCAACTGTTAAGGTATATATACATTGGCATTCTAGCTCCTACTGCCCATACTTATATGCGTATACATATTTCTATTTTTTTTTCCATAGCTTATTTGCTTCTGTGATATGCGCGTATACAGTGCAGTTGGTCTCATTTGGTATATATATATATCCATTGCATGCTCGTTATATACCCGCACTTTTACTTCCGACTTTGTGGGTATGTATACGTTTATGCACATATACGCGTGCTGATACTACGAGGGATAAATTAATTTAACGCGGCCTGAGACTTGCGACACACGCGCGCTCGTATGCGGTGCCTTTTTTTTTTTTTTTTTTTTTTTCAATGGGGGGCACGGAACTTTTTGCCACCGACCATACGATCAGATACGACTCGGTTGTTCATATATCGCACACGCGCGTATGCGAGCACTAAAAAGGAAATGACGCTGCGCGCACGTGGTGATTTTGTATCAAACTTACTTTTGTAGCGCGCGAGCGATACAATTTTTTTTTTTTCATCCTTTTATCCGACGTCGATTCGATTTTAACCGATCGATTTATTATGTTTGTCGATCGCATTGATACGCGCGTTTTCTCATTTCCGTACGCGCCTCCGGTTAATTGGGGCCTGTTCGTGTGGCGTAGCTCCGTTTTTTCCACGGGCATCGTTCCCCGGTGTTTCATCCCACTGTCGAGGCTACTTGAGGTGTGTGTAAGGAGGAACGGGTATACGCGTTACCGTCGTCAAAGTGACGAGTGTAGATCAGATATTATGTTATGTATATACGTGTGCCCCTTCTTTTTCCAAAGCGCGTTAAAAAACCAGCCGTGAGACAAGAGCAGACCTGACGGGTCCGCCTCATACTTTTGACTGACAGCGGAATCTCGATCTGATGTCGCATATGTACGCGGAGCGGGGAAATATATAATATGGATCGAGGAAATCTTCATCCGGCTGTGGGGTCCCTTCGGACGACCACACCTGCACCGCGCACGCAATGAAAATTCCACTCGGATCGATAATACGATACCCAAAAGTTACGTGCGTTGCCGTGAAACGAGAGCGTGTGTAGTGAAACTTTCCTTCGAAAATATACATTATACCTATACGTGTGTCGCCGTCCCGTGTATATAAATATAAATCAGCCGGACGTTTATTGGGAAACGCGTATTTTCCGTTTTCATTGTATGGGCCCTATGGGTATAGAGGTGTATCGTTATCCGTGTCTCCACGTACCGATTTTACGAGCTGCGGCGCGTCGTTCGATATAGCGAGAGTGATCATCGACGGGGTGTTTTGAAAGCACATTTGCGTCTACGTTTTTTCGAAGCGCCGAGAGCCGCGTAACGCAACCAACGATAAATCGAATGGAGTGAGGGAAAAAAAAGGTGTTGGCTAGTATATCATCGAGCAGTGCAGGAAGCATCGGCAGTCATAACGTACACGACAAATGACGGATCGTCCCGATTCGCGGAATGGCCGACGACGAGGTTACACAACTCGCCAGTTCCCTTGGCTGAGGAAAACACGACGAATAAAAAAAAAAAAAAAAAAAAAAAAAGAATCCGTGCTCTCCGCGGTGTATCCATAAGTAAAACACACATGTACGAGAGGAGTCCTCGGTCTTTCCTCGCGGGCAGGTGAGAGCAAAAAAGGCAGACTCGGGGCTAATGCGAAGCTATACCGAGCAGATTAATCGCCTTTTACCCTATTCTCCTCGAGCGCGCATATACGCGAGAGAAAAAAGGGTCGATCGCGAGTGGAGGGAAGAAAAAAAAGTAGAGAGACAGACAGACGGAGGGAAAAACAAAGGGGGGGGGGAGAGGGTCGAAGGATCGAGGAGGCGAGTCACGTACGGGCGTATGGGTATATATCGGATGATGAGCCACGCGCGCTTTTCGGAATTCCCTTCCATTGGCGCGTGCGCGAATGTGCCGAGCAGCTTTTTCCCCGAGCTTTTTCGTTCTTCTCCCTTCCTCGCCTTTTCGAGCTCGTATACTCTTATGCGAAGAACGCGCCTCTTCTCCCAACCAACGAGTAAATTCTTCTTTTTTTCCTCTCGCAGACGCTGTGGTTTTTACGTACTTTTACGATTTTGTTGCAAACTGGATGAATATTCACCGGATCATCTGCAGGATAATTGAGATTTAATTTCATTTTCCGCTCGACCGATTCTTTTGTGACGCGGAATCGGAGGGTCGGCGATGGCAGACCTTCCGTTTACCTACGTATATATATACATCCGATCTGCATAATAAGATCGTGAAAAGCGTATATATACAGGTATCGTGAAACGAACCAAAGTATTTCCTTCGCAAACGAGAAAACGTTCCCTCGGACGCGGTGTTTTTTTGCCTGCCCTCGCACTTACCGATCTCGGGATTGAAAGTCGACGCACGCGCGGGAAACCCCCGTGGCGGGTAAAAAAAAAAAACAAAAAAAAACAAACCCGATCGGCGGACGCATCGGGGCTGACTTCCCATAGCCGATCGGAGGAAATCGTCCCACGTGCGTGTATATATATGCTGTACCGTAAGGGAAGAAGAAGAAGAATCGGAGGAGAGGAGAGGAGGGGACGATTAATCGGCTACGGCGAAATCGGCGATCGTCTCTTGCATCGAGCTTGAGTTATATGTCGCCTTGCGACGCAGGAAGCCTCCTCCTCTAATTCATATCTTCGACCCGGCCTTTGCCGCTGAATTTCATGAATTCATATATAAGAACGCCCGGGGCTCCCGGTCTTTGTTATTTAAGAATTGCGAGCAAGCTGTCTCTCCTCTTTTTTTTTTTTTTTTTTTTGTCCCCTTCCCTGTACGCGCGCATTTTTCAGTGTGACGCACCGCGGCGCGTGAAAAAGCATCTTCTTTAAATAATCATTTTTCAACGAATAACCCGCGATTAATCAAATTCCTCTCTCTCTCTCCCCATCCGGTGAGGGAATGAATCATTATGATTATCGGGTGAAGCGCGTCCCCGCATAAATAAAGGATGACTCGCCGAGTTATAATTGACGCTTACCTTCGAAATCCATCCCCGATATAAAATGAGAAAATGCGAACAAAAAGCAATACGTCAGAGGGTGTATTGTCTAAATACGTGGCAATTGTTGGGTGTGCAGTTTGTTTACAGTAGTGGGTTCGAGCTCGAGGCTATTTACCACCCCGGCCACCCTTTAGAAAAACACACACAAGCCACGTCTTGGCTGATGAAAAAAAAAAAAAAAAAGGAGAAAGAAGACAGAGAGCAGAGAGAGAGAGAGAGAGAAAAGAAAAAACAAAAGTCTCACGGACGCGCTAATGATCGATCGGGTGAAAAGGCAGGCTGGCAAGCGAAGAGCAGCCAACACGGCAGCAAACAGGATAGACGGACGTGACAGAACTGGGGGGGGGGAGAAAAAGGAAGACTCCCGTGTTGGTGTGTACACACACACATATATTTGATATCCCCCGTAGAGGTGCTTCGGACCGCCCTGAAGTGTGTGCATGACTCTCCGATTGGGTGGGCGAGCCGATGCGTGGGTATATAGCTCTTAAGAGTTGAGTGTTGCATTGGGGCAAGAAGGGCTCCTTGTATCCCTCCGACGATGCACCTCAAACAGACACACACATATACGTACAGGATGTACGATAAAAATATTTTGTGGAGACGCTCACACAGCTTCGTGGCTACCGATTTCAACGCTCACATGTATACAATTCACTTAGATATATGTAAGTACATGTGTCATTTTCTCCCTGGGTATGCGCAAACACGCACGAATCTATATATGTTATACACTATAAAAACCCCCCCTTCCTCCCGCCCTTGCCCTTAAAGTTGGTGTGCGTGTTTGTGTGTGCAGTTGAAATGAGAGACAATGAATAAGACGCGATGTATAATGCAGCCTATGTAAACATACACACACATGAGGCCAAGAGGTGGCAGGGAGGAGGAGAGAAAAATATTTGCACAGGACACTCGCTCGGTCTCTGTCGCTCATTATCGGGCCGACTCTCTCGTGCACCAACAGCACATAATATATACATATGCAGCAACAAACTCAGACTCGGAGACTCTGAGAGATAAAAGAAGGAACGGGGCATCAACGGTTGTGTCCAGGTGCATGCATCTGCAGGATATATACAGAGGGAGGGTGAACCGACGGCGATAGAGATTGATTCGACATGCATAAATTAGAGAGGACGAAGCTATTTTTTTTTATTTTTTTTTTTATTGTGTGTGTGTGTGTTGTTGGGTATATACAGGTATACGTGTGGCTGTGCCGCGAGAATCGGGCCTCAGATTGGAGTATCGGTGGTACGGGAAGAGGGAAAAAAAAACGCGCGCGTATAAATTGATGACTGTAGGCAAAAGCCAAGGGGTCTATAATAATTAATCATCGCTGCTGCTCTGCATGTTATATATATATATATATATATATATATATATATATATATACAAGTACAGCTCGCATGTATACATATAATGCGCGCGTGAGGTGCAGGTTGTGTACTTAATGCGCGCCGAGGCATCCTCGTGTCTTGTGTATTTTTTGCCCCTCGCGACCTCTTTTTCTTTCCCAACGACATCATCCAGCTCGATCGGGAAGCTCTGTCCGACGGTGGAGTCGCCGTGATCCGCAAAGTGCCGAATCAACGAGTCGTCCCATAGGTAAAGTTTACGAAATCGGCGAGCAAAAAAAAAGTGCATCTAAAAAAGTAGATGTACATATACGTTGGTCGGAGAGTGTCGGGGCAAACGGCAGCGCAGAGTCGTAAAAGTGGCCGTCGGCGCGTCGCAAGAGTGTAGGGAGGCTTTTACGAGCGGGCGATAAAAATCATTCGTCCGCGAATTTTCGCACTCGGGACAAAAGGAAGGAAGAATGAAAGGAAGGAGACATGCGGATGTGCGTGCCTCGCGGACCAAAGTTATTTCGATGTCGGCTTAGAAAGTGTGCACCGATCCACGGGGGGATTGACGCCCGCGAGCTTATACTATCGAGGACGTAGAAAGCCATCGCTCGTTTCTTTTCTTCCAACCGAGGAAGGAGAGTTTCTTCCGAAAATCGGCGTCGATCGCCTACCCTTGAAACCTGCCATTTCCATCGATGAGGAAAGATCGGTACACCTATACACAATGAAATGTTTGCGAAAATGTGTAAAACATAAAATAATACAAGAGCTGCGTTAGGTTGGGTTGTGCATATAGGAAACCGGTGCGAGGCAGATGGAAGTAAGGGACGAGGTATATTCAAATCGAAAGAGCCTCTTTTATTCCGAGCTCGGATTCCACCTGATGGGGATACGGAGGAAAAGCTTCTTGTATACATTGGACGCGCTCGTAAAGAAGAAAAACAACGAGCAAGCATAAAAAAAAAAAAAAAAAAGGGAGTGGGTATATACGTACACAGGATGGTTTTTATCGGCGTGGTCGCGAGATTGTAAAACACGCGGCCGAGAGATGCCGATTTCCAAGCTCGTCCGAAAATCAACGCGACACCGTATAAACACGCGAGCGCGTGTGAAACCAGAGCCGCGCCTCTTCATCGTCGTCGTCTCCAAGTAACATATATATATATATATATATATATATATATATATATATTGTACGGCACTATCTTCTCTCTCGCGTCCGAGTGCAGGGGAAGAGGACGACACCTACACGTGCGTAAGGTATACCTACGCGCGAGATTATCGATGTCCCGTCGAAAGATAGCCCGAGGAGAAGGAGAAGAGCGAGGGATATCGAGGGTGATGTTTCCGAGCGATGCGGTTGATATTCTCCTCTCTTCTACTCGAGCGCTGTAGCCCATCTGCCGCATGGCTTTTTCGTTTTTGAGGCGTCTCTCTCTCTCTCTCTCGACTAATTGGGCGGATGGGCCCCGTGGGAAACTTTTCTCCGTGTATGTAAAGAAATACAGAGATGCGGGGAAATCGATAAAAAGCCACTCTTTTGCTCCCAGGTATTTCCCCAACACGTGCTGGGATATTTAGACACGTCCACCATTTTTGTATGATTATCATTTTGAAAAGCATTGTATGTTTTTACTGACGAGTCCCCCCTTGCGTTGGTGTTACAGAAGGCGCAGCCGTAGCGAGGAGGATCCTGGCGTCGTGCAGGTCAGCGAGGAGCAACAGCAGCAGCAGGTGCCAACACCAGCGGACAACAACAACGAGGACGGTGACCACCGACAGCAGCAGCAGCAGCAATTGGAGGAGGATCGGACGGTCGGTAGCGGCGGGGGTGGTGGCGAGGGAGGAGGTAGTAGCGGGGACGACGACCCGGAGGAGGTTCAAAAGAGGGTAGCCGCGGTGCAGGTGCAGGTACAGGGGATGGAGGGCGATTGGCGGGCGTATTGCGAGCACCCGCTCTCCGTCGCTACCGCGGCGATGCTCAATCTACAGCAGCAGCACCAGGTCACGGCCGTGGCTGGCCACCCGGCCGACGATCCCGCGGCCAACTACGTGTACGAGTACTACACCAAACTGCCCGACAAGGCCGCGGACGTCAAGCTCCCGCCCAGCCACGAGCTCTGGACCACGTGAGTGATTTTTTTTTTTTTTTTTTTTTTTTTTACTTACAAGTTAGCGTGCACGTTGTACATGCCAGCCCTCGATGCAAATGGCAAACGCGCGCAGCTGCGGACGCGTTCACGCATCGACGATTCACGGGGACGCTAACGCCTCGTTTCCGCAAAAGCGAGCCATTTAAATTCACGCGCGACAAGCAAACTCGTTAGAGAGGTTGGAAGGCACATGGGGCACTTTTAGCCTTTACCGACGAAGGTATACAAGATGCGGGCGTTTAAACAGCTCGACGGAGATTTCGAGGCTCGTGTACAATTTATTGTATTTTACGTTATTCCCAACAACAATCATCAACCGCTTATACATAATTTGTATACACGCGTGATGCGAGGAAAAAATCAAAATCATCCAAATAATAAACGATTGGCATTTGTTGCGCGCTGCAACACGTATAACAGGAGATGTAAAATCTCGTGGTCTTTTCACACGCTGTACAATGTATAACTCTGAGAAATGGCCAAAGTTTCAATAACACTCGACGACCCGACGAGTTTTTAATCACTCCGACCGCGCAGCATCTTCGCCCAAAGACGCATTGTATACGCTTACTTGTATAATAGTTTTTGATCATTTTCCCCTCGCCTATATACATACACCTATACACGAGACCAACGGAAAATACACCGTTGAAACAACAATATTTTCCTCCATAGGGACATTTATTACAACTCACAAGTACGTATACAAGCTGTTAGCGTATTATAAACACCGCACCAGCGCGTGTGTGTATAAATACGCGTTGTACGCACAAAGCCGTCGTTTTAATTGCGATGATTTGTCTCTGCGGGAAAAGAGACGCAAATTCACAAAGACCGAGCATCACGTGTGCATGTACACTCGAGTATGTGGCGATTAACAATGATCACACGCGTACAAGTATACACGTGGCGTTTACGAATGGCCGGCCATCAATTTTGATAACACCCGAGAGAGACGTGCCGGGATTTTTCAAATTCTCCATGCGTACGGGATCATTTTGGCTCGTTTAGCCAATAAAACGTTTGTTTTCGAAATTCGTTTGTTCTATACCAGTCGCCAGCCGAACCGTACGACCCATCGGTATTCATGCCGTCGAGCTTCTGCACACACACGGAGACACGAGGACCCCTTCTTTTTTTTTTTTTTTTTTTTTTTTTTTTTTTTTTTTTTTTTTTTTNAAAAAAAAAAAAAAAAAAAAAAAAAAAAAGAAAAAAAAAAAAAAAAAAAAAAAAAACCGAGGGCTGCCGTACGACAGACATCGGAAGTCCAAACCCTATACATGAGCTTATACGGCGCAGCGCGAAATCTCCTTCGCACGATAGATCGGCAGAAGATAGGCAAATAGACACATGCAGTATACATACCTAACGACGAGAGAGGGGTGCAGGCGCATAGCTGTGTATATTTTATGTATATATATATATACCGTCGCGAGCGTAATTGATACACACGTACACCACCTTTAACTTTTTATACCCATACACACATGTATATATATAAAGCTAGGGGGTGAAGCAAAGGTTTGGGGAGGCACTGACGCGTCACGTGACCTGCATGTTTCGTCTCGGGCAGGTGACAATGAAAATTAGATTAAAATCCCCTGCGATACATGCGCACAGGGACACAAAGTTTAAAACACTTTGGCATGTGTACGTAGATGAGAGGCGTGCAATCGGGAGATGCTATCGCGCGGAGATGCGACTTTTCGGAGCAAGAGACCGTATACACGTATACTCGTATGGATTAAAAGAGAAGCGCACCGAGATCGGCACGAGATAGAACCCTCCCTTCCACCAAATTCGTACACTCTCTCTCTCTCTCTCTCTCAATCTCGTATAAGTGTAAATGTATGTATTTTTTTTTTGTGCAGAGCTGGTGCACTCGGCTTTCGGATTCGTACGTTGAGGACGTTCTCAAACAGTAAATTACAAATATGCTAAGCGGCCGATATAAATCAAAAGTCCGGGGTTTCCTCCGCGACAGCGTGATTTTCGGCCGAGAGGAGGGAGACACGTACATGTATATATACACACGCACACACACACCCCGTGGGGCGATGGCACCGCAGAGAGAAAGAGAGACCCCCATAGTACACACATAAAAAGGAATCTACCGAACGGCCCTGTTGTATATATAGTTTGCAAACCGAGCAAATGGACCGGAAGGCTCAGCCCTCGCCTCTTTTTCTTTCCTACCTTCTGTTCTCCATGCATGCGTAATGTGTGTATAATGGGTGCCCCCGACGTACCCGTACATCGCTCTCGTTATTATTATTGTACCTGTGTACTTACGGCATATACATCGCGACCGAGCAATTGCATCATGAGAAAAATTACCGGCATCACATTCGGCTGGGGGCAAAGGGGTTCGTATTTTCTCCGATACTAAATTCTCAAGTTCGCCCCGATCTGCTGCAGAGGAGTAGATAAACAAACGAACAACGGCGCGTTAACCAGCTTAGAGACAATTCCCTCCTCCTCCTCCCCTTGGTGGAGTTTGTTTAACGTAGGGGTGCACGCGGGTGGGTGTGCTTTTGCTCTCCAAAGTGTATATAACATAATAAGAGAGGCTGCAAAATGGAAGATTCGCAGCAGGCGTAATCACTCACTCGGCACTTGGTTTTACGAGCTTCGCTTTACGATCCATTTCGTGATGGGGAGGCAGGAAACATATATACCGCGTACGACTTCGTAAATCCAATGTCGCTTCGTTACGGGGAGGTATAAGCGGGTAGGAGGCGCCGTATTGTGTCATTCCACCGTTTTTTATTTATCTCTCTCTCTTTTTTTTTTTTTTTTAAGGGAGGGCTCAGTTTATTTTTAACGCTATGTGCGATACGAGCACTTGCTCGGCTTTTACTTGTACCTGATGCGTATTTTCGAATTGCCCAACCCCGTGTTCTGGATACAAATTTACACAATAGAAAGTTATTCGCGCTACGATAATTCATGCGTGAGTTGGGTTGGACTTTTTTTTTTTTTTTTTTCTCTTTTTCTTTTTCGTCGTACTGGATTTTAACTGACATTGTTATACACGTCACGTGTTTCGCGTGTGCGTATACCTGTTACGTGTACCGCAATATTTAGGAATCGTTCCTTTCTTGAATGGCATAGGAATAAGTGGGACCTAGAAAATTTCGCGACATCTGGAGTAACAGAGGGTATTGTTTCGCAGTTTTTTTTTTGTAGAGGGGGAGGTGAAAACGTATTTTTGCTTTGCACATCACCAGCATCTTATTTTGAATCGTTACCGTTAAGACTGCGGTCAGTTCAGTTGGCTGAGTGCAAGTCTTGGTACCCCTCATGTATTGACATTAACCGACTGACAATTACGTCAATTTAACTCGTTTTTTAAGTAATCAACTCACGAAACACTCATTCATGCGTACAAGCCAAGTTAAATTTTTAAAACGATTTTTTTATTTGCCCGTTATACCTAACTATATATATTACGGTTTTGAAGCCAGATATGTGTGTATTACAAGATTCGAATAATGTATATAAACATATTTAACCCAAAGGTTGTTGTGCTTATATGTTTTTCGACAAGTACTGAATCTTCATTGTAAAGATGCAAAAGAATTATCCAAACGTCAAAACACATGTAACGTACACGGCGCCTTGTGCCTATACAGCTGTACGTATAGAAAAGCCCAACCTAATCCTTGCAAACGCGATTTCCTCGTACCGGTTTTACTTATGTACTGCCTATTGGGTGCTTCGTCGACATTTGAATGCGTAATGGGTCAAAAGTCAAAACGACCTGCTCCTCGTCCCGAATGAGTCGCCTCTATGTACCACATCTGCGGTGCACGCATACACAAATGCGTACCCGCGTAAGTATATACACACACGCACGCGATATTTATTATCAGCGATCTCGCGTCACGTCGTAAAGAGCCGCGACTACTTACTTGCCCGGCCGCTCGTACGATAGCACGGCGGTAGCTCTTTGCATCCAGCCGGGCATTCGAGGCACGTATAACACACGCGCGCGACTACAAAGGTAGAGAGAGGATATACATCCCGGGGTATATGTATACATATATACGCATGCGGCTTGGCCTTTTGTTGTCGCAATAACCATAATTCGTACTCTAGTTGCGCGTACGCGTACTATTATATTAAGTGCTCGCGCGGCCGTTGCAATAAAGACCCCGTACGCAATACGTGACGACGCGCATTACGCACGAGAGATGTGCACGGGGCTCTTATTCCGCGAACGGCGCGTGGCTGCTTGTAACAATAATACACCACGCTTGTCTTTTTTTTTTTTTTTTTTTTTTTCTCCCGCGTTATCTCCTTTTTGCTTTCGGCATAGCTTCCCGGAAGGGCACCCGCGTGTGACACGACCAGGACCCCCCCCCCCTGGCTCGGCCGCGGTGCTATTTATTAGGGCTCGCTTTCGGGACTTGCTGTACACACACATTTTTTGTTTTCCCACGCAACACCTTTGCCCATTTCGCGCTTATCTTAACGTACGCTTGTATATTTGCAAAATGAGCCGGATAAACTTGTCTCCCCCCACCCCCCGGGACTACTGTTTCGCACGATCTTTTCTGGTACCTCTTTTCTTCAGTTTTCAAAGCAAGTACCATTACGAGCCCGACCTCGGTTAATTAAACAGCCACGAATCATCCCGGAGTCTCGGCAAACCTCCTCCGGACGTCATACTTACTGTTGCGGGGTATTTTTTTGAGCACTGCACGTCGCGCGTTAGCAATTAGGCTCTCCCCGGGTCGCCCCGAAAAAAAAAAAAAAAAAAAAAAAAAAAGAGAGAGAGAGAGGTATTATATCCGGTTTTAGAAATCGCCCACCGGTTTTCACCTGTGACTCCGCGTGGCTTTGGTGCTCGAGGCCCATTACGGGGAGGTCACGCGCGGCTGCCGAGCGGGTTAGACGAGCTTTTGCCGGCTATAGGCGCGCCGACCCCGAAAACTCCACATCTCCTGCTTCGTATACACATGTTTGTACCGTACGGGCAAGTCGCGATGACAACTTTTTTCTTTCTTTCTCCTTCGCGTGCACTTGCACTTGCTTCGTACACGGGGCTAATATATTGCGAGAGAGAAATAATAGAAAGAAAAAAAAAAATAAATAAAAAAAGAGGCTATTTTTATCCGCGACATTTGCATTTTCACACTTGTCGCATGTACATAGGCATCTACGTTATATATTATAGAGAAGGGACATTGTGAACGCGGTTTGTGATTTTAATCAAGAGCTCGGCGACTCGCGATTTTTGTGCAAATTCACGGCTAGCTCCCTGAATGTTAAATCATCAGATTTTTATCGCTCGTATACTTGTACCAGTGCCGGAGTTGGGAATAAGGCAAAGTTGAAAAGCAAGGGGACTATGTCATATTTTTCGGAACCTCCTTGAAATTCATATTCGGAATTTGCGTGCCGCAAATACACAAATGTACACGTACATGCTTGCCGTAGAGTTTTTTTTTTCCGTCTGAAGTATATAAAAAGGACGAAATGGCTCCGTAGCTTGGAGTGGAATAATCAGCGATATGCGTATAATTTTGATAAGGCAAAAGCGCGCGTCGTCGACCTCCAAACCTCCCCTGTGGGCGCTCGTCTTCATTTTCTTTGCGCACGAGTGTTTTGCGTCATGGAAGTGGAGTCGCGAGGTGCGAGTTTCGACTTTTGCTTTAGCTGTTATCATAGGGGGTTTTACGAGGTACGGACGCAAGAGAAATTGGAAAAAATAAAAATATACACCATATGGAACAATGCGGGCGATCAACATTTACCACGTGATTTTTTTTTTTTTATAAGACATACAGCTAAATTTGTTGTAAAATCAAAGGTGGAAAGTTTACCAGCACCGCACAGGGAGCAATAAAACCCAGCCCTGTCTTCAACTCCATATATTTATATGCACACACAATTCCTACATGAGTATATTTATACTCTGCATATAAATAAGTATATACGTGTGTTTGTGCACACGCGAGAGATATCGTACGTAGGGAAATAAAAGAGGCATGCCTGCAAAGCACCGTCGACTGGTGTGACGCTCGGGGTGTGCACACTGTACACGTGAAGTAGTTAACATGTTATATTTAGCATGATAATGCGCGTCCACAATGCCCGCACCCTTATAAACTGCCAACGCTTCTTCTCCACTACTCCTTTTTTTTTTTTTTTTTTTTTTCCTCTCTTCACGAGAGCGCCCGTGTATACACCCCACGGTCAGATGCTCCCGTACAATGAGCCGTGCCGAGTCGCCTCCCTACCTCCCGATACCCGATCTCTCTCGTATAATCCACGTATCGGCGCGCAGTGTATACCAGCCCGCCTCGAGAGCACCTGCATTAGAATCCGCGCGAGGTTGTGCACGCACACCCAAGTCCCGAAGAGGGAGGTTTCGCGCGAGCGCGCCTCTCCTCCGATGAATACTCGAGAGAGAGAGGAACGGAAATTTGTATATATATATATATGTGAGAGCCGGGGGCTATGGGCCCTCATGAATTCGGCTTAAACGAAATGGATCCAAGCGCGTTGTCTGTACGTGCCGCTCTTCCTCGTTGCCTCGCGCCGAAAAAAAGGCCTCGGGGCGCCTATGTTCTCCGATTCTCTCTCGATTCCTACATATAATGCAATGCTAATCCGCGAGATGTACGTGACGTTACCGGCGATACCTACCCCCCCGGTGTTGAGGAGCACTCTATACGCGCGTGTGAACGGCCGCTGCAGCGGAAAAAGCCAACTCTTCTGTAATCATTGTTGTTACGGTATACCTATATACTCCCCGATGGGCTGCAGAGGGCTCTCGTTTGGATTTGCGTGTAAGGGGGGAGGGAGGGAAATGCATATCCATCACGGATTTGGCGCATGATTTATTTATCGGCCGGCAAGGGGGTATAATATATATATATATTATAGGTTTTCCGACACTTTTGCCTCATGTGAACCAACCGAGCCTCCGTACGCGATACTATATGTACGAAATAAATTATACTTGTACTTGGAGGGTGGGGTACGCATAGGTATTGTTAATTTTACAGTTTTATAACGAGATGCAGTTTTAACGCGACGAGTATACACTATGTGTGATTGTGTTGGACGTACCGGGTGACGACATCACATCGCGAAAGGAGCTCTAGGTGATAATATGTAAATAAGAAGAATCGTTGATTCGCGCAGGGGCGTGATGGGACAAAAGCTGCTGGTGCAGGAGGCGCCGGGTGCGACGGGCCGAGTACTGGAGACAGGCGCCGAGGGCTCAGGCGGCGAGCTCCACCACTTTCTCCATCAGTACAACAACCAACAGTCGCACAGTCCGGGCCAAGGGTTGCAGGGTGGCGGCGGTGGTGGTTTGCCCCTCGCGCTTAGTCCCCAGTCCCAGCAGGCGGCCATTGCGGGGGTAAAGCGGGAACCCGAGGACCTCAGCTCGTCCAGGGGCGGACAACCCGCCAAACGGCACAAACCGAACGCCCAGCCCGACAGTCCCACACCACCGGGGATGTACCACCACCAGCACCACCAGCTACAGGTAAGGGACATTATCTGCTATGGTAAAAAATATTGTACGTACACGTGAAAAGAGGTGTTTTAACTTTGTTTGTTTGTTCGTCACAGTACGGCAGCCCGTATGATCCGTACGGGTCGTGTAGTCCACGGCTGCAGACGACGTACGGCACAGGGGGCACGGCGGGCAACGGGGCTCCGGGCTCGAACGGCTCGGCGGGCATGCACCAGGAGGCGACGGCCGTGTACGTGACGAACGACGCGCTTCCGCCCCTAGTGTCATCGGGCACCACGTCACTGTCCACGTCGACCCCCTCGTACACGAGGTACGAGGTGGTGCCGAGCTCGTACACGTCCACCCACGCCATACGATCGGCATCGAGCAACAACAACAACAACAACAACAATAACAATAACAACAACAACAACAACAACAACAATAAGGTGCTCACCGTGGACCTGCCCAGTCCGGACTCGGGGATCGGCGCGGACGCCGTCACGCCCAGGCAGGACCACCATCAGCCCACGGCGCTCCACCAGGTTTGTCTCACTATTTTCTTTTGTTTTTGTTTTTTTTTGTTTTTTTTTTTGAATTTCGTTTTTGCTGTACCGCAACAAAATACTTGCACTCCAAGGCAGATGTTCTTCTGCCAAAACTATATGGTGTATCTATTTTTCACCCAAGTGCTAATTATGTACCGAAATTCGAGGGTACGCCCATGTTTGTTCTTCATGGGCGTTGTTTTACAAGCGATTGGTAAACAGACGTCTGGTGCAGTAGCGACGGGTGTATGCGAAAGTCACGCGGCTGCTATATTGTGCACGTTGGCGCGCGCCGACGGACCGATTAGTACAGGGTCCAGGCGTTTTCTCGCTACCTCCGTATATGTATATATACACTTGTATACGTGTGGCATCGATCTCGATCGGCGCTCGGGAGATACGAGGCCCGATAATGCACGAGTCGCGCCACAAGGACCCACGCTCGGCTGCGCGACGGAAGCCGATCACTTTTTTTTTTTTTTTTATGCACTTATCGCACGCGGATGTGCTTGATTGCTTAATTTTCGCAAATGGCTCTGCACTTTGAGTGCACGAGGGGACGGGTGATCCATGGCCAAGGTGTCCTTGCCCGGTAGTTTCGAGGGAATTTTAAAAGGAAAATTCACGATTTATCGACACTCTTTTTCTCTTCGGCCCTTTTTTGTTTTGTACAGACATGGACGAGGTGCAACACGTGTTCTCTCTTATACACATGAAAAAGTGCATTATATTTATGGACAAGCACTTTTTGTTTTTTTCATTCATCGATTAATGCACTCGCCTCGGATTCCCGTATAAATCAGTTTAACGCTCGTATTATACGAAGATTACGAAGCGCGAGGTGCAGGCGCGCAGTTTTCGCCGGTAAAATTAGAATATTCCATTTCGCCAAAGCGCATCCCACAACCGCACGCCGTTTGAATTTCAATGAGATTATCCCTATAGATATATGTAAATTATCGTCCATCGTGTATCCCCGTATATCTGCAAATTACCCGCGAGACGCGACCATTTTCACCGTACACGCCGGCCAAGATATCATCTTTAATTTGAATCGGTAATTTGATTCCAGCCACTTGTACCCTTTTTTTTTTCTTACCCGCCACTCGCATTCCTGACTCTTTGTCATGCGTACACGACGTCACGTGTCATTTGAGAATTTTTTTTTTTTTTTTTTTTTGGCAATACATACATATATATGTGTAACGTTTCCCTGTAAGACCATTATATAATATGGTGTGCGCCGTTCGTGCGAAACGGGTGTTTGTCAAAAAGGAATCAGCCCCGCGATCGGCGTTAAATGTATACGCAGCGACAATCAACGCGGTCATTTGTCGGGGTGTCCATTGTAATGTTCATTTGGGCGGAGGAATGAAAAAAAAAAAAAAAAGATAAAAAAAAAAACATAGATACACGATATAGCGATGGANAAAATTAAAAAAAAAAAAAAAAAAAAAAAAAAAAAAAAAAAAAAAAAAACTCGAGCACACGCGCAAAAAGGGAACATAGGCGCGGGACTTTCTTTTCAACTTTTTCAATGGCATACGCCCCTCCATTGTAATGTTCATTTGGGCGGAGGAATGAAAAAAAAAAAAAAAAGATAAAAAAAAAAACATAGATACACGATATAGCGATGGAAAACGGTTGATTGGAGCCTACGTTGTGTGTATGTTTGCAGTCGTCGTTCGACTACACGGAGCTGTGCTCGGGCGGGCCGGGCTCGGGAGGCACGGTGGTCATGGAGGGTGGCAACGGGGGCGCAGTGATCCACCATCCGCCGCTCCAGTTGCAGCTGCAGGGACACGGGGCGGGCACGGGGACGCAGACGGTGCAGCGACCGGGCAGTGGACTCGTGGCCGCGGGAGCCACCACGCCCAACTCCAACCAGCCGAGGTCGCGGCCCTGGCACGACTTTGGCAGGCAAAACGACGCCGACAAGATTCAGATACCAAAACTGTGAGTATATTTGTGTTGTTTACCCTCCCGCGTCCACCTCCTCGGGAAGGTGAGTGACAGCCGAGATATCTCGTACCGATTATACGAGGTACAAATGACTCGGGTTTGTTTCGCTCGTTTTTGCCGGAATCGCTTATCTCGATGCTCGATTTTCGACCCGTTTGGTATACTCGACACGTTCGGGATTCCTATTGAGAAAAAAAAAAAGGCACCCGTCGTACGGTGATTTTAAAAAACGGCCATACGCACCGCACAAATATGTTGTAATATCTCGCCATTACGCAAATCGACCGATGATAAATATAGACAAAGAGGAAAAAGCACCTCTGCGTTTGATGTGTGAAATGGCGTGTGTAAAGAAAATTAATTCGACAAAAACAAGAAAATAATAGTTCGGTATCGATAAACGGGCCGGCGGCGCCCTCGAGACGCTAGACGTAATACCAACATCGTCCAAGAATTTCACTACCGCGAGACGGTGATTTTTCGTTGTCCAACATCGGAACCGGCAATACGCCACTGTTTTTCCTTCACAAATTCCAAACTAAAGACGATAGAACCAGATCGCTCGTGCTCCTATATATACACCATCGTCATGTATAATTACACGCAAATGAGCGCCGGTTGTACGTACCATCAAACCCCGGGAGATCGCGATAAGCCGGGAAATCTAAGCCGATCTCCCCGCAAATCGAGCGTGTACCCGTATAATATAATATACACACATAGTTTTTCCGCAATCTCCGGCAATCTCAAAATGGAAACAAAAGGCCTTTTAAAACGAAAAACCCGAGGAGCCCGAGGCGCGCATCTCGCGGATTCAATTTTTAACGCCTCCTTTTTCCCCCCCGGGAAGTCGTAATCCGCGCGAGCAACAAAAGGAGGAGGCCGATTCGATTAAAGTCTCTCTTACGCACGGCCCGCGACACGTGAAATCGCGCGGAGTATATATATATAATTATATACGCAAGCGCATTTGCATACACGCGCTGCACCTACCTTACAAATACGCGTATACAGCGAAATAACGTTGCAATAAAGCGGAAAAGGTAGGCGGGACGCAGGGCGTTCACCCGCGGTATTGTCGAGTGCACTTATCGCGGGTACGTATATATATACATGCTCCCTTTCTCGGTCTGCGCGTGTATCTCTTATTTTTGTGTCGCGGAAGGGCCACGCGGATGGGAGATACGGAAGTTCGCGCGTATAATCTACTCACCCGTGACTTATCTGTTCCGCGGCGCTCGGCGTCCACTCGTGCTCTTTTCGTTTCGGGGGGCGCGGCGTAATATTGCTCGATTAAAAAGACGTTTCCTCGTTTCGCATCCGCGTGTGTGTACGAGGGGAGCGTCTCGGAGTTATCGATGATATTTGTCACGCTCGACGCGGATGGGATTTCGCGCGTATCAACTCGTGGCGCAATGAACACGTTATACATATGAATGTAATGAATTTGTTGGGCTTGGGGATTTACGGCTACGATAAGCTAAGTAAAGCGGCGCGGGTACTTAACGTCTTCGTCGCGGTTGCCGGTGATAGAGACGTCCGCTTCCTTTGGGGATGGCGAAAAAAAAAAAAAAAAAAAGAATCATATACTTGCGCGTTGATTTGTCGTTTTTTTTCGTTTCGAGACCTTTAGATAAGCAAACTACCCGTGGCTGACGCAATCGGGGAAATATGAAGGTATCTGTATCGGGGGAAGAGCGATAATTTACCTTTTAGACCGAAAATAAGACAATCTCGTCTCTCGGGTCTATGAATAATAATGCGGGAGTAAAGTGCCCGGGAGCCGCATTTATTTACCCGCTCGGTTGGATCGGGTGCGATAAATTGTCGCCAAGTACACTAATTATTCGAGAAAAAGGGCTTAATGGGTGCCATTTCGATTGTTGGTAGAAAAAGGCTGATCTGATTCAAAAGGTATAGACAAAGACTCGTAATCCAACAATTGTTTTACCTTTTTTAACCCTCGTAGATGTCATCTTTTGGTAAAAGGTGAAAGTGTTAATTCTACGAGAGCATAAAAGCAAAGTTACTTGATACTGATGCTTTTCAGAAAATCAAATATTTTACCTGTACTAGTATTAAATTGAAAAAAAAGAAAAAAAAAAAAAAAAAACGCTAGCACCAATAATCGAAAAGCTTCAAATTGAGATGGTGCCTTTTTTAGCACCGAGGCGTCTCGTACAGGTACAGCATAGTTCCGGGCGCAGTCCGACGCGTTTCTTTCTTTTTTTTTGTATCCCCTTCGTCCCTCGGGTGAAAACTACGATTTTCGACCGGCTTTCATTCCTCCCGGGAGCGGAGAGATCCGACCCGCCTGAATAAAACATGCCGTCCCGCGAGTACCTTTGGTGCGAGCGAGCCGATACATCGGGTCAAAAAAGCGCGACCGATCGGCGGAATGTCGAACGTCCTTAAAAACAGATGATAATTGCTCGCGTCGCAGAGGATATATACGCGCGTTGTCGTACATCTCCGCGGTATAAGGAGAAAGAAAAAAAAAAAAAAAAAAAAACTCGAGCACACGCGCAAAAAGGGAACATAGGCGCGGGACTTTCTTTTCAACTTTTTCAATGGCATACGCCCCAGCGTCCGTATGTACGTGTATTGTATGCTCCCCGCGTCTCCTTCACCTATTAACGACGATCCGTCGATTTCTCGATCGGCGCAAAAATGCGCGCAGCAGACGCGAAAGTCATTAACGAACCCCGGCGCGCTTTCTTTCTCCGCGTTTTTTTTTTTTTTTTTTTTGTACAAGTTGTTGCGTGATGGCTGATTGGCTGTGTATCGGCTCGAGGGAAAACTCGCTTTTTTTCTTTTTTTTTTTTTTTTTTTTTTTTTCTCATTCCCCCCTTTAATGGCTCTCGATTTTAATCGCCGCCTCTTTCTCGGCCAACCCTCGGCGCACCAGCTACCTGGCCTACGGCTTCAAGTACCACCTGGAGTCGCCCATAAGCACCTCGCAGCGGCGCGAGGACGACAGGATAACCTACATCAACAAGGGCCAGTTTTACGGCATCACCCTCGACTACGTGCCCGACCCGGACAAGCCTCTCCTCAAATCGGGCCAGACCGTCAAGGTAAGCATTTTCATGCCTCTTTTTTCCCCTCGGAATATTTATCTTGTCCATAGAAGAAAAGAAAAAAAAAAGTAGAGCTGACGTCTTCCGCTATGTGTAAGAGAAGCTGGCTTTTTCTCCCGCGACACCAGCTCCCATGTGAGACCATGTGCAGCACATACACACACGGTTGTTGTGCCGATCAAGCGATGCCCTCGGGCACCGTCTCTTTAATTGTACTTTATTTTTCTTACTTTTCTACACGCTTGTACACCCGACTCCTTAACGGTCGTACATAATTTGTGATTAGAAATCCTCGGGCTTTAATTGATGGTCGATACGTTGTTGTGTTTACGGTTGCCGAAAGGTGATTTGCGATCATCTTCGAATCGACGTTAATTAGCCGCGTGTACGGGGAGTATTTGATCTGTTACTGTAAACAATTTTGTTCCGATTGCCACTGGTACACATAACTTATTGACATTGCTCTGATTTACTTTAATTTCAACCCTAAAGTGATACATCTCAGGTTCGGACAATAATTATAAAGTCGGTGGGACATTTTTCTTTTAATAATCCAAGAATGTTAGTTTTAGAAAAATTTAAGATAGGTTAGCAGGTGAAGCTCATTTAGTCAGGTATATTAAGTTTGGCAAAAAGCTCGAAGCAGCTCCGAGGCGAGATTCAATGAAACGATCAAGAAGAAAGTCCGCGCTTGCGTAATGACTAATCTACGATGAAAATAGTTAGCAATCAGCCGGTGTTTTTTTTTTTGTGCCCATCATCGCTGCCGTTTGAGTTTTCTCTCGGACGGACTCTCCATCCCAACGATTAAAATGGCCCCCCTCGGTCTTTTTGCCCCGTGCTGCTATACATACCAGGACATCAAGGGGAAAACTCGGCGGGCGTAACATTTCGTACATATAAGCGAGAAAAGGCAGATAGATCTCTTTTTGGGGGGGGGTGGGGCATTTATATAGAAAATACGGCGCAAGGGGGAGAGAAACCGGTGGAATGAGGTCGTTTGTTCTCGCAGTCGGGTGTCGTACGGTAGCGAGCGACTTTAATTGGCGGCTAAATGGCGCACCGTTAGCTATTTCCATTGCGATAAAGCTCGCGCGCGACATTTTTTCTCCTACCCCCCCTCCCGATTATACGAGTTTGCTGTACGCCGAGCAGCTTTCTTCGACTTTTACACGTATATTTATATGCTATGCTTACTACCACTGTTATATACGTACGAGTGCCGGCATTTCTTCCGCTGTTGCGTTATATCACCTTTTCGCGTAAGTATGTATTGTGAGAGGAGGAGGACGGGGAGGAAAATTTCTTGAGCTTTGCCGTGTAGCGACGCCGGATGCGAGAGTTTCACTTTGCGCCTTCGAGGCGATGACGGAGAGACGAAATTTCGAGGAAAGAAAGAAAAAAAAAAAAAAAAAANCGTTTCATTGTTTTTGTCTCTTTAACTGTCTTTTACTTTTGTCAGGTTGATCAAACTTAAGGCCTCGACTTTTCTCTTTGACAGCAGTTTACTTTTACCTTCTTACTTGATTACAATCATTTCGTCATTTATCAATCATGTTCTTTTGATGATTTCTCATTACAAAAAAAAAAAAAAAAAAAAAAAAAAAACAGCTTGTTTTTAGGCGATCGGAGAAAGAAGACGTGATTATCGATCGACGCGCCGTTGACGTTTTTTTTTTTTTTTTTTTTTTTTTCGGAGCGCTTTTAATTGGGATGATGCTGCGCCTTCTTTTCATCCGTACGTGTACTATCGGCTCGGCTTTCGAAAAGGCGACGTTGACGCTATTATATGTGCGTCTAACATAAAAAAAATTGGTTCTCTCGATGTACAGGATCCGCACTTGAAATTCACAGCCGCGCCTTTTCATGCGGATACACGCCGTATAAGTACCATTTAATACACAGCACCGTTTGCCAAAGATAATTTTTCCCAATCTCCGTTCGGCAAACCATCGAATCGAACGTACTCGATATTTATATACAACTTCATTTCGTATTATCATCACCGACTAACACCGCGATATCTCTCTCTGTGCTGCCTACACGGCCTGACGTAATAAGTATACGTTTTACTTTGCTCAACACACGCGCGAGGACTTTCTTTTTCAACCGGACGATTGAAATACCATAAGAAATGTCATCCCGATTTTTTTGCCATTTAGGAACTCGGACGACATCCGCAAGCGCATCGATTCTCCGAAAGGGCGCGTATACTGCAGGGTACACGTTCGGCATAGGTATCTTACATGTAATGTTTAGACCCCCAAGGGGGGAGGGCCCATTCACCCGAATCTGAAAAAAAGCTATCTCTTACTGCATAATACATATGGTGTATACCCTACTGCTATAAATATACGATAGTAATAAGAGGTAATACGACGTGGTCGTAATCGTCATGCCGTGCACTTAACGGGCCCCCCGTGCTCTCTCGCCTACGTACCTATACACCTATATGTATATATATATATATATATATATATATATATATATATATATATA
>NW_019379522.1:3507812-3564390 GCF_000648655.2 Copidosoma floridanum | reverse complement strand
AAAAAAAAAAAAAATAACAATCTCCAGTCGAGTCGACGAAAAAAAAAAACAAAAAAACAAAAAAAAAAAAAATAACAATCTCCAGTCGAGTCGACGTGACGGGCTGTGATTGACGTTTTTCTTTTCTTTTCAACAATCACCTACTAAAAGTTCAATGGCTGGTGTTATACGTACATATAGGTATATACACGGGGCAAGTAAACACCTCACGTATGCCTGTGCGCATGCCGTATACGCGTCAAAAGTTGTTTACCCTCGCGGAAGCTCACACGGCGACGCGATTGTCATTGCGATAGGTGGTACTGAAAACAAACAAACCCGGGCAAGTCCGAGGGATCGCAGCATCCGCGAAGGAGGTGTACACGGGAACGAAGCAAAGAGGAGGAGGAGCATATGAGAAAGGGGGGAAGCTCCGTATAAAGCCGGCGGTGGACGGATTCGGCGGCTTAGCTTGCGCGCACCGGTTAACCGAGACGGACGGGCTATTGTATCGCACAGCTCGCGTTTTGGATTTTTTTTTTTTTTTTTTTTTTTTTCCCGGGTGAAAAACAGTGATACTCGAGTTGATCCATCGTCGCGTGTCAACAACCATGTAGCTTTGACATATCCTGGTTGTTGAATATTTTTTTTTTTCAAGGGGAGTTTTTTGCTCGGTAAAGGTGGAGTCGAGGACCATGGGGAGGACCGCGATACTGGGGATCGCGAGTTTGTTGCTCCTTGCTCTGGGATGCGGCGCGGCTGAGGTTGACTTTGAGCTTCAGGCGGCCGAGGACGACGACGATGCCGTTGTTTTGGAAGGTGAGTTACACAGGCGTGTTTTGTACGATATTCGTACGGAGAAAGTTTTCTTCGGGGACTATTGGAGCGCTTTCGATTGTCGCGAGGCGGATTTGAAGTACGCGCACAATTAATTACGATTCCCTCGGCGCGACTCCATCACCTTCGAGTTTGGACACGATTATTTTATGGATTATTCGATGCATTGGAAGAAATTTTTTTTTTTTTTCCGGAATATAACGCATTTTTGCTGGTAACATTATCACTATTTACAATAAAATACCAAGAAAACATTTGTAAAGCAATTAAAATCAAACATTTTATTACTTTTTTCATTATTTTAAAGATTTTTTTTTTTTTCCGGAATATAACGCATTTTTGCTGGTAACATTATCACTATTTACAATAAAATACCAAGAAAACATTTGTAAAGCAATTAAAATCAAACATTTTATTACTTTTTTCATTATTTTAAAGATTCTTTTTTCATCTACAACTGATATTTCCTTTAAAACTGTAATGGACTGTTTTTGCTGGGAAAGTTTTGTCAAGTGCCATGTTGATTAAAAAAAAAAAAAAGCATTTTATTATTGTCAAAAAAATGTATTGCGAAAAATTGAAAAAAGCATCCGTGCTCAAGTTTGTCCACCTCTGATCTACCTACGGTAATATAGCGATGTTGCGTATTTTATAAATTCAATGAAAATTCCTACACCCAAGAATTGCATATACTTGCGATGACACAATTTTTAACAACGCCACCGCTATTCTTGCTTTGCATGATAATGGAAGTAAACAAAAGCCACGAGGAGCCACCGAATTTACCGATGGCGTTCTCGATTTTTTTCGCATCGGTATTTACATATAAGCTTTCTCTGTATGCCACATTATTATATATTTTATTGTTACAACAATATTAGACTGAATGACAAATGTGACCCTAATAAGGTATCTCCCGTTCCACACTTACCTAATCGTTACTTTACACATACGTGAGATTGGTTTACGAGGATTTTCTCGTAGGCAAAAACACGTCGCTCTAATGGCGAATTAAAGTACATAATACGCAATTGCGTCGAAAAGCGAGACGAGCTTTTTATTGCACCTGGCGAAACGTGTAAGCAGTAAAAAAAAAACAAAAAAAAAAAAAACTTTATTATTTTTCATTACCTAATCGATGTCCGAGAGTATTCTCGTGAGTAATGGAGCGCGCGGTAAAATTTCATAGCCGAGCGTCAGGTATGCGGCGGTGCATGCACCTGCAGCGTACACACGCGGTCAGCGAACTTTTCCTCTTAGCGGGCGTGTAATGCAGGTATATATATCCTCCTTTTTCTCCTCCTTCGATGGGAGCTTCTCCCCTTTCTTGCGTCTCTCCTGCCCGACTGGTATCGATGAGAGTATCAATATACGCGTATATACCCGATGCGCCGCATTACATTACCTCCACGATTGTCACTCCTGTTTTCTTGCCAAGTTCCTCTTGGCTTCGCGGAAAACTCGGCACTGATCGCCGAGAGTATAATCCAAGCCAGGTGCCTATTACACAGATATACCTACGTAGAGCAAGAAATGGCTTGCGTATACATGCTAAACCATATTTATGCGCCCAAAAAAAAATATATATAACTTGCACTTTTAACTTTGCGGCTGACGCTTTTGTTTTATTGCGGGCGATTTTTTTTTTTTTTTTTTTAATCGTGGTATTCCGATCTGGTCTATCAATTCCTACATACACGAGGTTTGGTTGTTATTACTACGATGATCGTTAACCGATTAGGACTTTTTTTTTTTTTTTTTTTTTTTCGTTCATTATTTATTGGCTCGTTTGACTTGAGCCGGGGGTACGGGGCAGGATATAGAGGTATCAATTTCCGATTTACCCCGGCCCAACGGATTACCCGCTACATCACACCTTTCCGTCCACACACACGATTTATGAGAATGTACACCCTCTGGCGATCAAGATTTCATCAGACCCCTCCCTCTGTATACCTCGTAAAATTCCAAAAATGGACAATTAACGTCACGCGTGTCCTTAGGAGCTAAATTGCCTTGTAATTTATTCGTTTGAATATAAATGTGATTTATTGCTCACGTGTCGTATACAGAAATAGTTTCAATCTTGAATAAAAATACGGCAAAGTTAGATTTCCTCGTGATCAGCCGATCCTTGAGGCACCGAGTATTATAATGTATACACATAAACTACGACGCTCCCCGTGTATTGCAGCCCCATCGAGACGCAGAGGCCGACACCTGTACATCCAGAACGAGTACTGCGTGACGTTGAAGGGCGCGGTGGGCAAGTGCTTGACCTTGAAGGAGTGCTACCCGTACTTTAAGATCCCGGTACGAGCACTTTCTTTAAAAATAGTGATCGATATTTTTTTGTAAATCTCAATAGCGAGGGATGAACTTTGTGTTGATTGTCTCAGAACTTTCCGGCGCTGGAGGGCTGGGTTCTCGGTATCTACGACACCTGCAGCTACACCGAGAAAGACGGCAGGTTGAGCTACGGCATCTGCTGCGCCGATCCGCCGCCTCAACCCCCGAACATCGACGCGCCCCCTGGTGGACCGATCATCGAGGCACCCGACCCCCACCAGGAGGTGAGTCGTGTGGTTTACATAAAATACCAACGACAACGACAGTCACAATAATTCTCGAATCCCCGGCTACAGTTGAGCGTCAACAGTCCCAATAGTAACCCCCATGGAGGTTGGCCGCCCCCTCTGCCAACCCACCCTCCGCACCACACGGTCATCCCTCCGCTGCCGACGCACCCGCCGGGCCATGGCGTCGCGGGCTTTGTTCCACCGTCGACGTCGCTGATCCCACCAAGGCCATCCAAGGTTCCCTCGACGAGCCATAGGCCGAGCGTCGCCACGACTTGGCCGACCAAGCGCCCCGGTGGTTTTCCCTCGGCCACGGGGCCTCCGTGGGTGGCTGGCTCTTCGGTGCACCCGCCCTCCAACTCCCTGAACTCGGCCTGCGGATCCAAGAACGGCGCCCAGGATGTCTACTACGCCCCGCCGAGTGAAAAGGAAGACGACCCGAGGATCGTCGGGGGCACCACGACCCAGCAGGGAGAGTGGCCCTGGATCGCTGGGCTGTTCAACGCTGGTAGGCACATATGCGGCGGCTCCCTCATCGACGACAGGCACATCCTCACCGCGGCGCACTGCGTGGCCCAGTTAGTACCTAAACTACAATGATATATACAATGTACAAGATAATAATGATGATCGATGAATTTGCAGAATGACATCGTGGGACGTGGCCCGGATGACGGTGAGGCTAGGCGACTACGACATAAAGACGCCGAACGAGGTGCGCCACGTTGAGAAACGGGTCAAGCGGGTCGTCCGACACCGGGGCTTTGACATGCGCACCTTGTACAACGATGTGGCTTTGCTGACGCTCAACGAGCCCGTCGAGTTCACCGAGACCATCAGGCCGGTTTGCCTACCCTCCGGCTCGAGTCTCTACATCAACAAAATGTCCACCGTCATCGGATGGGGCTCGCTCAGGGAGGGTGAGAATAACTTTTTTTTTTTTTTTTCCTTTGTTTTTTCCATGACGCGCGTCAGTCGCTTTTTTATTTATTATTATTATTATTATTTTTTCGTAGGGTATTGCTTACACTTTGAGAACGAGTTACAAAACTATGTCGCATTCGTACATTTTCAGGATATTTATTTCGTTTTGTGAATTTCAACGAGCACGACCAATTTTTTCGGCTCGATTATATTTGCAATAAAAAAAAAATGGGTGCGCACATTTTTGCGCTCTCCAACTGAGGGAAATTTTATCGTTTTGAAATACATATGAGCTGAATTTTACAAAGTATATTTACAAATCAAAGTAACATTCTAAGCTACTTATTCGACTTTTCGGAGTATATTGCATTTGATTTTTAATATCACGAGATGTTAATCACGCCGACAAAATATTTGCGATCTGTTTGTGCTAATTTCTTAGTATCGTTTTCAGCTGCTTGTTTCCGCATTTAATTGTCTTTTTTACAAGTTGCAATGTCGATACAGCAGATGTAATTAAAAAAAAACATGGTTATGTACAGTACTTTTTTACCATGAATTAAAAATTATGTTTGGCCTTGCTTACAAGAAGCATAGCTTACAACTCGATCATCTTATTGCCATTGATATGGTATGCTCTATAATATGTATAAACAATTGTACATTGTATTATAAAATTGACAGGCGGACCTGCTCCGGGTAAATTGCAAGGAGTGACAATAAAAATTTGGCCCAACTCCATATGCAAACAAAAATATGGCAATGCAGCCCCCGGCGGTATAGTCGACAGTTTTCTTTGTGCCGGGGAAGCAAACAGAGACTCGTGTTCCGTAAGTACATTATTTCCAGTCTTGAATTTATCTTTACTTTCGCCGCGTATTAAAAATCATTACAATGTTGCCAGATTAAATCGTACAAGTTTTTTTTTTTTTCCAAATAAAACTGTGATTTGATTTAAAATGTGTAAAAAATAAAAAAGGTAAAAAAATAGTAAAAACGATAAAAAAATAAAAAATCGCTGAATCAAACGGTACACTAAAGTCAAAAGTAACAAGAATTTTCAAACAAAGATAACGCCTGGTGTGAAATTCGCAGGGTGACAGTGGTGGTCCGCTAATGGTAAACGACGGTCGCTGGACTCAAGTGGGTATCGTGAGTTGGGGCATCGGCTGCGGCAAGGGCCAATACCCCGGTGTGTACACGCGCGTCACGCACTTCCTGCCATGGATTTACAAGAATCTCAAGTAGACTATGCTCGAGAAAAATTCTGTCTGTCGTTCTTTTTGGATTTTATATCACTTTTATCATTATCCTTTGCCTTTATCCTTACTCGATCCAGATAATAGATGTCTGCTTTTCCTTAAGCGTGGAAAGGGAGACGATCTTCAACGCTCGGCTCGTGAGGATGAACGATCTCGAACGCTTTGTATTTCATAAGTAGTTAATCGACAAATTTTGTATTTAATAAAAATATGAGGAATCGCGGCGATCCGGCTCATGTGAGCACGGAATTCGACGAAACGCATGCTTCTTTTATTTCTAGTTATCTTCATTAGTCCTAATTCACTTACAACTGGAAAATTGTTTTACTGATATCATTAGAGTGTCAGAAAAGTCTTCTTTTCGAGCAGATTATATTTTCATGTCCAATCACTAAAACAATCTTCTAGGTATGATAAGTTTAAACGCTAATAAAAGTGCTTTCCACTATGGTCAGACGCACAAATATTTCGTTAAATTGCAACTCACATTTCGTTATCATTCTCCAAATTTACCATGACTTTTCATTTTCACTAAAACTTAGAGTAATTTTGGAATGTCTGACTACAATCTTTCCAATAGACTCTTCCACCAATATTAAACCTACTCTCGTTGCATAAAGTATAATAAAAAATTTACTGTATAACTTATCTGAAATTCCTTTGGATAAATCTGTAGTGATCATTCAATAAATCAATAGTCACGTATCGCAGCTGCTGACGTTGAGATGCTGTAAAATATTGCGTGCTGAAAAAAAAATATATAAGGCATCATTTTAACATTCACATTGTACTCAAAGTATTAAACCGATAAGCCCATTTTCATTATCTTCATTATATTATGTATTTCTTTTGTATTTAATAAAAAAAAATTACGCAAAGAGAAAACGAAAAAAAATGTATATTATTAATTTAACGCGTACCTTGAAAGTAGCATGTATCAAGATTGTCATCAGGCTGAGGAACGAATGGAGGCACAGCTTTTAGGGGCTCGTTCCATGGAAATTCACTAAAGAGCTTCATAGTGCGCACCTCTTTAGCTGTAGGGCGCGTGTGCTGGTCTAGAGTGAGCAAAGAATCAATGGCATCAATGGCATTAGCAGATAGGGTTTCCTCGCCCTCTGGCCAAGGTACGTCTCTCGCTAAGATGTTGTCAAATACAGCTTGGGGAGATTCATCGTTGAATGGCGGGACACCCGTACAGAACTCAAATAAACAAACACCCAGGGCCCACCAATCCACTGCCGGTCCATGACCTGAAATTTTACATGTTTAGTCAGCAAAACTCTTGAATAATAATAACAATGATAAATACTTTTTTTTTTAAAGCTGACCTTGGCGCATAAGTAGTTCTGGGGCTAAGTAATCCGGAGTACCAAGAATTCGTTCATCTGATCGATTGATGCCTCCTTGAGGGCCTCTTCTCACAGATTTTGGAGTTCTGTAGGGCGTGTAATTATTTTCCGAAGCGGGTGGTGTTTTAATGGGCGAAATTCCTTCTGGTGATCTGTGCTGGGCTTGCAGCTCGCTACTGTCAGTATCGTCGGCAGTCCTGTCCGGTGTTACGCTATCTCGTGGCAGATCGAATCTCGTTGACTTGAGCACGGGCTCGTCTTTTTTTAATGTCTTCTCGTTTGGTCGTTGTTTGGACGATGAAACTGGTGTACTAAAAGCTACCCTTGCAGAGCCTTCGGCTGCTTCTACTTTGGATGCTGCTTCGGCGTTCTCAATCTTTGAAGCGAACGATGGGCTTGCGACGTTGAACTTTGGGCCTCGATTTTTCTTTTTCGGCGTCACGTTTTCATCCAGACCCATCATACAGATTTCCCTCGTGAGCCCAGTCCCGTGCATGAGATGTCTCTGACGTTTTCGTTTAATTCCTCGGGACTGTGTAAAGTCACAGGAGCTGAGTGGACTAGTGTGGGGCAGAGGATGCACCGACTTTTCGCCTTCGAGAGTCGACTGTTCCTCGTCTATAGCATGACCGTCGATTTCAGAGGCATTGGTCGAGGGCGCCGTATGGTAACCATTTGAACCCGAGTTCGTGCAAATCCCGGACATTCGGATTTGCTCAGGCGAATGCAAAGACGCCACGCCAGAGACTCGGGAAAAGTCGCCGGATCGCATATCCGAGGATCCAAGTGAATTTAGGCTGTCATGGTATTTAGGCTTTCTGCCGCGTAATCTGAGCTTTGGTAACAGGTCAGTATCGAGATTACTTTGCATGCTCAAGTTTAGCAGCTGCGAGTCATTGGCCGTGGACTTTAGGCCCGAGTCAAAGGTCAGATGCGACGTGAGGGAGAGCAGCTGACCTGGAGTCCGCGTGCACAGACTTGGCGTGCAGTTCATTAGATCAGATATCTCAAGTTCGCGTTGCAGAGTCGATATCTTACTAAGACCAAAGTCTGTCAGCTTGACATGACCCTCCTTTGAGAGCAGCATGTTGTCTGGCTTAAGATCTCTGTGCACGATACCATGGGAGTGAAGATATTCTAATGCTAGGCAGACTTCGGCTGTGTAAAAGGCAGCCATCGACTCTTCCATGTAGCCGTAAACTCCGACTAGACTTTTCAAATCACCTCCAACCATGTATTCCATAACTAAATAAACGCTTGTGGCAGATTGCAACGAGTAAAACAATTGTACGCAATAAGGGCTTCTGATGAGCGCGAGCGCATTTCTCTCTATAACTACTTGGGATACCATATTTTTGTGGATCATTTCGTTCTTCTTCATGACTTTGATTGCATAAATTTGGTCTGAGTTTGTCTTTTTGTACCCCAGAAAGACTTTGCCAAATGCACCTCTACTTATGGGTTTGACAATTTTAAAATCTTGAATTTCTGGTACCTACGAACAAAATATCTCCATAAAATCCTCTGTCCCATAAACCTTACACTTGATAAAATTATTTTGTATAAGCCTACCTTGGCAGTCGGATTGACAATTTTCGAGATGGTGTTGAAGATTGAGTTGTCGATGGGCTTGTTTTCTGGCTGCTGGGGTGTCAACAATCCCCTGCAGACGGTTTTCTCTGGATCGCTCTCGACAGCATCGTTATTGCTGCCGTTGAGAGCGGAGTTCGAGGCTTCCTGGGGCGATGTTTCAGGCAGTAATGAACCCTGCATTTTTACCCACCACTCTTGAGAGATTATGTTTTTACAGTGTACAAGTATTGGCACTGTCACACCATGCCAAGCTGCACCAACTAAGGTAAATAGAGTGTTTCACAATTATTACACTTAGAGTATACTTAGACTCTAAATCTTCCAGATATATGCCACCAGAATATATAGCCTATCAGGAACAACAGAAGAAGCGCCAACGCTTCATCTTACGCTAGCAAGTTCTGACCTGTTTTACTTGTATTTTCACTGATGGTTCATCAGTCATAGGTACAGTAATTCAACACGTCAGTTGGCGATGGACTTTTAAAAAGACACACACACATGTATAAGACACGGTTGGAGTCTGCTTTTTAAATGGAGCAAAAACGCGGGAAGTTCATTGGCGAAACCCATTCTTGCTCTTTATTATGTGTACACTTCAGGTTACAAGAGCGCCAACAAAACACGTTCGTCGATAATTTTGATAAGCTGTGTGTTTACAGTATTTACACACTGGTTTACAATATACTTTTTCAGACGATTCTGTTGGCAAACATGGCCGATCATATGATGAAAACATGCAGCGTGCAGCGACAAGTTCATTTGTATTCATGCATATGACGCTTTTTCTCTTCTTTCGAACTTCAAGTATACTTCAACCGTCGTCAAACTCAGTGCGCCACTGCGCATGGGGAAGAGAGGCTCGCGACCTCGCGCATATCATTGGCCATCCTCACTTATGTCCCCGATCCATTTGAAAATCGCTCTCTCTCTCTGACTGCATGCATGCACTTATCTTAATTTTTTGCGTCTAAGTAAAGTATACCTACCTACTTGAAATAGTTGAAGTTTCTATAACTAAACTCGTTTCGTTCATCATACGTATGTGTGTATAGGTTTAAGTCCGTGCGTAGTTCGGTTATAAAAATTAATAAGAATATTTATCAACGTCAGTGAGTGTAAATACCTAGGTACTCATAATAAGTTGAAGTGAGTGAAAGGGTGCATGTGTTACTGTGATACAAACTTGTTTACAAAATAACACGCGAATCCATCATATTAATTTCGGCTCGGTGCTTCTAGTAACCTCAAAAGCATGTCGAAAGCCGTAGCGAAAAAAGCTGCTCCGCGGAAAAAAGGAGCCAACGGTTACAAGCTGCCCGATCCGATACCCAAGGGCACGGTCCTGACGGACCTCAAGAAGCAGCAATGGATCATCGGCTCATCTATCGGTGTCGGTGGCTTTGGAGAAATTTACTCTGGTTAGTTGCACTCATATACCTGCAATTCTTCGTTTTTTTATGTCATCTACTTTGATTGTTTACATATTTCACGTGTTTGTTTTATATTGCGTTCAGCTTCACCATACTCTGGAAAGACACCCTCAGATTACTCCGCAGTCGTCAAAATCGTACGTTGGCTTCATTTCTGTTCGGCCACTATTTAATCTTCTTTCTTGTGATAAGAAATTTTTTTTAAATTCACAAATTTGACGCTTTTTAGGAACCGCATGGCAATGGACCTCTTTTTGTGGAAATGCATTTTTACATGAGGAATGCTTCTCCTAATGACAGTAAGTTTACCTATCTAGTAGAAAAATTGTTTTTCTAATTTTTTTGGGAATGATCAAAACTTTCGTTTATTTAAGTTAACAATTGGAAAAAAGAAAAGAAACTCTCATGCTTTGGCATGCCACCATTCCTTGGCTCGGGCAGTCATGAATTACACAATACAAAGTACAGATTTGTTGTAATGGAGCGCTATGGTACAGATTTGTGGAAATTATTTTTGGAAAATGGAAGAAGGTTCCCAGAACCTACAGTTTATAAAGTGTCGTGGCAAATTGTAATTTTTATATCAATTTTTTTTCAAGGATTTATAGTTCTAAGCTTTTATTAATTTGTTTATTTGTAAATATTTCAGATAAATGTTTTAGAGTATATTCACCATAGGACCTATGTGCATGCAGATATAAAGGGAGCCAATTTATTGCTTGACTTGAAGTCCCAAAATCAAGTTTATTTGGTTGATTTTGGTCTAGCTTCACATTACACAACAAAAGATTACAAATTAGATCCCAAAAAAGCTCACAACGGCACCATTGAGTACACTAGCAGAGATGCACATATGGGAGGTAAGGCCTAACTTTTTTTTTCTATTTAAATGAAAGTCACATACTTAAACATGCTTTTTTATTTTAGTGCCAACCATGAGAGGTGATTTTGAAATATTATTGTACAATATGATTCAATGGCAGTGCAGCACCTTGCCGTGGGAAAAAAATTTAAGTGATCCATCATGGGTTCAACAGCAAAAAGAAAGTGCATTGAAAAATCATCAAAAATTTTTAAAAGATTGCTTTTCAAATGCAGAAATACCAGAAACCATTAGTCAATTTACAGCATTATTAGTATCAATGAAATATAACGATACCCCAAATTATGATAAGTTTAGGGAAATACTAGTTAAAGGATTAAAAAAATTCAATCAATCTCCTACTGATAAGTTAGATTTCTCCTCCAAAAAATCTCTTGAAAAGTCAGTAGCAACACCAAAAAAAACACCAAGATCGAAAAAAATCATTCCAGCTGAAGAGGAGGCTTCACCTCAAAAGCGAGCAAAACCAACTCCTGTAAAAACAAGTTCGAAACCTAAGCGAAATAAGTTGCTTTTAGATGATACTTTAAATAATAGTATTGATTCAGTTATTTTAGACGAAAAGTGCATGACTGGAAAAGATATACGAAAACAGTTACTGAAGAATATTGATGGTGATGCGGAGTATGAAATACAAATCAAGAAAAGAAAAACACGAGGGAGCGCAACTGATACTCCAAGAAAAAAAGCTGCAAAAAGAGTGCCGAAAAAAGTAGAAAAATCCGTCAATACGTCATGCACTGATTCCGAACCAGAGGTAATCTTTCATATCAGATTTAAATTTAACATTTTTAGTTCATTAAAATTAATTTTTAATTCAATTGGTCTGTAGGTTGTTATAAAAGGAACTAAATCTCGTCCTGTGAAAACAGCTGTGGCTCAGAAGAAGAATGGAGTACAAAAACGACCATCAGGCAAAAAAACTGAATATGACAGTGAAAAGGATATGTTTGATGAGAGCCTTGATAATTAAAGTTGAGTTAAAAGTGAAACGAATTTGACTTGTACAAAATTGTTGTTAAAACAAAATCTAAGAAAACGCTACTGAAACTATTGTAATAAGCTAAAATTTTCGCTGCAGTAGGGTGAGCAGTGAAGTGTCGAATGAACTTATAAAGTTAACCCTTTGCTGTTCGTAAAAAATATTTTATAATTATGAAATACGGCTAGCCAACTTAGAAAAATACCGTTTATTTTTATTATATACTGTTTAATAAATATTTTACAATTTGTATATCTTCGAGATATAATTATACAAGTTAATATTAGACACACTATAACAACATTTTTTACAATCGCTTTTCAAAAATCTTATTAACGTTTTTTTTTTTTTTAAATACATCAACTTTAAAAAAAAAATAACATTACTTTTTAAATTTCATTATTTGTGGAGCGCTAATTTTGACCTTTCCAGGAATGTTTCTTGCTATTGTCTCATCTTTAACAGATTTCAAAATATCTTTTTCTCGAGGAGTAATAGATTTATCTTTCAGAAAAACAGCTACCGCTGTCTTTGCGGCCTTTCCTCGTTTGCCAGTTCCAGGAGTTAATTTTACTTTGAATCTAAAAATAAGTACATTTTTGTAATATTATATGGAAATAAATTAAAATTAGGTAATCACGATTCACTAACTTGTAACTTTGTAAAGTGCTGTAAGGTGCTACAACTGGCACAGCAAACAATAATTCATCTTCCACAAGAGGTTTGCCTGTCAATTGATCTAACATATCAACTTCTGGACCTGGGCCAGCATCTTCTTCGTCATTGTTATCTGCGTTTTGTTCATTCAACCGTTGCTGTTGCTGAGCTTGAAAATTAGATTTTGGAGGAGCGCCTTTTTTCTTTCCTTGTTGTTGCTTTGGTCCAGATGGATCTTTATTTTTACTTTTTCGTTTGTCTTCTTTTGGTGCACCTGCCGACTGAAATCCAATATACCCGATTTTTAATCTTTATGATTTACTAAGGATTTACAAAAAATATTTTATACCACTTATGTACCTGTAAAACTGTCATCAAAAGCTTACGATCATCTTCATCCTGATCTTTATATTTTTCCTTGATTTTTTTCAGTTTTCCTCGTTGACCTCTTTTTAATGCTGATTGATTATTTTTGTTTTGTACTTCAGAGTCATTCTGTTCTTTTTTGGAAGGAGCCTTTTGAGTTTTTATTTTTGCTGAATCTTTATTTTGTAAATTTTTCAATGGTATAGGTTTGTCGTCTCCCAAGTAAACTACATCATCATTGTCAGTTGGAATTTTTGAAATTACTTTAGAATCATCGACTTGAATTTTTACTCTGGAAAAAAATACATTTATATTTCATTTAATCTATTATAACGTAGTAACAAGTCTTAATGTTTCAAAAATACCAACTTTGGTCCCGTCAAATCCAATTTTATTTGCGTATCAGGAAACAGAGATTGTGACTCGTCACTATCGCTTTCTTCTTCTTTTGACAGTTCATTGTTCAAGTTTTCTCTTCCTTCTTCATTAATGGTATCCAAAGTATTGCCATCTTTTTCATCTGAAAGAATGTGAAATTTGTTAAAATATTTTATAAAAATGTAAAGCATAATAAAATTGATAAGTTCATACCATCCTCATCATCTCCATCTTCAAGTTCAATTTCATCATAAACTTCCATAGTTTTATCAGTTTCATCGCCATCCTCCAACGTCCTAACTCTTCTCTCGTTTTGATGTCTCTCAATCGAGCTATCTTCTAATCTAAACAAAAATCCCAATCCCATGATCATCTGACAATGAGGTAGATAATTTTTTTTCCCTCTGATCATAAAGGAACCTGTTGTTAGGTACTCTCCAGTAGGAGCAGTCTTAGATACTTGGTCACTGTTGACCCACCAAGCACCAGCAATGACTTTAGCTTCCCAAGCAATACTGAGGAAGAAAAAATTGGCCAGTATAAGTTGCTGTAAAAATTCTGAATTTCCAAGAACAACTTACCTGTATGCCACAGCCATGGTACCAGCTTCACCCAATGTTTTTGGTGGTACGGGACCTCCTACAGGATTTTTAATTACAACTGAACTGGCACCGCTCAAATCAGCGTGAACGTAAACGTCACCACTTCTCAAGTATTTCTTTACAATTAATTCGTTCTGTTGCCCATCTCTCCCGCCAATTACTAAAAAAATTTATTTTTGTAAATTTTTATCTTTTTTTTATGAAAACCATTTTTTTATTTACTCACCCAGATAGTTTTCCGATGAAATAAACCAAAAAAACTTTTCGAACCAGTAAACTTTCCGTGCCTTATTGATACTGTGAATAGCTTGCACTTCCTTGAGGGTCTGTTTTGTTTTCCTTTCTGCAGATTTCAATGCTTTCCCTTGAGACTCGATGGTTTTTTGGTGTTTTTTGGCAGCAGAACGTTTCTGATCATAGTATTTTGTGGCATTAGCAAATGCAGAATGGGCCAAGTCAATGTCTACTGTCATTGGGTTCAGTTCTGGTTCATCCTCATCATTATCCTTGTACGGATCACTTAGGTGTAAAGTAAAATGATTACTTTCCAATTTCAATTGTTTAATGGCACTTGCTACCGGATCTCCTTTTGCTTGTGCTTCTTTCACCAAGACTTGTATGTCTGGCCAAGCCATTTGGTTAGCCAGAGCACTCTGAATTGCCAGTATTGCATTATCAACTAACTCTTGATTCCTCATGATTAGTTCTGCCTTTTGTTTATCTACTTCCTGCGTTTTACCTAGCGACACTAATCTTTGGTCATGATCTTTTCTGACATTTTCCAATTTCTTTAGTGCATCGCGTTCTTGATGCAAGACTTTCAAATCTAATTTTTGCCCTTCCATCGTGGAAAAGTACTCGTCAACTGCTTTATCAAATGAATCATATTCTTTGTACAACTGATCTTTATACTGATTAAACAAACACGGATGAAACTCGATGTTTGCGTAAATAAACTCATCTTCACCATCTTTAATAGCCTTGGGCTCTTTCTTCTGAATAATATACCCTTTTGGCATTTCTTTTTTTGCGTTTTCTAACAACTTTTCTGCATTTTGTATAGCACTGTACAACCGGTCTAAATCTTTCTCGATATTAAAGTCTTTCCCAATTTTACAACCCCATTGAAAACCTGCCTCCAACAACACATGATCAATGACAGCAGCACCAACTTCTAGATGAGGATTTAAAATTTTCTTTAAAGCATCTCCTGGTTTAGCTGCCTTCATAACATCTTCAAATTCATCTCGCGTGGGTATTACTTTTGTATGGGCTCTGAAGACTGGATACTTTTCTCTTACAGCTAATCTATATTCAATGTGTTTTATAAAATAGTTGTATATTCAGGATGAGGAAAGAAAACTTGAGAATAACAACATACCTTATTTTATCCCCCTCTGTATGTGGTCTCAAGATATTAAGAATTGTCATATCGTAATCAGTCAACACTATGTTACCACGATCGTACAGTTCTAATATGACATGGTAAGCAGCTTCGTTAGAACCAAACTGTAAATCAATTATTCTGTCAACTCCAACTTGTTTCAAACTCTCGAGTCTCTTGTTTTTAAGATGTTTCCTCATCTATGAAAGGTTTAAAATTTATAAATACAAATTCAAATGGAATCATTCAATACCTGTGATAGAAAATATGCATCAAGAACCTACTTTCATGGAAAATCCTGAGGGAGCTACATTTTTTGGCCACTCAAATTCTGTCGTGTGCATACGCATGCCAGACTCCAATAATAAAATTTTCTTTTCCTCGCTTCTTTGAAATCGAATTAAATATGTTTTGTGATCTATGTCGTAAACTTGATTAACTCGCATTCCCACGAGGCTGAAATAAGTTTTATTTCAAAACAAAGTATTATAACCTGTCAACTTTTTTTTGTATTACATTTTGGAGGAAAAAAACTGTGAATAATACAAACTTTTGGAGCTCGGTGATGGAGCACACGATGTCATACGTATTGAATCGGTTCTTCATTTTTTCATCAATTAGCTACTCAATTATTGTGACAATCTGTTGAATTGAACATTTTACAACTCTCGTCGCTTTTACATGCATTCGTGGTAAGAGTTAGGTCACGGTCCCGTAAAACACGCAATCCACAATACGGAATCACTTAAGGTAGGACCTCCGCCTAAGTCTGGGGTACAAGACTTATATTATGTAATTAAATAGGTGAAGACCCGCTGAATCCAATGGTACCTTCAGTTATGCCCGATAACGGACAAAATCTCGAGTAACTGCGTGCTTATTCAAAGCGAATTGCATCTTGGTCTCTTGAATAGCGAAGCCAATTGTGGCATCCAAAGTGGCGCGACATTCAAATTGACTATATGGAGCATGACGCAAAAACCCAGATAACTCGACAACATTCCACATATGATAAATAAATAAACCCTAAGCTATTTAACCCAATAACCCGAAGCGCCTACTGGCTACTTTGTAATTTAATGTATTAAATAATAACAAAAGCCCCAATCACCACATAACCCGGGGCGCTTACTGGTCGCTTTGTTGATAAATATAATGATTTCAAAGTTAGTTCGCTTTGGGTACTCACAGTCTCACAATTCGAGATTTCGGAACGCTCCTTTTCAGTTTAGCGAGAATTTTGAAGCGTTCCGTTTCTCTTTGCGAGTCTCGCGACAATAACGGAATGCACCCACAGGGTTATTGGGTTATTGGATCTGTTCTCCAAAAAAACTATGATAATTTTGACTATGATAGGTGTAGGTAGATGAAACGAAAAATCATTTTTTTGAAAGATAAACCTTGAAGAATGTGATAAAAATTTACAACTTTTACATTTAGTTTAGAGAGAAATTGCAAAAGACTATCATCATTTTCCCATTCGTAATTCAGTGTTTACAAACTAAAGACTGTATTTAGGTGATGTTTCATCAATGCTCAGGATTACTTTCATTAAAAATATTAAATAAATTTATCTAGGATACAATAACATCATTCAACTTAAGTTAGTTTTGTTAAAAGTTTTTATTCAATAACATTGAAGAAAAAAAAAGTTTTTGAATATTAACGGTAAGACTTTTGGTATCGAGCACGGGCACCCGGACCACCAAACTTTTTCGGTTCGCATCGCCGAGGATCTGCGACCAAAAGTGTCCTATCGTATGTGATAAGGATTTCTTTAATTTCCTTTTTGCTTGCTTCATCAACATCTAAAAAGTATATGACACATGAGAAAACATTATATTCATTTCTTGACATTAAAAGTAGTTCTTGTGACCGTTTCAATGTGATTAAGTTCATAGTTTTTCATAACTACACTTACATTTTTGGTAATATGCGACTAACGCTTTAGCTATTGATTGCCTTATGGCATAAATTTGCGAGATGTGTCCTCCTCCGTTAACTCGGACCCTAATATCCACTCCAGCAAATTTCTCCTGAAAAGTTAAAGAAGAAAGCATATTAATCCATCAATTCATATATTTCTTAACATTTAAAGTTATGAGAGAGTCAATTCAGTAAAAACCATTGTGTAATCAAGAACTATCATGTTCGGAATAAGTTAAATTCATCAGAATGCCCAATTAATGTACCCTATACTTTGTAAGACGAGAAGCTTGTAAAAAGCCTCTCAAATTGAAAATAAATCAAGTAAAATACCACGAACCGTAAGAAAGTACCTAAATCAGAAAAAAATTAAAATAAGCATACCTTGCCAAGCAGGAGTATCGGCTCCTGGAGTTTGTACTGAAGACCACGGGGCTCAAATAGCTCCAGAGGACGTCCGTTCACCCGCATGACTCCATTTCCTTGTTTACAGTAAGCGACCGCTGTGGCACTTTTCTGTACGGAAACATTTGATTAAAATCACAATAATTAAACATCGGTGCACAAAAAATATCAACAAACAGGCTATTAACGCGTGGTCAAGTTGCCATAACCTCGGCACGACAAATTGCACTGAAGAACTCACCTTGCGTCCGAAGACCTGAACGGACTGGATCTGTGGCTTTTGTTTCTGAAACAATCGCAATATAATGCATTTAGTTTGAATGATTTCGGGGCTAAAGTTTTAATTGTTTAAATAAATTTGCAAAAAGTTCACTACACCTTTGCCTGCATGGTGACGGATCGACCTCACGAAGTTACACGAAAGAACCAAAAAAAAGGCGCTGCGGTGCGTAAGGAAAGATGGAACTACATCGGTCAAAATTTTTTTTGGAAAGCTGCGCGCTACACATGCTAGCCAACTGAACCAATTCAAGAAATTTTATTTATTGGTGTTGTAGTTGGCTCTGTTGATGCACCGAAATTTGATTTTCCATGCATTGTTTGCATAAGTACCTATGTTAATACATATTCCTTATTACTATTCAATGATTTATTTCTTACTTTTAGATTTATTTACATATTCATTATGCTCATTTGACGAGGGGATAGATAATTTTTTCAATAAAGTTATGTCTTCTACTACTGTACCTATATACATTTAAACAAACTGAGCAATGGATAATTTTTAAATTACCAAAATTTAGTTTTAATACTTGAAAATTACTTTTCCGCCCTCGGGTGGTTTTGGGAGGCTGGTACTTCCTCGGGCGAAAAAGCAGTTTTCCGGAACTCGTTCGAAAAGTCTCCTTTACGAACCTCGTTACGGACCTCGCCTTCGGCTCGGGCCGCAAACCTCTCGGTTCGCAAACAGAGACTTTTCAAACTCGTAGGAAAACTACCATTTCGTCCCTCGGGCGGAGTGCTTTCCGCCCACGGGCGGGAAGAAACATTGTGGCCCTGCCGGGCCCAAAGTTTGTTCCCGCCCTAGGGTGGAAAGTAATTGGCGGGCGGAAAGTGTCCCCACGGGCGCGCAAGTTGTACTTTCCGCCCTAGGTAAGAATGGTAGTTTTCCTACGAGTTTGAAAAGTCTCTGTTTGCGAACCGAGAGGTTTGCGGCCCGAGCCGAAGGCGAGGGACGTAACGAGGTTCGTAAAGGAGACTTTTCGAACGAGTTCCGGAAAACTGCTTTTTCGCCCGAGGAAGTATCAGCCTCCCAAAACCACCCGAGGGCGGAAAATATACTATTCTAAACTCTATGATTCACCATAAATTTAACTTATGTTTGAATAAATCATCGTGTAAAATTAGATTTATTTTTAGTTAGATGCATTACTAAATGAAAAAATAAGTAAAAGTTTTACATTACATTTTGTACAAAAGTGTATTAAACGACAAAACAAATCACTCGATTTTTTTAGTGTTTTTTAATTTGAACATGACTCCTTCCACAATTGGTTTTTTTCCAACATCAGCAATAGGCAGAGTAGACATATGACTCTACAGAAAAAAAAAAAAATTATTTATCCAATAAAATGATGAATCATCCCGAAAGCTAGTTTTCATATTACCTTTGCTGATTTGTTTCTGGAATTCATATATCCTATTATCATGCTATTTGTTGAATGGCTCCAGAGGAAATCACCAATATTGTCTTCTGCAGAATATCTAATGGCAATCACTCCACACAGTTTTTCATTGAGATTTTGTAAAAACTTAGAATCTACAAAATGTATTTATTTACAGTATATTATTGACATTTTTTATACTAATATGTCCTTACTTATAAAATCTGACGTCATGGTATTATGTACACTAGTAGTAGGGCAGTCAGCATCTACAATACAATCTGCAATGGTACGAGCTAACGAAGTACGTATGAGGTGTTCTCCACATCCAGATGTACTAGAACCAACGGAAATATTTCCTTTACTTGCCCAAGAACCACAACCCCAAATAGCAGCCTGAAAAAAGGATAAAAAAAACTGTTATGTTTTTTTCTGAGAAATTTTTTTCAATTTTTTTTTAACCTGGCCAACTCTTCCTGGAAATTTTAATATAATTCCTCCACTAGAACATGCAGCTGCAACATTACCACATCCATCAATACAAACAGCACCTACGGTATCCATACGTTTTTTAATTTGCTGAAATAAATTTTAACATTAAATTTTGTTAGCAAATTTGTACCACCTGATAAAAGCCGGCTACTATACATACTAGAGTGACTTTGCTGCAATCACCTTCAACTTTTCTTTTGTAATGTTTGTAAATTTTTTCAGCTTTTGCCGAAATCAAATTTTCAGCAGGTACACATTGAATCCCCATTTCTTTGGCCCATGCTGATGCACCAGATCCGGTCAATAAGCTGTAAATTTTGTTTGCATAACGCACTTGTATAGCTAAATAAAAAAAAAAGTTTTACCTTGGTGGAACTCTGCCATGTCCTATGTTTACTGTTTGGTATTGGCACAAGCATTTAGCAACTTGAATGGGATTTTTCACCCCAGTGATGGCACCAACTGCTCCATATTGCAAATTTGAGCCATCCATGACACTTGCATCACATTCAACATTTCCATCATAAGTCAAGTTAGATCCATATCCAGCATTTGTCAATGGGGAGTCTTCCAATACAGTCACAGCACTAACTGCTGCTTCCAATACACTGCTACTTGATTTGAGAGATTCTATTCCCTAAAATAAGATAATCAAACAATAATTTTGTTGAGTTAAAAAAATTTTACAACTATTTGTTACCTTTTGACACGCTTCTTGACTTAATTTGAAATACTTTTCCTTCAATGTGCTAGAGTGCTGCCCTGCGCCTTTTAAATAAAATTCTGTGTAATAAATTTCGTCTCTAACTTTATTTTACTTAAATGTACTTACCCAGATGTACTGCAATAAACCCTTCGGTCGGATTATTCATTATCGAATCGAAATTGTTTGAATATTGAAATTTCTAATTAAGTATTCAATGCTTTACCATTTATGTACATGACTCATCGCTCGTCACCTTCACACTGTATCAAAATATCATTGCAAATCAATTAAGAGTTCTGGATGTCCTGGTGTGCAGTTTTTGTTTAAATAAATCTCAATATGTCAACCGACAATACTTACCTATACCAACTGATGGCAACTTAATGTCAAATCCCTATTTGATTTTTTGGCAAGTTTTTAATCTACACTTATAAACATACACAAGTTAGTAAAACGTTTATTTGATAAAGATTTGATCGCTTACCACATGAAATGTATATAAGAATATTTTTAACCGTGTTGTTCACACAAAACAAGTGAATGTGGTGTTAAGGAGTTGATCCTGGTTGATCGAGTTGGAGCAAGTGTTTGATGTGCTCTTGAAGGTTATGAGAAAATTAACGCAACCCCCATCAAACGGTCGAGTGCGTCGTGTTGTGTGTGTATGTGTGTCGCGATTGCGATAAACGGAAAACGGACTTTTCATTGTCAATTTACATTCAAGAAATGTTGAAATTTCAAGCTACTAAGTAATAAGTATTGAAAATTGAAATGCTTTTCGATCCAGAAAATCCAAATAAGTACTCAAAGCCGACTAGAGTCAAGGGAACACCCGCTTACAAATTCTTCACCAAGTTAAACCTATTCACCGTTTGTGCCATTGCTGGTCTTATAGAGTTGGCATTGTAATATTAATTTTATTGTGAAATTTATTTCTTTGAAGCTGCAGTGGTTCTTGTCACTTACATTTTTTCTTTTCAATTTTTCAGTCGCACACCTTATGTGGAAAAAAAGTTGCAGACCATAGCTGAGTGGACAAAAGAGGAAGACGAGGCGACGGAGCTCAAGGAGTACCTCAATGATGCTTTAGTATCTCATTTGCTTGAAAGAAAAAAGAGGAGGGATATGCCAAAGGATTCTAACTTGGAAATATGGTAGACTATTGCTGAAAAAATGTTGGGCAGTGGGAGCCAAGGTACAAGAGCAAACCTTAGATTTAAGTTGAGTCTTAAGAGAAGCAATAGTGACAGGTATGAAGATTATAACATCTGTAACATTTCTCTGTAGACTTTTAGCTTCAAACATTTTTCGACATTCTCTGGTGTAAAGATATGTATTAAAAGTAACAGCACTAAAATTTTTATGCATTCCTTCTTTTTTTCCTTTGATTCTAACTATTCAAAGTACTGATTATCTTCTTCAAGAATAATATGATTTCATTTTTTTATTCAAAAAATAACCTTCATCCACTTGTGACATGAAATTTTAATACATGTGACTAGTGCTCTATTGACTGATCTATTTCACATGTATATTAATGTGGTGTTACATGGAAAGACGACAATATTAAAATTTTGGAATATAATTATTAGTGGGGGAGAATAAGCAATTTTTTTTTTTTTGTAGCATACAAAACACTTTAGGTTCAAGTACAGATAGTTGCAGTAAATCATCGTCGCAAAATGATGGCGTATGCACCGAACAAAATGTCAAAAATGACAGCTTGGAAGATTTCCAATCCCCTAAAAAAGAAAAAGCATGCAATGATAAAAATGTCGATGACAGCTTGGCAGATTTTAAATCGCCCAAAGAAGAAAAAAAGCCTCATCCAATCCTTAAAAAATTTAAATTCGACAGAGAAAAGGTAAAAAAAAAATTGAAAAAATCCAAAAGCAAACCTACGAGATCTGCTGTAGATACAAATCAGCCGTCAATAGAGTCATCTTTTTTTAAACCACAAGCATCCAATCTAGCCGATAAGGAATCGTTTCCCTGTCCTTTGTGTCTAAAACCATTCAAAGATGATACGACATGCCATAATCATATGAAAACGTGTGCAGCGAAAAAAAAAATCTCTACTGAGCAATTGTTGGATGCAAAAAGATTACAAGATCGTCAAGCCGAAGAAAGAAAAGCATTGGGACTGCTAGCAGCCCCTGTCATTCCGGAAAAAAAGAAAACTTTTCGTTCAAAAAATTACGTACGTCAAACATTTTTTCTCCAATTGTTTAAAAGAAATTCTGTCCCCATTTGACAATATATTTTCAATTAAAATTGGGAGATCATCAGAATTTTTTCAATATTAAAAGTTACAACATAATCATTCAATGGAACGAGTCGCTCCAAAAATATAGCTCTCCCCAAAATTTTTCAGAGCACCGAAGATGATCCTCAGCTTCAGCTCGTTCTGGCCATGTCCGAATCATTGTACCAGGCAGAACAGCAGCAAGAATTTGAACAGGCCGCTGTTCTTGCCGGGGTGCCATCGGAGTGTCTGCAAGACATAAACGCAGAGGAACGTAAAACCCTGCAGGGATTTGGTTTCTCGACAAACAAACCGCTTCTAGTCGACGCCCCCGTACGGCAGAGTAAAAAAAGTACAGAAGCGACGGTGCTTACTAATGTTATCACCTTGACAGAGAGATAAGAAATTTAATGTTCCCTCGCTTTTACTATAGGAAAACTTCGTGGGCCTACGATACTTTTGAGCCGCTCGAAAGAGGACAAAGATCGCGTGCTGACGGAGCGAATAGCTTGCATTATCACGGGGGACGATGCCCTCACGCAATCAAGGAATGAGGACACTTCGACAGATCCTCAGAAAAGAACTGCCACTCTGCTCGCAAGTCAAAAACTTCGCAGTATCGAACGTTCGGTGAGTTATATTACGTATACAATTTATTAAAAATGTACTGTGTGTGTATATATTAGGTATAGATAGGTTATTTATCACTGCGATGATCATTTTAATACATAATATTCCCGGTTAAGTATTTATTTATAGGTTAACTTTTGATCTTAGATTTTGATGTCCAATGCAAAGTACAAATATATATATATGTATATGTATATGTATAATATACTGAAGGACAAATATATATGTAGTCTATTTTTCGTGTTACAACAAGTACGAAGTAAGTACCTATAACTAAACAAGTCTTTTTTTTTCAGAGTGACAGGCTGTGGGATCGTAGCAGGCTGACAAAAACGTGTAGTGATTTTTTTGTTGAACGGTTAAAGTCTCAATTGTTAGCATTAGACACTGATGAATCATGTGCTGTGAGTATCCAATATCAGAAAATTAAATTTAAGTTGTTTGTTTGGCAGTTGCTTTAAAAAAGAAAAACAGAAACTCATTTTGCAGAATATTTTTTGATCAATTAATAATTATCGCGTATTTGTATTAAGCATGAATCACGATGGAATTAAAGATAAAGTTTGAGTAATTTTAGTCATTTCCCACCAGACAATTGAGCAAAAAATCTATTACTATTTCACAGTGTTGATATAAATTTTAATATTCTGACAGGATTTGAAGGCACCAAGTGAAAAAACTAGTTTTGATGCAAACCTATCTATAGAATATGAGCCTGACGTTGATGTTGAAATTCTAATACAAAACAAGTACGAACAGGACACATTATTGGACGAGATGGATCTTGAATTATATTATATGAAGAAATCAATTGCTAACTGGAGTCAAGCCCTCAACAGCAGTGCACAGAGTGACGTCATTATTTTTGTTAAAAATAATAAGGAAATTTATGCCCACAAATTAGTGTTGTATGTGCAATGGTCAAATATTTTACACAGTATGGAGGTGAATGACTCGTTAAGGAGCTCAAAAATTAAAAATAAAATATGTTGGTTGACAAAAGATCAGCTTTCAGCTTTAGCATTTTTAGAATTCATTTATTGTGGTTGCATTTCCAAAAATGTTGAGGTTTTCGATAAAAAAAATTTATTAGCTGAAGTTGAGCAGTTGGCAACACAGTATAAAGTAACACAGTTATTAGATTACATCAAATTAAAGCAAAATGAGCAGAAGACCTCAAAGTCAAATGAATCTCGCAATACTAGTAGACACAGAGGTGGTCAAAATGCCTCTACCAAATCTATAATACATTCACCTTTACAGCAGTTCAAAACTCCAGCTCCATCAAACAAAATTTCTTACGAAAATTATAAGGTAAAATTTGACTTTGGACCCAGTAAGGTTGAACTGAATCTTTTACATATACTTTCATTTAAATTTTCAGGAAACTCAAGGGATTCCTGCTTTGCCTGCTAACGTGCAGCAAACTACAAGTTACATTAAAAAAAGAAGTAGACAGACACAAACTCATGATGTACAAGACTCCACAGCAAATTCTATTTCCAAAACAATGCAGAATCAGGGAACGCAAACAACAGAATCTTTAGAAAAATCTAATACAGATACTGAAATAAATGGATTGACTGAATGGAATCCCGAACCAGTGGTGGATTATCCAATGGAACCTACAGAGTCAAATGTTGAGTCAGTGATGAACTCTTCGGCTAGACCCATACAACCGATATTGCAAAATATCCGTGGACGACTCACTAATTCTCCAGAATTATTCGAATCATTGAATGAATCGCTTTTTGAAAGACACACTCAATCGGAACCAAGTCAAAACAGTACGGCCTTAAATGTTCTTGTAGATTTGGCTAATGATGATGTGAATGATGATCAAGTTGATGTTGTTCCGATCACGGAAGAGCAACAAGTACAAGATAATCCGAATGAGTGTGAAATCGTCAACTCACAAAAGACAGTTCACAACTTATCGCCAACTCCAAGAGAAAATTCATCAAAAAATACAAATTGCGCGGAAGTGATTGCTCTTGAGTCGGATGATTCTAATAATGAAGAATCGATATACGATGCAGTCACACCACCGCGGCGTAATTCTAGTGAAAGAGACTTTAGAAGTATAATTGAGAAAGATTCGTTTTTAAAAAAAATTGACCGAATCAATGCAAAGGATGATTTGGCATCGGATTCGGAATCTGATTTGAGTATTCTACAACAAAAAGTGAAGAATCCATTTTTAAAAAGGCATCGCGATGATTCATATCGATACTTACAAAGTGATGGAAAGAATGGTCCAAACAAAAGAGTAATCAGCATACTAGAACAAGATGTGTTAGACGATGAAAAATTACAAAATGCCTCAGGAAGAGAATCGTTGGGAGAAAATCAAACCCTTGATCATCAGACTGAAAAAAAAATTAATGAAAATTTTAAGGCAAGTAAAGACCTTAAAAAACCTGACGATTTACAAATAGTAGACGATTTAGAGCCCAAAAAGTTAACAAAAGACATACCCTCAAGTAATACCAAAAGTAGTAGCGATAATATTTCGGATTGTTCTAATGCAACTATTGATGACAATGAGTTATCTTTGTATTCCAGATATAAAAAACAAAATCAGCATAACAACAGCATACAAAAATATCGCAGCGAGTTGAATCTTGAGTCAAAGAGAAATAATTCACGACGAAAAAATCACAATACTAATAATGAAAAAACTGATGATAGTTCGAAAAGTAATTTAAAATCAGTTTCATCCGAAAAGAATGAAACATTGTCTGAAAATAAAAAAGTTGAAGATGTAACTTTAGTTGATGATTCAGATGAAGAGGAGCAAAACCCTTCAAAAACTTCAACTTCAACAAAGTCTGATTCACACTTGCAAAAAAATGACAATTCGATTCCAGCACCTAACATCAGTCGATCTGAATATGCAAGTCTTTCTTCCATTGATTTAGTGGATCAGGAAATTTCAAAAATTATGAACGCTGCAGAAGAACCAAAAGACCAATTTGTAGATTTGTGTTACGATTCTGATGAAAACGAAAAAGGTTGTACGTCAGTAAATAAAAATGGAAAACAAGGAAATGATTTATCAAAACAGCAAAAGGAAGCTTCAAATAACGAAATAATCGCAAACAAAGATGATAATGCTAAAAAAAATCATAATCTTGATTCAAGTGAAATAGCAATCTTAAGCTCAGATGATGAAGATGCAGAAAAACCGCATGATTCAAAATCTGAAAATTCTAGTAAAAATAAAATTAACGAATCTAATAAAAATAATAACTCAAACAAAAACAGTGATGTTGATCTTGGTTCCTTGGAAAATGATTGGTTTAATGACGATTGGACTTCTAAATCGCCCCCCGAAATAACCAGGGCTAAAACACGTTCGTCTACTTCAAATTTAAACAAGATAAACTCATCTGCAAATGAACTGGCATGTAGAAATGATTTTTCTAAATTTGATTCACCACAATCACCTCTGGCCTTGCCGTTGCAAGAACACCAATCATATAAGAAACAATTTTCTGAATTTGATTCACTACAGTCTCCTCCACTCTCACCTCCCAAAAATGTTGGACTTCCGGAAAACGAGTTAATAGAGATTGACTCCTCACCGTCATCGCCAGCCTCATATGAAGGAAGACCTACAGATGAGTTCTCAAAGTTTGATTCACCGCAATCCCCACCAGCTTCTCCATCCCAAAACGTAAGAATATTGCCAACTTCAACATCACCCATTTTAAGTCAAAACAGAAGTAGATCACAAGCTACGAGAAAACTTCAAACCAAATCAGCATCGACATCAAATTTTGAAACTCCTCCAAAAAAGAAAACGGAGAAAAAATCTCGTGAATATGAGGATGCTATGAACAATCTTAGTTTATGTGAAACACCCGAGTTGCATGTAAGATGAACATTGTACTTAGAATACATTTATTAATTACTTATTTTCTTACAAAATTTTATCTTACAGAAAAAATTGAAGGAATTTGGTTTGAAGCCGCAAAATCGAAAGAATTCTAAGCTTTTATTGAGGCACGTATATTCAGAATTAGCTAAAAATCCGGAAAATCGTAAATCCAAGAAAAGACTTATAAATGAAGATTCGGCAAGTGAAACTGAAGAGCCTCCTCTTAAAAAGCCGAATTCTAGAGTGAAATCTAAAAAAGATTCTTCTAAGGAAAATGTCGCAAGTAAACAGAAAAAAAGCAAATCTTCAGAAAATCGGTAATTCATTGATTTTTAATTATTTATATTTTGAGTTTACTGTGATCATTGACATAATTATTACATTTTAGAGAAGTAATTGCTGAAGAAATAAATTATGATGAGCCAGAAACAGCCACAGGTTTTACCTTAAAAGACTCTAAAAGTATTAAGGAAGCATTTGATAAACTGATTATGTCCGACAGGGGGTTGCATAATAAAGTTTTGACGTATGAGCCTTTGCCACTGGAAAATTTACATTCAAGTTTGAAGGAAAAAGGGTTCAAATGTGATAAAAATAGTCTTATGGATTTTTTGGATGAACAGGTCAGTATTAATTTTAAAAGCAATGCAACAAAGTTGTACAAAAAAATTAAAAGCATAATTTTTTCAGTGCATAACATTTCAAGTTAAAGCGGGGAAAAAAGACGATAGAAGAAAAAAGAAAAAATAATCTGAATCCACGGTTGTATTACTGTATAAATATTGTTTTCTTATCTTGTCAATCATTCGTTACGCGAATAGTTGATTCACAGATATTGTACATAGCTACTTATCGAAATTAGCTATAAGAATAAAAAAGTTATTTTCTTACATGAGATATTTTCAAGTAAAGAGAACCGTTTTTTATTGTATAAAAAATTTATTACGAATATCTGAAATTGTTGAAAAAAAAGACTATAATAAATATTATGATAAAAAAAGAAATGAGAACATGAGTCAAATATAATTTATCACATGAAAATTTCTTTACAATTCCTTGCACATTTTTGTGGACAAAAAAAAAATATCAGTAAACACTCTGTAATTTCGAGTGAAAATTTTCAAATGTATGTAATATCGTTATTTCATTAGTCTTATGAAACGTTTCGATGTCGCCACGATCGCTTTTATGATCGTTAATAAAAATTAACTACCACTTGGTTTCTTTCTGTCGCTTTTAATTACGCGCTTCGAGGTATCAGTTTATTTTCTTGTGGCTGTAAAAATTCTTCAACGATAGCAGACACCATCTCATTCAGAATACTTCGTAATTCATTCAAATCTCTGTAAATTCATAAGCAGAGCATAAAAATTTAGCAACTTTCGTTACTTTTGTCTATAAACAGAGTAGAATTAAATATTAAAAAAGTCATACGTACTTTTGGTCCGGAGAAGCACACAGCTCATTGTAGTATTTAATTTTAGGCTCTGTGCCACTACTTCTAAGAGTAGTGACCAGTCCGTTTTTAAACACGAACGTTATCATTTGGCTCGATTTGGATACAGGTAATATAGCTTTATTCCCAGGCTTGGTATTGTCGTATCCTGTAGTTAAGTCTCTGACGCTTGTGATAGGATACTTTCCTCCGAGAATGCTGGTTGGATACTTTAACACGTATATTTTATCATTAAAAAAATAAACAACTACGACGCAATAGTGAGCAAATACTTGTTAAAACTATAAAACTCAGCTCGACATTAAACGAAAAGATAAGATATATTATACACTACAAAAGTCGAGGATATGCGTACAAGTTGATGATGAATTTGCGATGGATAATATTAATAAAATGTATGTATTTATTAAAAGAAATGTGAAAAAGTACGAGCTAACAAGCAATATTTATTTTACATTAAAAATCAAACACGACTTTCAACGTCCCACGCAGTAATCTGAATCTTAATGGCTTTTCCAACGTAATTTTCATCCAAAGTTTAAAATAGTATGTTTTGCGTTAAATGTTTCTTCCAACACCTTAGTGAACTTAAAAAAAAAAAAAAAAAAAAAAAAAAGAAAAAAAGGCATCGTACACTCACATGTCCTTGATCTCGTCGAAAATCGGCGCGAGATAGTAAAGGGACTGTACAGCCGGTATGGCAAGCACACCGAGGAGCAGAGACGGCACTAGCGTTAAGGAAGTCAAAAACACATCCTGCATTTTTCCCACCCAAAACGATTTCGTCGCTATTGCCGCTGACGACGCTGGCATTCTCTTCTCCGCGGTACCTCGGGCTATCGCAGCTACTATCCCTCCAACTCATCCACGTTCGAATTACGCACTTCAATCCTCTTTACGCACGCACTGAAAATTTTCGGGAAATCCCAGCAGAGTTTGTCAATTTACTCTCCGAACTTTCGATCTTATACGCCAATGAAATGAAATGAGAAAAACAAAAAACAAAAAAAATCCAAAGAGCGTGTACGCGAGATGCGACGTAAAATCTATCTGCCGGCCCGATGCATTTCGCTTACTGCGCGCGTAGCTCGCGCCAACTCGCGAGACTCGTAGGTGTATTGTAGTGAGCAATTTTTTCCAATGACTCGACGGAAACATCCATATGTAACAACGACTTTAGCACCTCAGCGGGTTACGTACAGCCCCGCGATCCACCGGATGCCGAACCGATTTCAACCGAACTCGCGCTTTATTTTATAATGCCCTCGAAAATAATCGCGTGGACGTCGTATAGGTCGATAGAGAAAAAAAAAAAAAAAAAAAAAAAAAAAAAAAAAAAAATCGGCACACCCGATATATTCCAGTTAAATTACCCTACTTTTATTCTTCGTCTTTTTCCGTCGCGACGATTTGCCGCGCGCACCGGCACACACGATAATCTCGACGCGCGACGACGCGAGATAACGACAAACTTTTACTCTCTTCAATAGTTACACGACTGCCGACGATCTACGCGTTACATGGTGCCTTTTCCCGGCCCGATTGGCCATATTCTTATTGTACACTTTCGCACCCCACGAGAGCACACGACCTCACCGGCCTTGCAGATTACTTGTACATGTGCCGATATTGTTGTACATGCAACCCAACAAACAACATTAACAAACGCAAGGGATGACTAAGCTCGTCGAGGAGCGCGCGTGTGTATACGAAACTGCCGCTCGAAAAATTTGCACAAACGGGTTTTTATTAGCATTTTTTTTTTTCTTCTTTCATTTGATTGTCGTGTGATAAACTCGTCGGGCTTGATTCTATTTTATGTACAAATGTGTATACATCAATCGCGATGAGAGTCGCAGAAACGTTTTGAGCCTCTGGATGTTTTACAAAAAGCAAATAATCGAAAATACCGATGTATCCCAAGCTAGCCGGAACAGGTAACTGAATGGCGAAAACAATGTTTGCGCTGCCATCGCGGTCACGGATTTTTTTCACGGGTCGCAGGCATATTTTTATCATAAATCACGATGTCCGATTGTGCGATATCTGTCCCGCGCTCTGTTACCATTACGACGCAGCAGCGATCAATTTTACAAACAATGAATTTTTTTTTTTTTACGTTCGCGAATCCATAACACAAATATACGACTCTTTCGGTTTTATTTGCATTAATTTTGGATTTTTTAAGTACACCGGTGCTTGTCGCGTAACGAGGAGTTTTTGTGCTTCTTTGCGAATGCAAATCTATAAGGTAAAACGGTGATTACTGTAATTAGCTTCCGAGAAAGATGGACTTTTTTACAGGTCGATTACGCCATATGAACTTATTTTCGATTACGCGACATATTACGTATGCTATGTAATTACTTATGCACCAACGTCAGGTATGCTATTATGGTTGATTCTTTAATAGATCAGTCGTGTGTAATTTCACTGAAAGACAGTCAAGTTCGCGTTTTTTTTTTTTTTTACGTGCATTTATTTTTCAAAATGTGTAAGTGGAATTTTTTTTTCAATTCACATCACATACTACAAAATTTATGTCTTGAAGATAATTAAAAGAAATTTGATTAGTCAAGTTAAGCTTCAACTGATAACGTATCTAGAATTAAAATGTCTATATCTTTGATAAACATCTGTTAGATAGTTTTACTTAGATTAGTTACTATCAGTGGGATTTCAGATCTAGTTTAACAGGATAAGATAAAATTCAAAGACTCTATTCGAGTAATACAACGATGAATAGTAAAAAAATATTGTACAACTTTTTCAAGTTACAAGAAAGGTAAGATATTTAAAGAAACTAATAATTAATGTGGAATTAATTATTTTCCACAACAGTCAAACAATGGCTGCAAATATTTTTTGTCAGTGTAACAAAGAGTTGCTGCACGATTCATGATGTCACCGACGCAGTGAGCAAAACAAAAGCCATTAAGATTCAGTAGGTGCCATTAGTTAATATTCAAACTTACCGAATCGTCTTTTCCATCAAAATTTCTTAAGCGCTTGAAAATCTTTTTCGTTACCTCTGGCTCGTGGCAAATCCAGTATGAATTTTCGCTTATGTGATGGCCGTATCTGTAAAAATAAAATATTGAAATGTAAACGATAAATGCACTTGGAATAATTTTGAATATTTCAACAGTACGAATACTTACTCGCAATATAATTCATTTAGTTTGTCCATCGGCGTAAGGCCCATTGTGTCGAGGTAAGCTGTCATCTCAGCTACGCAAATTCCAGCACTCACGCCATCCTTGTCCAGCACCTTAGAACCACACATAAACCCTATGGCCTCTTCATAAGCAAATAGAACAGTTTTTCCTAATTTTATCAATTCAGACGCTTTGTTTCCCATCCACTTGAAACCAGTTAAAGTTTCCTAAAAGATACAAACATATTTTAAAATAATGTAATAATACACGTAAAATCAGTTGAAAAAAAAATATGTTCACCTCAAATTTGAAACCCTCTTTTTTCGCCATAGACGCCAAGACTTTACTAGAAACTGTTGAAGCTAGCATATAAGCATCTGCTATATTGGCATCAGGACGTCTGACTTTGAATGCATGTAACATCCACCAGCCCAACAGGGCTCCGAGCTCATTTCCTGAATATATGTGCCATTCTCCGCTACAAAATTGCATTGTGAATTTTTTTCCCATAAATGTCTTCAAATGGTTTTTTGTACATTAAGCTTACTTTTTAGTTTTTTCTGCACATGCAAGTCTATCGGCGTCAGGATCATTAGCAATGATGACTGTAGCATTGTTTGCATCGGCTGTTTTGATACTCAATTCCAATGCGCATGGCTCTTCAGGATTGGGGAACTTGACAGTTGAAAACTCAGGGTCAGGATCCTTTTGTTCTTCCACAGCTATAAAGGGCTACAAAAAAAATACGTTCATTAAGTCATACATCCAATTTTTATGAATGAATAATAAATATATAATGTTTACTTTAAAATTGGCAACTTTGAATGCCTCTGTCATGTAGTTATATCCAACACCATGTACAGGTGTGTATACAAATTTGAGTGAAGTACTCCTTGTAACTTCAGGATACAAAACGTTTTCCTTTATATCATTAAAGTACGAAACCATTACTTCAGCCAATGGATCTTTGAATAAGGGGTTGTCATAAACGACAGATGTGTCCCACGATGATTTTAGTGGTTCAAGGTTTTCAAAAATACTTTTTTGAATTTCTTTATCATGAGGCGAAATAATTTGGGAACCATTGCCCCAGTAAACTTTGTATCCGTTATCTTCTTTTGGATTGTGCGATGCAGTAACCATGACACCAGCAGCACATTTATACTTGAGTACACCATACGGAATAAACGGCGTGGGACAGAGCTTGGAGTACATGTATACCTTAATTTTATGGTTGAGAAAAATTGTCGCAGTCAATTCAGCAAATCTAAAGATAAAATACTTTCGTTTCCATGATATTAAAAAAAAAAAAAAAAAAAAAAAAAATGAATAGTTTACCTTTTACTATTGTATCTACCGTCGTATCCTAGAATAATACCTTTTTCAGCAACATCTGGAATGATTTTTAACAAATACTTGGCCAGACCTTGACCAGTTTGTATGATCACCAAGTCATTCATTTGATTGTATCCTGGCCCCATTCTTCCTCTAAGCCCAGCGGTTCCAAACTCAAGTCTCTTGAGGAATAAATTTGATAAAGTCTTGACATCATCATTATCAATCAAAGTCTGAATTTCTTGCTCTGCCTTGGTATCCTAGAATTTGAGTGATATTTGGAGTAAGTTTACAATGCTACAACAGTTTTGCAACGAAGTATTACACAGTAAAAAATTACTTACTTTATTCCAGCTTAACCATTCGTTGATTTTGTCATCCAAAATGGAATTTCCAGTGTTTACAAAATTAGGTGGCATAGCGACGAGATTGAAAAGTATCTGCCTCCAAAGTCACAGCTCAACTGAGATACAAGTCCCAAAATGTGTTTGGCAATTGAAGATACTGAAACACGATAAATACGCAATCTATAATTAATTACGCACATATACCCCGGGGGAGCAAAACAACTATTACAAAACGTAGCGATTGCCAAAATGTGGGTAGAAAAAAAAAACTTGATGATTAACGATATCTCAATAAATTCCACTATTTAACTATCAAATATGAGATTCTGCCAGCTGTCTAAGACACGCAATGTCTTCGTAATCTAAATTTGTACTTACTTATAACACATTTCTCATAGCAAAAAACACGTGACAAACGATGTGGACATGGAAAAATCATGTTTATCTCCGAATAAGTACTCAGCGGTTCGCTTAAAATAATACTTAATTACATATAAGTGGATATACTCACGATAAGCACCACGATGAAAACAGTCGTATGAACGAACGTTGTCTTTATTATTAAAAAACTCAACTTTTGAATGAGTTTAATCGTTAATCGAAGAGTAAGTAATAATATTTTTTTAGTATCTAATAAGGATTATCTTTCTCGCAATCAAATGAAATCACACGTATATAATAACGAACAGTTGATTGTGCGACATGAGTAACAAATGCAACGACCCTGATATCTGAAACAAACAAACAGTGTGTTTTCATCTCGCGTAGAGAGTATTTTTCTTTATGCGTGTATGTATACTCATCGGTCGCTGTGTAATGGCAAAATCGATCGGTTATCAATACGTGCGTGTATATGTATAGCTGTCAAAAAATTACTAAAGATTTATTAGTTCTATGTTATCAACTGTGCCATGCCCGCCTCTTATGCACCGATAACACACCAACAAAGGAAAACCTGCACTACCGACCGACGACTCTTGAGTTTGAATTTGAATGTGACATATATTTTTTTCTCTCCCCTCGCCGCCCTCGCCCCATTCGATGTAACAAGACGAAGACGTCAACATTCATCAGCTTCACTGAAATATTTCAGCTATTTGCCATACCTATTAAGTATGTATATAAGTAGGTAATAAAAAAAGGGCGAGCAGATGAGAAAAAAAAAAAAAATTCTCATCGAGGCGTCACCGACGACATTACAGAGTCATCTCGGCATGTATAGGTATACTTGACGAGAGCAAAAGCCAAAAGAAGGGGATGAGCTTAATATTTCAGACGCATTGCTCTCCCCCCGGCTCTGTGCCCTCACCGAACTTCCATGAATGCGAAATTCGCCCTGAAAAATTTACGCAGTGGACTGCTGATGCGGATACATCTTATAACTTGGGATGAGGAGGAGAAAAGGCATTTTCATATACGGTATAAAAGGGAGAAAGAGGGAAAAATCGATTAGGCAGTATATACACACCCACACTCGTAACCTATTTTGCCACGGCTGCGTGAGAGCTTTTCCGTGTAAGTTGAAGAAGTTTGAGTGCACGGAAGGACCCGAGAGAAACCCCCGACATATATATATATATATATCCCCCTGCAGCCGAAAGCAATCGGATAATCTCCCGGCCCGCAGGAGCACGTATGTACACACGTACGTGTACCTGTATATATATATACCTATATGCAGCAGAGCGGAGTGCAGGCGTAGGGGATTAATATTTATTATCGCGGGCTCGAATCAGCTGCCGTCGGCGCGCGAGACAAAGCTCATTTGCACACCCTTTCTCCCTCTCCTCTCGACTCCCCGACCCGGAAAAAATAACGGCTGCGCAGAGTATCATAAGATATATATACCACCTATTCGAAGAGTAGAGCCTTGAATAATTTCCGATCAATGGGAAATAGATCCTTGGAGAAGAAGTTGGTGTGGAACGGGGCAGCTGTGAGAGATGTATGTATGTATATATTGTACATGATGGAATGGACGAAAAATTCAAGAAGAGAAGGGAAAACGAGAAAATCGCACAACCGCCGCTCTCCCGGGGTATACGCGTGTATACGTATGCGCGTACACATATATCTACATATGTACACCTATTCCTACCCTCGTTTTTTTTCTCTCTCTCCCCCTACGGGGAAGAGTGGTGCTTGCGCACACGTTGTATGCTGTACAACCCCCCGTGCAAGCTCTCCCATATACGTATACAACAGGGGAACCAACTGATGCGAGGAGTATGATACATATATATGCCGCGAGAATGGGGAGAAAGTGGGTGTATGAGCGTGCGTATGTATAAGTGCGCGACAACGAGGTGGTGCAGGGTATGGAGGAGGAGGAGGCAATGGACTTAGCCGCCGCTGCTGTCGCGTTTTTCTCTGTGCCGTATCGACAGTAGTACAGTCCCGCGTGGCTCCCGACGACCGTCGTCGGCGAGAAGGAGGATGATGACTCGGCTCGGACGCGAGTCGACTCTCGTGCCAGCGCTGATGTTACCGCAGCTAACCTTTTGCCGGACCTGTTTTTTATCATCATCCAACTGTACGAACCGCCTCACCCGTTACACCGTAAAAGACAGGCACTGCTGCTGAACGACTCTCCGCGACCGTGAGTACACTGCACTGTAAATATTATAATCATGTTTATTCGAGAGAGTGTTTTTTTTTTTTTTTTTTTCCCCCCCTCTTTCTCCGAAGGGAGAAGAAAAGAGCGCTACATATGCAAGCTCTCACCTCATTGATTATATACGAGCCTCAACAGCTTCCGTCGCGGAGGGGAGGAAAAGTGCATTGTGGTTTTTTTTTTTTTCTTCGCGCACGCAATAGTACTATTATAAGTGCAGGATAAAAAATTGTTGTTACTGCACGGTGGAGCGCTAAAATGCGTTGCACCGGCCTCGGGAGCGATTACGAAAATTAGCGATAAGCTTCGCGGCAGCGTGAATTATGCAAACAGTGGCCGATAATCCACGATACATGTACCTATAGTCGTACAGTTTGGAAGAAGGAAAAAAGCGCCCGATTTTTCCTTTTTTTTTTTTTTGCCTATCAAGGGGGCAAAGTTGTATTATATACCTGCGCCTCGAACTCTCTTTCTCTCCCCCGTGGAGCGTGCGACACTGATATTGTTGATTTTTTTTTTTTTTTTTTCCAATACGTTATAGCTTTGCCCGCAACATGTGTTATCTCTCTCTCTCTCTCTGCGTGCTTTTTCCACGTCACAGGCATTACCTACGGGCTCCCGCTTCGAGATAAGGCACTTTTTGCCCACCGAAACGTAACAATTTTTTAATTTCAATCCGCCGAACCTCCACTGATTTCGCTGTCGATGAACACCCGCACCGATAATATTTGTTCCTTATCCCGCCGAATACCCAAACAACTCACCGAACGGTGGAGGATATTTTTTTTTTTTTTTTTTGTAGCCGGCTACTGCAACTTTTACGTCCAAGCAGTATAGCTTTTGCATATAATATTTTTTCTCTCGCGCGTGTGCGCTCGTTTCACGCAGGAGGTTTCGTCGTGATGGACGTTGGCCTGGTGAAAATAGCCGAAGACAAAGATTTCGAGAAGCTGAAGAAGTTGTACGACGACAACAACGACTGGAGGCTGGATTACAACAAGCCCGACCTCTCGGTGTGGACCAAGACGGTGCCGGGGATCAGTTTTCGCATGGTCAAGGTAAAATAACGACTTTTTCTTTCCCCCCCCCCAACACTTTGCCAATATATATATAAATCATTGTTATACTCTCACAACTATATGTGCACAACTTGTGTGTCTGTTTTTTTTTGTTTCGTTCACGCTATATATATATTATTATTATTATTATTACGCCCGAGTGGTTTGAAATACATTTTTCGTCGTCGTCAATTGTAGATTAGAACACGATTTTCCGATGTCTTGCCTGAAACATTGTACGATGTGTTGCATGATCCCGAGTATCGAAAAGTTTGGGACACCCACGTCATCGACTCGAAGGACATTGGCTTTTTCAATCCCAACAATGACATTGGCTACTACTCGAGTAAGCACTCCCTGATGCGTATACAACCAATGACTGTACGACTATTTATTTTATTTTATTTTTATCTTTCAATTTTCATACTCGTCGTGTATCTTCATTGTTGTTTGTACGTGGTAGTCGAGGTATTCGCACTTTGACCGCACGCGCGTGTGTACACCATGTGAAATTTTACTTTGCAGTGGCCTGCCCGTCTCCTTTGAAAAACCGAGATTTCGTGCTGCAGAGATCTTGGCTGGACACAGGACTGGAGCAATTGATCATCAATCACTCCGTCTTTCACAAGGATTATCCGCCGAAAAAAAGCTTCGTCAGGGCGACCTCGTATCTCACAGGTGAATTGCATTTTTTTTTTTTTTTTTTTTTTTTTTTCCGTAATCCAAGAGTAAATGGTATTAAACATTGCACGTGATGAATGTGCGTGTACAGGGTACGTCGTGAGGCCGTCGAGAAACGGGGAAGGCTCGGAACTCGGTTACGTGTCGCATACGGATCCCCATGGCAAGCTGCCCGTCTGGCTGGTGAACAAAGTCACCCAAATATTCGCACCAAAGGTAAAATTACCCCGAGTTCCTCTTCTTTTCCATCACTTCTGATACATCATTCGATTGCAGATGGTGAAAAAATTACACAAAGCATCGGTGAACTATCCCAGCTGGAAATCGCTCAACAATCCAAATTTCAAGCCATGGCACTTTCCGGAGCAGATCATGTCGCCGCGAATAAGAATAGAGGATGTAAGTATCAAATAATTTCAGCTGCTTGCGCGGAAACCTATGTATAGGCTCATGAGTTTTACGTTGGATTTGTTTTTTTGGCACCACCCGAGGCAATGTTTCAATTGCTTTTTTACTCATTGCATTTTTATGATAAATATTTTGCACTCACATCACTGTAACGTATCATATATATATATAGCCTAGTGTTGTTTTGCTATGTTGACACACATCATTGTAATAAGATTGTCGATGAGAAATGTAATATTTTTTTAACATCCGTTGCAATCTTGAAAAAAGACTTTTCATGAAATATGCTCGTTTCACAAAAAATACCTATTATAATATTTTCTTAAATAATTTTTTTTTATAGGTGCACGTAGACTAGTGTAGTTATTAGAGCTAGCAACAACAAGAACAAAAAAAAATGCAATTACAATTGTTTTCAAAAAATTATATTTTATTATCTAGTGCGTGAAATCAGCTGAGGAAATGAAACATAAAAACAATTATGTTGACGAGTCGAATGTTAAGGAGGCGCGAAGTAAAGATATTGAAATTATGGACAGTGATTAACCTTCCATTGCGACAAGATGACTGTCGAGAGAAAAGTAGGTAGACAAATTCATTCTTTTTAAATTCAGCTTGAGACAAGTTCAATGTTGTAGTTTATGCGTATAAGTGTTGTGAGTGGGCGCAAATCAAAACGAAAAAAAAAGCATGACGATTGTTCGGTGATTTTATACGATTGAAGTTCGATTGAAAAAAAAAAAAAAAAAAAAAAACGATTAATAAAAAAAGCGATTATCGAGTCCTGATCGATCAAGATGGACGAAAAATGTTAAAGTTATTAATAATCTGCTGTTACCGATGGTCACAATCATTACGATGTGAATATTAACACAGGCCGCGAGTGTGCCAGAATGTTACAAGGCTCGGATTTTTACGCGCCAATTGTATAGTCTTTTGAAATAAAATTTAACAATATGACGTTTTTTAGTCATCGTAACAGTAAAGAAAAAAATTAAATTTAATAAAAAATCAAGCAAAACACGAATATAACGCGCAATATGCAGGGTATATCAAATTGTACGTAAGTTTTTGCGTTAAAAATCACTGGCAAACACAATAAAGTTAAGAAAACTAAAAACTCGGGTTACAAGAATATATATCCCATTACTGTGTACACTTTATATTGTGCGTTTTAACTTTAATCTTGTTGCTCATTGTACCGACAAAAGTAATGTTGAAGAATAATATGATAAAAGGAAAATGAATTTTTATAGAAAAAAAAAAAAAAAAAATATTTTTGAGAACGAACTCTCTTTCTCTCCCCCGTGGAGCGTGCGACACTGATATTGTTGATTTTTTTTTTTTTTTTTCCAATACGTTATAGCTTTGCCCGCAACATGTGTTATCTCTCTCTCTCTCTCTGCGTGCTTTTTCCACGTCACAGGCATTACCNCTAGTCTCGTCGTCTAGTTAATTAAATATTTGAAAATAAAATTGAAATATTACATTGTTAAAAAAAAATTTAGTTGAACGATAAAAAAAAAAGAATAAATAACAAAATATTTTAAAATGATAATAACGTTGAGAGACTCGTCTCACAGAAGATCTTGTAGACTTTTGCGAGAAAAGCGAAAGTTCGTTTTAAGGTCATCGCATTTTTGTAGAAAACACTTTTCTCTTTGACATTAAATAAAAAAAGACATTATTAAAAAAGTTAATCTATAAAATGTATATTCTAATTATGCGAATATTGAGTATCGTAAGATATTTTTAAACAATTTTAAATTTAAGTCTACTTTTTCTACTTTACATGAACAAACGAAAATTTCTCTCCATTTTTCATATCTCCGTTATTCTGTGATTTTTACCGAACTTATTCTTATCATTGTAATTTACATATTATTACAAATAACTCCTTTTATCCATAAGACTGCCATTGGCTATAATATACTTGTAATTTTTTAATTATTCCAACAATCGCTTGAGCTCTGCTTGCAAAATGCAATAATACATGGATAATTTTTCTTGCGCGTATAATTCATTTTTTGTGCATCAATACAACGTCAATTTTCCAGACAAATAACTAGCCTAGACGTAATATTTTTTATTTTCAGTTGCAAAAAAAAAACAAAAACAAAAAAAAAAACAAACAAAAAAGAAAACGAAAGTAAGAGACAAACACTGCACTTTATTCTATATCATTATATTATTATACATAAAACACTTATTATATTAAAACGTGGATTTTTTATGAATTTTCAACAAACTTAATGATATATAAACGCATGGCGAAACAAAGACTTTGTTGTACGAGTTCAAGTCGTGATCGATTTTTGATTGTTACATATGATACATACGTTTACATCTTTAAAAATGACATAAAATAACACACACACACACACACACAAAAACGTACATTTATATGTGTAATATTATGAAATCACTGTAAACTTGTAATGAAAATAGTACAAAATAGAAATAAGTTGATCAAAACGAATTTTCTTCCGCACGCATATCTCGATGAATCCGAGAGACGGTGAGCGCGAAATATACAAGTATCCATACTCAAATGAAAATTTTCGAGAGAACAACGTGATCACGGCTCGGACTCTCTTAATCTTGCATATCAGTACTAATTGAAACCGTAACGAAACACACATGTACTTATACAAGCGCATTCACGTAAGATTTTAATAACAGTTTTGTCAACAACTGCACTCTGCTGTCATTTATCAAACTAAAGTATAACTATATCGTTACCGCCATATCACCACTATTATTTTCAAGCGTAATCTCCATTCTGATTTACAGTCTTATATATTGGCAAAAGAAACCTCGTGGTCAACAATGACCAAAACAACGTGGTTCATTTTCATGTGGTAATATCAAAATGGTTTTTTTTCTTTTTTTTTCATTAGAGCTGATGAAAAAAATCTAAAATTTTGCAATATTTGTGCAGTATTTCTAAGACTTGAAGAAACTGGGATACTTTTTCCGTCTTTGTGCGACTCTCAAAGTATTTAGCAGCCTTTTTCAGTGACTTGGAGAGTCCACGCCATTTTTTAACGAACCGACTGATGAAATCGACAAACGTCACAATCGTATACGTGAATGCAAACACCCGCGAGAGGTCGACGCGCCGCCGTTCTCGCTCTGTCTTCTAATATGACACCGACGAATCCATTTATCTCCTCGGTGCCCTGCTCTCCCGTTTCCCTTCCCGCTTGTCGCGGGTCCGCTGCTCTGCTTCCACACCACCTCTATTTTTATTTTTTTTTGTTTTTTTTTTTTTTTTTTGCGCACCCGAAGGGCTTAACAGCTGCGTGTAATGTTCCGGTGTACAAAATGCACACACGTTGAGTTAAAAAAAAAGAAAAAAAAAAAAAAAAGTAATGCCGTACTTATACGTAACTGTAAGTACACGATTGTATTATTAAAAGTTGTTCGAGTCATAAGTATTATTACACTGTGTTATCGCGGATTTTTTGGGCGCTTGACGAAAAAAAAAAAAAAAAAAGAAAGAGCTTTTTTACATATAGTTTGCCTTGCTGCGAAATCAGATGTGTCTGAAAATGTTCTCAATTGTTTTTTTTCTTCAACATTTATTGTTTCCACGTGCGCATTTATGTTCGATTATATGCTATAAGTTATGTATTATTATCGCGAGGGAGGCAATTTTCGGAAATACCTGAATGGTAAAGAAAAAGTCACCCTGATGGTGATGGCTATAGTTATCGAGCGTACGGATGGATTTTGCACTGATATTACAAAAAACAATACCCCCAAGTGTCGAGGAGCGTCTTTGATAAAGACTCCAAGTGATTCGGCGAGAGGCGGGGAAAGACACATTTTTTCATATCAGCAATATGTATAGTGTAACACACAATTACACGACACATTAAGTAAATCTCACGGTTATAGTATCGAATAATAGTACTTGATGAGGTATGCATTAAAAAAAAAAAAAAAAAAAAAAAGTAATCTCTCTGCAGTTAGACTCTTTCCGTTCGTGTCGATGTTACGAGAAAGGAAGATAACGAAAAAAAAAAAAAAAAAAAAGAAAAATAGGGAAAATCATTCACGATTTAACCGTGTAGCGACTGTACAGCGATACCGTTTTTTCTTATTGTATATGAGACAGCTGCGTTGCTAAACGTCTATAGTTTTTCTCTGCGATTACGCCAATGTTACGGATAAAAAAATTTTGGAAATATTTTTGTGCTTTGAATATAACTATTGTATATCACCATCTCAAGATTTCGAGCATTGTATCAAACAAACAGTTGAGCATTTTACGATTACAATAAAACATCATGAATAATATCGCATCTCCAACGTGTGTTTCCCTTATTATATACCTGCCATCCCGATGTAATTTTTTTTTTTTTTTTTCCTCACTTTTTCGAAGAGAATTCGTATTGGAAATATCTTTCGGAAGGTGCAAATTGGGTTAAAATTGAAAACGCAGTGGCAAATTGTAACGTCAATATCACTCGCCGGCGAGCGTGGGATGAATTTTCGCTCGCAATAGTCTCACTTTCCGTGGCCGCTCGAAAAGTCAAAAGTGTCCGGAGGCTAAAAAATATCGGTGCCTGTTTTATAAATTTTTTTTTGTTTTTTTGTTTTTGTTTTCAATAAGACACATTTTAAAACTCTAATCGACTCTTTCAGTATAACTGCTCGGTGCATTTCAAGTGTAAGCTCGCAGTTTTTCGTGAAAAATCGTCCATCCAAAGAATCCATAAATTATTTAAGAAATAAGCACCAACAACCTTGCCCCACATGCTCTAACTTTTTTCAAAAAATCAATAACAGTGTCATCGCGCACCGGGTAAGTAAACCTCGGTCCTTTTTTTTTTCCACCCCAAGTTGGCAGTTTTTTTCTTCAACACACCAGCGATCAAGCCTCACGTGCACCGAACTGGGAATCCGATTGCCGCGGTGTCGCGTGTATACGCCGTGATCTGACGCACGAGACCACTGGGAAAACGCCGATTGGATGCCTATAACGGGGTTGCTCCTTCGTTTCCAGAAAGTAGTTCACGCGGTGGTTGGTATACACGGTCCCTTTCGAGTACTTCCCGGATCGAGCCGCAGTTACGCATAGCGTACATCTGGATGTAGAGCTCGAGGGTTCGATTGATCGATTGATTGGAGATTTTTCGGGATCGAGCGTTTGCTGATACGATTTTTCCAGAGGAGTGCGATCCAGTTGGAAAATGGATCGGTCGGCCTCGTGTGCGAGTGAAAATTTGAAGTTGAAAAATGTCAAAAGTTTCGAGGCGAGAGGAGAGCATCGGAGCTTCATGAGCAAAGAAGAAGGGGAACATACGGTGGCCAAGGATTTTGCGAAATTCGAGGGTAACGAGGTAAATTTCAGTGAGACGTCCAGGTTTCCCACAATGGAAAGCCAGCACCAGGTTGGTTTTCAGACTTGGGTATTTTTTTTTTAACGACAATTAAATGCGTTTTTTTTTTTACTTCTTACAAAGCGCTTAATTCCATTGGAAAAACCGACACATTACAATTTAAAAGAAAAAACAATTTGGAAACAAAAGAGTCAAAGCATATGAATACTTGATTTCAATTATTTCACGATAAACTTACCAAATAAACAGAAAAACAAAAAAAAAATCTCTCGCTGTTGAGAAAATATTTTCATAAAAAAGAAATTACTTTATTGAAGAATGTATTTCAAGTGTTAAAAAATCCACTGCGCCCAAGTCTGTCGTTTTTTTTATTTAATGCTCAGCTGGAACATTAATTTATTCTCGATTTTCAATCGATTTTCGTAAAAAAAAATCGTGATTCCTTTTAAGGAAATAGACTCCATTGAATCGCAGCCGCAAAAAAACGCAACAGCTCTACGTTAGATAACTCCAGCGCTTTGTTTTTTTCAATAGGCCGATACAGAAAATCGGATACGACCCGCCGTTGCAAGCGGATCGACGGATGACAGTGGCGGAGACAAGGGGGCTAGTGGAGGAACGAAAAAGAAGAAATCGTCGACGAAACAACGAACTATCCACGTGCTGGACTGCCTCGTGTCCGCGACGGTGATCGGGCCGATGGTCATCGCCCACTGGAGAGGAATTTGGGTCCTCATGGATTTCTACGAGAACACGTACGCGAAAACATTGTCTCGTCCCGGTACATCCAAACGATACTTGGATTCCCGAGTGCGCCCGATCTCAGTAGGAAAATTTCAAAGCTCGACGATTCGTCTTGCGCAACTAAGACGCGTCCCTCTTAATTTTCCATATGTATACACTCGAGCTGCAACTTTTGGCCGATTTTTCTCTCTGTTTTCCAATAAAACGCGTTCCGATCTTCGTTGACGAATCCGCGAAAGAGTACCCGACGATGACGCAACAACGATCGGTATATACTTGCTTACGCCGACGGAGGCAGTTTTTCGCATAGTAATGAACACGCTCGAGAAAAACTACCGACCGGAGACCTCGCGCAACCACTCAAGAATACATTAACTCACTTGTTTGTACCGATAATTTTTCAGGAATGTTCCAACTTGGGGATAGAATATTCATATTGTAAAAATATCGATCACTCGGTGTATCTGTGGTGTAATTTTCTTTAGATTCAGCGGCTGGGCGTGCTTCACCTTCGGGCTGGGCCTGCACTTGCTCTTCGCCGCGTGGAAGCACCACTTGCACCGATTATTCGCCTCCGACGCCGAAACGAAGGGCCCTTGCGGCCGATTGGGCCGCCGCGTCGTCCGCAGCTTGTACACTTACGCGTTCAGTCTCGCCTGCAATTGCCACTGGCGCGGCGCCTGGGTCCTGCTCAACGACACTTTTGGCACCCAAGCCGGGTAAGTTAATTTTGTCGGGCTTATACACCCCACCCCCCCCAGTGTATATTTATCGTGGAGAGCGATTCAACTATGCGTACACGATGACGGTGCACAGATTACCGATACTTTGGATAAGCCGATCGAGATATCCTCGTTTTTGTAGTGTATATGCAAACAGCGCTGGTGACAAATATTGGCGCACTTTTCTCTCGCGTCACGTCGGATGTGTAACACTTTTACTCGTACGACGCGTTTGCTTCTCATTTGTTTTTACGTGTAGCCGAGAGGGTTCGACGACCGATTAATCTTTTTTTTTTTTTTTTTTTTTTTTTTCCATTCAACACCGGACTGTGTTGCTCGACGATTCATAGCCAAGTACGAGAGAGACGGTGATTTCTTGTATAATCGGGATTCCAATTGGTTGGCGCGTCGTCAAATTTTCATTGTAAAAAAGAAAATTTTTTTTAATCCTCGCAATTTCAGAGTCATCGCTTGTTTCACACTGGCGACCCTGGGTGACCTGCTCGTTCTGCGGTGCGCTAGGAATTTACTGGCGCCGCCTTTCATGGTGACCCTGGACAGCCCGAAATTCGTCTTTCACTTCCCCACTAGGTACAAAATTGTGAGTATACCCGCGTAAGAATATTATTCTCCAATCTTCTTCTTCCTCTCAAATTAATTGCGTAATCTGTTGTGCGCGAAATTATCGATAATTGGGTTTTTTTTGTCGCGGAAAGGGATATGTCGAATGAATGGATTGACGCGAAAGAAGAATGAGCAGGAAAATTGAAAAAAAAGAAAAAAAAGTGAAAAGAAGTGGCGACAAGAGGAAAAAAAACAATTGAAATTCCCAACTGCGGGTACAATGGGGCAGAGCGTAAAACTTGAGCCAATTATTAAGTATTTGCGATGTTACGTCTCTTCGGAACTTGTATGTACGCATATATACACTTATGTGTCGAAATCGCAAAAAACGGCAGTGTTTATCGTGTTTTTATGACATTGTAAAATGCACAGCTTTTTTTGCGTGTGTCCCAGTTTTCTTTTTTTTTTTTTTTCTTGGATTATTTGGTTGAAAAACTAAAATATTGACGAAGGCACAAATAAATTTGAGGAACAAAAAATAAGCTCTATTTGGAGAACCTGCAGTGTCGGAAGCAAATCTGTTTTTCTGAGAGCGATCGAGAAAACCAACAACAGCAACAGATCAGCGTGCGTTTCGTCCACCTAAGACGGCAATGAATTAATTCAAACTATCGGGACAAAAACTGCTTGAGGTCTGGATGGAGAACGAAATAAAAGTCGAGCTTGTTCTCGTTTCCCAAGAATAATTGCCATCCGACACCTGCAAAAAAACAAAAAAAAAAAAAAAAAGCATCGTGGTGTGCACACATTATAAATTTTCATAAAATAAAAATAATATATACACATTCGTCACAATTGAGCAAAGATTAAAATTCGGTTAAAACCTGCCTGCTAAATATGTTTTTCCACACACGCAGTTTATCAATGAGATAAGAAAGTGTTAACTAACGACACACTTTTGTAATTAACGCAAGCGCGGTGGCCGAAGCAAATACACCTGCACCTATACCTCGAGTGATCGACAAGAAAAAAAAAAAAAAAAAACCCCTAAAAATAAACGACAATGGCCAGAGAAAAATAAAGTACAAAATTCACTCGTTGACTCGCGTTTATAATAAATTTCTGGGCTCGACGTACAATGGGGGGAAAAAAAAAAAAAAAAAAAAAAAAAAAAAAAAAAAAAGAGGTGTCGTCTGTACACGAGTCCTCGGCCAAGGTGAGAAGATTGGCCTGAAACCGAAGCTCAATTGGGCGACAAAGAGGTGTCGATTAGAATACCGTCTCGGGCCGCGCACAAAAGCCCGACGAAATCCACCCGCGAGCAGGAAACGCCACTCATCGGCCGGAAAAATCACGTCTCAAGGTGACGGCTCTTCGGATCACTGTGTCTTTAATCGCGTCCAAAGGGTTTTCCTACCGAATCATCGGGGCCACAGGCCAACAAACATCCAACAAACATAAAGATTATTAAATAAGTATACGTAAATATGTGTGCAAGCCTTGACGATTTTACCGGTCCAGAGACGACTAGGCTGCGTAACCACGTATACACTTTGCGCGTGCGTGTTTTTTTTTTTTTTTTTTTTTTTTTTGCAAATTATTGCTTTCAATATCGAGAAGCACTTTCATGTCTTCACGAAATGCAAACACATAATTCACTTGTACAAACAAAAATTATTCGGTGGGAATATAATATAAAGTTTGCTTGCTTCCACCGAAACGCTCGCCGATAAAATACATAAGGTGTAATTTCTTTAGTTTGGCCGATAAAACGAATACATGTGCACCGATTCGAATGAAGATACACGAACAAGCATAATAAACATAACGCACTGTACACGCGTGCAGCAATAAGTGCGTCGCCGAGTGATGTTTGGGCGATTATCATCACTACCAAGGTCGTTGATACGCGCTAGACAATGTGCCGAGAGTACAGTACATACACGCACACAAGCGTCTATTGTACGTAAAGCATAGCACATGGATATATAGTTCCTTTGTGCGCTCCTCTCTCGCCCCGTACACGCGTGTATAATGTAGGGAGTACCCCATCAGCGTGGACATTGATAATCGCTCTGGACCTCATCCTTTGTTCCCCTGCTGATGCTCATTACGCACATCAGCCGCGTGTGTACGCGCGATGGAAAAAAATAAAAAAAAAGATCCACCGCAAACCCGAGCCGTTGAGGCAAAAAGCGTTCAACGAGGCTTACGTGAGCTCCGGCTCGAGGTCGTTATTTCAATATCATGGAAAATTCGCACATGTGTGTGCCCGTTTCGGTGTTAAGCCCATAAATCGGCACCAAAACCAAACAGAGGCGCCCTCCTCGACCATATCACGCGGCAACCGCCACTTCAATTTTCTTCCATCAGCGAGTCTCCCCGCTTTTCCACGCTCAATAGGAAAAATCTCACCCCCCCCCCACTACTCAAAGTACAGCTTCCACGCTCATTTGTTCAAGTTTGAGAAAATCGGCAGGTCTTTATGTACACACGGCTATATGGAGATAGGAATCTTAATCTCGTGGCCAACACGCACACGCGCGTCAGACGAATTCACGAATGTACGGCGCTCGTCACCAGCTGGAGGAGGAGGGGCTTTAACGAACAACGTACAGGTCCAAGTGTAAGCGCAGGGTCCCTCCTTCTGTCCTATACGTCCCGCGGAGGGAGCGAGAGCATAAGGCACACACGATGGTAGAGGGGGGGGGGGGCGCATGTAACTCGCCGCGTGTCCACATGGGTCCGCGCGACAATAATAACGAGGTGGTGGAGGAGGAGTATACAGTGCGGCGCTCAACGGTTGATAAAAAGATACCCGCTGCCGAGGCCCGCTCGCAGTCAACTCCAGTCCTCAGTCCCGGACAAACGCGCGCGTACGATATAGTTTATTAAGCGCACAGCCGAGCCGGGAGTCTCCTCTCTCTCTCTACTTCGATAGCATCCGATAACAGTCGGGCCGAGAGATCGGTAGTAGCGCGCTCGGTCCCACCTAGACGGCACATTGTCCCGTCGCCATGCAGTCTGCCATCTGTGCCCCGAGGGCTACGACAAGCCCCCACGGCCCTACCTGCGACCCCCTGGCCATCACGAGTGCCCTTCACCCGTACAGCCTTGGATGATATATACAGTGCCTTTTTTCCAAGAGCCACCAGCCGCGTCTCCACGAAGGAAGGACTCGGTTCGACGCATTGTTTGGGGGCAGTCCCTGTACATATATAATAGGACGTAAGATGCCCGAGGATGGGCGGGTGCAGGAGCGCGAGTGACAACGACGACGACGAGGACGGGGGCAGGTTGGAGTACGACCAGCTCGGGAAATCATCGTCGTCGTCGACGGGATCGGGCAAGGCTTGCGAGCAGCGGGCCCTCGCGGATTGGCGCAGCATGGTGGAGTTGCACGCGGGGCCGCGCCGTGCTTCCTGCCACTCGGGCCGGCGTTCCATAACGCGGGGTGTCGAGTACGCCCCGCGGCCCCGTCGGCTGTACTATACGCTCCTCACGATCCTCGATGCCGTGTTCTCGGGTGCGCTGGCCGGGCCGGCAGTTGTCGGTTACTGGAGGGGCACGTGGGGCCTCAGCGGGTTCTACGTGTACCCGGGCGAGCCGGAGTTGAGCAGCCTCGCCTCGATCCTCATTGGGTTTTGCGGCCTGTTCGCCTTCAGTCTCGCGCAAACCGTCCTCGCCACCCTCCTCCACCCGGACCGGCACAGGCTGTGCTTTTACGTGGGCTCGCGGCTCTACACTGCCCTTTACGGCTTGTGCTGTGTGAACGCGTGGCGCGGCACCTGGCAGGCCCTCGACCTATACACCGAGCACACCTTCGCCACCGTGTTCACGACCACGTGCGTCAGTCTGCTCGCCCTAGCCGTCATGCGCACCCTCAGGAACATATCCGCGCCGCCGTTCGCTATCAGCCTCGACACCTTTAACGGCTACTTTGACGTACCCACGCTCTTTCGGGTCGACGTAAGTCCAACCGTGCGTTTTTCCTTTTTTTTGTTTTGTTTCTCTATCTAACAGGGAGGAGGGGCCCGATTATCCTACAAAAGCCGGGGTATTTTTTGTCGATAACAGCAACAAACGTCAGGGAGTGAAAAACAATATAAGCGGGAGGCCAAAGTGTACTTGACACACTTGCGTCGTGCGCGTTAGGATAGGCGCGCGCAGAAACATTTCAATTCGGCCGGTGCAGTGTGTATTTATACATCATGAGCACCGATTTCCGGCTCCCCCTGCAGCGTCTTTTTCCCCGCTTAATAACTCGAGAAGAAAGAAACTTTGATGGAAACAACAAGTTTGTTACCTTTTCCTGCATCCGCGTGTATTTCATATAGGCGGAAAAAACAAGCGCGCACCTGTTCATCGGGGATGCAGCTGCGTGTCTGTATATTGTACCGATGTGGTTGCTTTTTTTTTTTTTTTTTTTTTCAACTCGAGATAAGAACCCATACACATCCATAAGGTAAAGCCCGAATCTATATATGACATGTTTTTGTTCGATGTGTTTTTTTTTTTTTTTTTTTTTTTTTTCCACCCGCTGTACAATATGTACCTGGTGGGTATATGACGCGCAGCACGTGGAGCGTCTCGGAGATTCTTTGTGCTGTTTCGTCTGTACACATGGTATAGTGGTATATGGAAACGAAACGGCGCGACGAGAGCTTTTGCCAAAGGCTCGTTTGACGTACGCCTATGATTGGCGATTGTTTTCCGAACTTTACATCGAGACGGACTATGCAGGTGTGCGGGGGCGTGAAAAAAAAACAACCTTTGTACTCGACGTGGGTAAACTCGTATTTTAATTTTTCGAGTGGCATTCGTGATCTGTGCGATCGATTACGGGGCGCGTGAGAGCTTTGTCATTCGAAAGATGGCGGTGATTTTTTTTTTCGATGTACAAAAAAAAAAAATAATAATAATAAATAAATAAATAAAAAGGGGTACCTATAATCATCGTCACCGGAAAGAGGGGAAATGAGATGATGGGAACTTTTGCTTTCAGAATTCAAAGGATTGGTCGCTGTACATACTCGACTGCGCCTTCAGCGTCGGGGTCGTTGGTACCCTGGTCGTCTTCGTCTGGCGCGGCGCCTGGGTGCTCTTCGACCTCTACTTGTTTCCCGAAAATCGCGAGCACTCGGCCGTTGGTTCGCTCGTAAGTTGGAAGCTTTTCTTCTTCTTTTTTTTTTCAACTTTTCTCACAATCATTCATTTCAATCAAAACAAGGGCAGGGTTCGAAGGTATTTATTTATTTACCCAGTATTTTGGGTTTAACGTACTTTCTTAGTGTACTCATATACTTGCTGGTATCGGTTAAATACAAACTTTTTTTGTACTACGTGTAACAACATCTCTTATTCTTGAATTTATATTGCGGATGATGTATCATTTGTAGTGTGCGATAAAGGTGTAAGAAACGAAGTAGTGAAAAATCGCGATTCTTACTTTTTTACGCTACTTTTTTAACAAGAACATCGTGCAATAACTTTTTGCTTTCGTATGGTAAATAAGATGAGTTGCCTTGTCTCGTTTTCGTTGCACTTGGCATAAAAGATCGAGAATAAGAGAAGCTTTTCTAGATAAAATCACCTTAAAACGTGTACTCGTTCGAGCCAATGATTTACAAGAATCGCAAAATCGGGCACTTACGCCTATTTATTCCCAAATAAACAAGCGCGACGCGAAATAAGTATATGTAGGGGATCGACATTTCGCGGTGGTCGCGAAGCAAAGCCGTCTGGCTCCGGTGTACTTTGAAATAATATCGTCAAACGAAGACACACCGGCATTTACGTATAATTACAAGCGATGATAGATCCAGCTGTTTAATTTATCGCTCGCCGTTTGTCTCCTTTGATAAGACGAACGTTATTTATACGCGCAACGCCAACGAGATTCGCATACATAATCATCAAAGTTTATCAATTCGATGAAATCGCGTGTTATCTCGATGATGGCGCCTTTGCACTCCTGATGGTTGCGAATTTATTTTTAATCATCGATCGATTGTCTTGGATTAAAGTTAATCGTCCGAGGTTTTGTGTGCATATTAATATACACGTGGGGTGGGTGGGGGGGAGATCCCTACAGTCTGTCAAAAATAACATACCAGCGAGTGTGATATACTTATTGTTGCCGAGTAAAACACGTTGTCGTGCCATTTTTGGAAATGTCCTCAATTCGGTTTTTCCAACAGTCTAGTAAAAAAAGCTAGCCGATCTTTCGAATGTACAAGAAAAAAAGTAAAGATAAGAGTAGACGATGGCGTGTAAAGGGAAAAAAAAAATGTGTACAACACGAGAATCGAGGCGCAGACGAGGATGTAACAATATTATAATGTTGTTCGCACGTGGCTCGAATATGTGCGTCGGCCGACGGCTACATACGTGTGTACTGTCATGCATATGGGCGCTGACATTAGTTCGATTATATAATTGAATATTCGCCAATTGGTCGTGATTGGACGCGCGACACACGAGCAAGCATTCAACAAACCAAAGTGTGTATCTTAAAATAAAACACGCACACATACACGCGCTGAACGAAAAGCTTGTGTCTTTCTTATTTGACAAAAATAATAATATCGGTCCAGTGACGATGCACACTGAGAGAAAAAAATAAGAAAAATTATAGCAAAAATTACCATTTCGTACAGTAAATCGAATGCGAATTGGCCAAAAAGGAAAAAATTATCATTTTCATTAGCAAAGACTAATGTTTTAACAATAGACATTGTCGTTTGAATAGTAAAAAAATATGGTTATAAAGAGTAAAAATTACTATGTTGGAACAGTAAACCTTCAAATTTTCCCGCATGGAAATTTTTTTACTGTTTTAACCATAATTTTAACTGTTAAAATAATAATTTTTACTGTTGAAAGTAATAATCTTTTCCCTTTTTGCCAGTTTACACCCGATTTACTGTGCGGAATGATAATTTATGCTGGAATTTCTCAATGATGTTTAAAATTTTTTTCTCTCAGTCTACGTCTAAAAAATATAATATACCAATAACCATAAGTCACACGATACGGCAATAAATATTTTGCCGAAGAAAAATAACCATTGTTTTTTTTTTCCTTCATTTTTCACCAAAAATCAAATACACGCAGGTTCAGCCGTAAGCTGTGCAAACGCGGATGGATTCATATGGGCTCCTTCTAGTAGTGGATAAGAGAGGCGCATGTATACGTGTAGGCCTTTGTGGCGTTATATCACCGCGAGTGCGTATATATAAATATATGTATGGGGAGCGATGATTTCGAGCAATAATAATGAGTATACCTATATTATGGTACGAGCGCGAGACGAGGCAAGACGAGCGGGCGCGCGTCTTTTGTGCCGGGCCATTTAAGTAGCCTTTAAGGGATCGGAAGCGGCCTTGACACTGCTGGAGCTTTGGCTCTCTCGGTCGCTTTCCGGCAACTTGTACATATATATATATATATCCCATTCATGCGCCATACACGGTATAGAGATTGATGTATATGTTGTTACTATTATTGCGGCCGGTGCTTCTATTTTCGGGTAGTTGCTGTGTTCGCGGGTTGATAGGCGAGCCGAGGAGTCGTCAATGAGAAATTTGTTTTTTTTTTTTTAGGAAATTCACGTCGCTGGGGCCGCTGATGATAAGCCGTAATTTCATCTGCTTACCTAGGATTAGTTTGCCTTTGGGCGTCTTAGGCGTGTGCGGGGCGTGTGTGCGTAATGTACACGGTAAAGTTAGCGCGCGCGCGAGTGAGATGATAATATATAATTGTGTGTTGGATCGACCACACGCTTGTGCGACAGTTGAAATGACTCTGTGACGTTATTACACGATCGATTATTGAATCACGAAGCTCATTGAATAATTTATCATCGATACTCGGGATCGAAGGAAGAAAAAAAACGTTTTCATGATCGCATTACGTGTGTACGCGCTTGTAGTAAACAAAAAAAAAAAAAATTAAACATGATTTTCTTAAAACTTTGGCTGACTCGAAATTCATTTATTGAGTATCTCCGCTATACATGGGTTATTGATACTTAAACATTCAAAGTATCTTTTAAACGAAACGGTTGATTCTTAAGATTATTGAGTAAAACATTGTACATATCTTTTTGCTTAAAAAATCACTATTCACAACACAATAGTAAAAAGAAATTTTTTATTCCTAGTAGACAAGTGCAATACATTTTATATGTAAATACTTTGACTTTTTTTTCCCAATTGAAATCATTAATTCTGAAAAATTATTATAAACGGTATTTGAAAAAAATTTCTTTGTACCCAAATAACGGATTAAATTTTCCGCAAGTAATTGTATTTTTTTTAAAATCGAAAAAGTATCCACTACTAGCAGTTTGACAACAGCATGAAAATAAACTTTATCTTGTTAAATCACTTCGCTACATCAATTGAATGATATATAAAAACACACACATCTCATGATATATGATACATATATATATATGTACATAAAAGTACGAGCAAGAGTAAGGTATAAGACCCGGATGCTGCGAGATAATAATAAAAACCAACGAAACACCATATGGTTGAAACCGGCAGGTAATCGGCTACGTGATAGTGGTGGTGTCGTTCACGCTGCAGCCGCTGATGCGATGCACGTGCTCGCGACTGACGGGCTTGGCGCGGCTCCTCGCCGCTGACGGTTACCTACTGGTGAGCTTCATCGGCACCGTGAACGTGTGGCGCGGCATCTGGAACGTCCTCGACCTCTACCTCCTGCCCGAGGATCCGAAGCTGTCGTGCTGGATCACCCACCTCGGCTGCTTCGTCTTTCTCATGCTGCTCAACTGCAGCAACTCGGTACTCGTCCGAGGCGTTTACATCGACGCCGAGGAGGAGGAGGCCGGCAAGTGCGTCGTCTTTCCCTGCCACTATCTGCGACTGTTTTTCAAGGTGAGCTCGTTTTCTTTCTTTTTTCCTCAGCTTTATTTATATCATTGTTATCGTTATTACCCCCCCCCCTTTTTTTTTTTTTTTTTTTTTGGATAATTAGTCTGTACGCGCGAGAAAACAGTATAATTCTTGAGCAGTAAAATTAACGGGGAAAACTAGTAAATGTATATTTAGTAAAAGAATGGGATAAAGTAAATGAGATTTTTTACTGTCGGATTAGTCAATAGCTCAATTGATTAGTGGTTTTTTCACAAGTCAGAATATAAAAAAAATGCAAGTCGTGCATTTTCATAGGATACAAGAATTGACAAAAATTAAGTAACTGGAGGTTCGGGTTTAAAACTTGCACCCAAGGAGGCCCCAACATATAGGTTCCTGGTATGGGGTTTTTTAAAAGGACTAAGCCCGAAGCCGTAAACTTGAGATTGGTGGATTAAAAAAAAAGAAAAGTTACACGTTTGCGTTACACTATCAATCGTAAAAATAGTGTTAAAATGGTGATAAAACTCTGTTTCACTTTTAGCATATATATATATGTGCCAGTAAATTTTATTCAAAGCGAAATATTAGTTTACATCCACAATGAACAATAATCGTCAATACAGCGGTCAACGAATTAATTTGTTTTCACAAATAAATACTAAACACTGCACAAAAATAACAAAACAGGAATTCATCCAACTTGTTTGGAGAAGGAAAATAATCCATGAAAAGTTAACCGCTGAGCTAGAACCATCCACCCTTTGCTGTATACAGTAAAACGTTCACCACACACCTCCTCTTTCCACGCCCAGCAAACCCCTTCCTACTCAAATGCACCAATGTAAAATATATGAAAAAAAAAAGAGCGTCTCGAAAGTAATGTAATTACACGAGTCCTGCATAATGCATGTGATAATAAAACATACGGCCAACGGTCGTATCAACTGACTGATTAGCGCGTTGTATCGCGTGTCCCGCCGACTCCGCGAATCCATTAAAACCCCAAAGCACGCGGCTGACGCGATTCTGTTGCAGGTCGAGCGCGAGAAGAAGGAGGTGCGCCGGCGGAACCTGATCGTGGCCTCGCGGGACCTCGTCGGCAGCCGGGGCGACCCCAGCGACAAGGAGACCGAGAACGGCGCCCTGCTCAACGCCACCGCCAACCCCGTCATACGGCCCGCCCATCGCGTGCCCGAGTCCCTCGTCTGAACCACCCCCCTCGCACACGAGTTTCCCAACTCCCTGCGCCTTCCTATACGGACCCGAAAAACAACTTTTTCCCAAACTTTTCTTCCTCCCTTTTTCAAGGTAAATCCTTCTTTTTTTTTTTTTTCCTTCGAAACGAGCCGGTGGTAAAGGGGTCCTTTGGGGAAATCGCGGTAAAACGTTTCGCTCGACTTCGAAGGAGGAGGAGAAAGAAAAACGGGGGAGCTTTCGCGTCAAAGCAGCGTTTTAATTATATACTCTCCGGTCTGTTCACCGCCAGTATATCAGATATATATATATATATACATGCATATGACTTTGCACGAGCAAAGGAACTGTTGTACATTGATTTCAAGAAATTAATTTGCGTGTGTATCTAATATAATATGTATATGTACACATATCTACGTCATTATGAGTGTGTATGCAGATGTTTCAACGAGGAGAGAAATGCATCAGTGAAGCTATAGAAATACTTAAAGACGTATGTATATATATATATGTAATAGGATGTAATATAGCGGATACAAAGATATACATATAGTGCTTATGCTGCTGCTTCTCAAAGTTACGGAGGAGGAAATAATATTGCGGACCAAATATTTCGTATGCGTGTACATAAAACATCACGATGCGTAAATTATCTTAGCGTTTGCACGTGCATTGTTGTTATTTTTCAAAGGGGAAAAAAAAAAAAAAAAAAAAAAAAAGGAGGGAACGCGCTGATATGCATGCTTCCTTTATTTTTCTTAATCGCGATGATTTTCGTTGTTGTTGGGTGGGCGTGTATTAGCATACATCATATTTTGCCAAGTGTATCATAGTGTATAGAGATGGTAATACATATATATATATATATATATAGATATATATATATATAT
>NW_019379522.1:3471480-3507467 GCF_000648655.2 Copidosoma floridanum | reverse complement strand
AAAAAAAAAAAAAAAAATAATAAATGAATAAATAAAAAAAATAAACATATATAGAAAAATATTGCCAGTCCAATAACTATTGGAAATATTTTACGCTAACTACTATACGTATAAGATACCAAAGTAGGGTGAAAAAGGAGACTAGGTCGAATCGCCAACTTGTCGAAATACTTATTAGCTCTAAATAAATTTTGGCTAAATTACTCATTTCTCCGCTTATATATACTTGCATAAATGTAGTATAGTTATATAGGTATACGACTATGTGAAATAACAATAAAATAAAAATGTAAAGTGTTCCGTTTGCAAGTGCCTAACTTGCAAATCGCGTGTGTAATATTATAGTATTACCGGAAGTCATGATGTATAGACATAATGCCGATCGAGTGTGTTGTGATTGAAAATAAGAAAAAAATGATAAAAAAGCAAGATAAATCAATATTCGGAGTGTAAGTGTTGCTTGATAATAATTATAAAAGTAAGAAAAACAAAATCATATACGAATCGTCGTACTTGTGTTTGGGAGAAAGAAAAATATCTCCGTGAGTAATTACATGGTCGCTCGTTAAAACAAACCCGAGTCGTTTCAAGTTCAACGCACTTTTGCAATTGTGTCACTAGGTAATTATGCCGCCGTGCGACCGAATACACATGTACACGATATACTTCGATTGCGTTACATATACTTGCGTTTTTATTTCCGTTGAAACGACATTTACGATATTCGGGCTATACAAAGATTTTACTTTGGAGAGGAAGAAAAAACATTAAAAAAAAACAAAAAAGGAAACATATAATGTTCTCGTTTGTTCCGTACCAATAAATAGATAATTTTAACGTCATCCAGGCAAAGTGTCGTTATTTCAACTCCACCCCCCATCGAATAGCAAATTCCGATCCTACGAAGACCACGTGATCAGTCCTTGGCTCGTGAAAACTCTGCAAAATCCGATACACAGTCATGCACGTTTGAGTGCCCCATCGAATGTGATCAACGCGCATAGGTAAGTTGGGGAGAGCATCGAAAAAAAAAACAAAAAAACAAACAAACAAAAAAAAAACCGAGGATATATATCGAAACTTGGACGCAACAAAGACGCGCCTCGGAGAAAGAGAGCACATCCGAGCGACGGAGAGCTTGCAAGCACGGCCGGCTATCGGGGGCATTAAGTGTGTCGGCTCGCGACGTGACGTCCAAACCCTGACACAAGTCGCACCGGCGGTATATACCTATATACAAGCATACGCGCAAAATGCCATACCCCCCCCTCCCCCCAATATATACCTGTATATATATGTACGCAGAGCACGGAATGAGACCTTGGGTTCGTAACAATGATAATGCGGCCGGCCCGCGGCGCGGGACACATATCGCGCCGTAAGCTACACATATGTGTATACCTATAATATTATACACTTACCTACACTACAACCATTTGTGATGTACATGCGTTATACCTCCACTCTATGTAGGGAGAAAGACCAAGGAAGACGCAAATGATCGTTTCGGGTGTATTATAATGCGTGTATGTCGCATGTATTTGGTGAATTGGTTTGGCAGCTTTTTCTTTTGCCGGGGGTCATATATCGGTATCCCCCCCCCCATGGCCGTGCATATCCATAACACGGGGGAGGGGGCTGTCTCTGTCGACGGTACCTATATTATTAATTGCCGGTAATAGCGCCCGGACAATGGGAGCTTCATAAACCTATCTCTGTATCTACCCTGATAATGTGTACTTATATATATATATATACTTTCATCTTCTTTTTTTTCTTTCTTTTTTTTTTTTTTTTTATACAATAGACTCGTCGCCGGCCGAAGCTCTCTTCCCTGTACAAGGCCGCGGAGTGCACGTGGCCTGCACTTATATTACGCGAACCCTGTGGGTTGATGGTCTTTTTTATTTTTTCAAATATCGCGCTGGTTACGGTGTAAGAGCGCATAGTTTGTACAAAAATCAGCCCCGCATCTTTATTGTACAGGAGTTGCAATAGCGGAGAAAAAATCATTTCAGCGGATCACCGAGAAAAGTTTTTTTTTTTTTTTTTTACGTACACCACCCGATGGGTAAGTATAATGTATATATGCCTCCACCACGACTATATTATTCCCTCGTTGACTACGTATTACCTTATACTCGTATATATACTGCGGACGCGGAAGTTTTAATGGAATTCCGCTAACGTGGACCCGGACGTGTATTGTGATTTGGCTCCGAGGGATATATATTGTGAGACTGACTTATGATATACGTGTATGCACGGGAAATCAAAAATGTATGTACCGATATAAAAAAAAAAAAAAAATGCCTACGTCCATAGGAAAATCGAGAGAAAAGATTTTCGCAGGTAACGATACCGCACCTCCGAGTAAAATCACGTTAGTCAATAGCGGATCGCATGATTTGTTTGTCTCATTTGTTTCCTCGTTACTCGCACTTTGACGCTATATACTACCGATCGCGCGCTTGACAAGTTTAAAATGAGATTCAAGGTCCGACGCGGAATAATCCGTACCGGGTGTAAATATACACAAGTATCAGAGAGCGAATAGAAAAAAAAAGATGATCATCATGATCGTGAGGCATCTCGGAAGATCGATCGAAGGGGAGGAAGGCCAATCGGTCCCCGATACCGATCGCCGATCGATCCAAGTGGGGAGTCTATATTTATTGCGCGCTCGGGGCGGGCTACTGTCGCCGAAAAGAAAATCAGTCGGTCTCCTCCGCGCGAAGCTCCTTCGTTTCATTTGTCTATCCCTTTCTCTCTTTCTCTGTCTCCCGCAACCGATCTCGTCTTTTTCGCGAGAAAGCGGAGAAAAACAAGTATCGGTTTAAAAATCTGTTGTAGTGTGTTGTTGGCGTCCGAAGCGGGGAAGCGCGAGCCAAAATACAGCGTATCGTCGGGTGACGAGAATATTTTTGTCTCTCTCTCTCTCTGCAGGCAGCTGGTGGCTTTCGCCGAGGACGGCAGTGTAGGTCAGCCCGTTGGTATAGGGTTGGTCGCAAAGTCCATTGAGCGATGGCGAGTAGGGCGTCTTCGGTGGCCTCCTCGAGGGTCGGCGATCCTCTCGCGGACGAGCCCCTGGTGTCCGTAGACTTCGAAGTGTTTGGAAAAGTGCAAGGTGAGTTACGACAAACGTCTTCTCGCGATCGGTGGGCCTTGTGTTTTGGTGGTAGGGTGTCGGGGGTTGGTGTTTTAAAAATAAATTAAAATTGATTCACGGGCACGGTTATTCATTTGGTTTTTACCCGTACATCGTATACGACCGATGCAATCCTAGTTATCTTTTGGAAATTGATTTCAAGTTTTTTCACAAAGACGAAGGTCAAGTGTACGTCGTGCGTCATGGGAGCTCTGAAAAAATTTCAATGAACCGTGTCTGTGATATCAAAAATTTGAGAAAATTGGCCAACGCGTCTTTTTTTAAGCCCAAGTTTATCATTAACTTAAAGACTTATAAAGTAAAGTAAGAAAAAAGAGCATTTCGTTAACTCTTGTTCAGCTTAAACCTGCAGGTAAGAGTTCTACGAACATTAATATTTGGCTCAACTGACAAGTTTCCTATGACAGCTCTATTTTGATTACTTCACTTTAGTTTTTTTTTTAATCAAAAATGTCATCGAAGGCCCTCGAAAACCAAGATTTAAATTTAATAAAAAAATCACACCATGATCATCAGTGGAATTGCTCGTACGCGATCAGACGTGATTTAACATCGCTATATAATTATATATTATGCTTTTGATATAATGCAATGAAAATAAACAAATGTACTTTAAACGGCTCGATTGGATGTATTACCTAACGAGGGGAATATCAACGAAGGGGTGTATATTAAACGCACACGAATGCCACATTTTTCCATGAGTGATCACTACCGGTTAGCCCATCATCAGCAACTAAACCAACTTAACGTCATCTATTATCAGGAAAATTGTCTCAACTCGCACACACGCGCGTCTAATAATAAGCCAATTTAATATTCTGTTCCGCATGAAAAAAAAAAAAAAAAATTACGCTTAATATAAGCCACCGTAAGCATGCACCATTTGCCAGTTATCGTCAATTACGTCGTCCCGCGCCGATCCATCAATACACCCCTCCGACACCATAATTAACCACGTACTTTTGCAACAGCATAAGCGTGCCAAGATTCATCACCGCATCTCACCCCAGTGTGTGTATACAACTCGTCTTCTATACGTGCGATTATATTGTACGGTGACGTCCACGCCATTTCATAACACGTATAGCAAATTTTTGAAAAAAAAAAAAAAAAAAAAAAAAAATGTATCACCGATATCATCGTTCACGCACGTGTTTGCCCGTAGGTTGCTCCTTCACGAAATACGTGCGCGAGCTGTGTCTGAAGCTCGGGATCGTCGGGTGGGTCAAAAACAGCAGAAACGGCACGATCCTCGGGAAGATGCAGGGCCCCCAGGCGGTCGTCGATCAAATGTAAGTATACACAACACCTATACTTTGGTATATAATTCCGTTCACCTGATGCGGCTCTGTCTCATTCACCTTCCGACTTGTGCTTTGTTTCTCGGTGGTTCGTACAATTAAGTATACAACATAATATATAGGCACACGGACAGATTGGCAGACGATTTGCGTTGTGCCCAATTTCGTCCAAATACGTAATAAACATACGCGCCGCGTCTCGTTTATAAATACGATTCTCGGATTGACACGAGTCTACGTGTATTGCATTACAATAATAGGTGCATTCGACCTCGGTGATTTACCTTTATTTAAAAAAAAAAAAAAAAGAAAAAAAGAAAGAAAAAAATGCAATTGTAAAAGTACGCATCTACAGGCATTATTATGGTTTACAAATTGTAGACGCGCGGTGTGTGCAAGTCTCTGAAAATTCGAGCGTCACAATTTTATCCGGGAAATCTTGGTTAGTCCACGCTCCGAGTATATGCAATGTTAGTTGCCACGTGTGATGAATGCGGAAAATCCCGACTTTATCATTTTGATTGGTGCCTCGCGCCGAATGGAGGCTCATTATCCGGCTTTTAGAAAAGTCAATTAGCCATTACCTCTGATATTACCATTCGCGGCACTTATGTACGATCATCGTGATGTTTCCTGAGATATGGGTGTACACACGCCTCTTGTATATACCTGTACATTGTCGAATGGGCGCGCGATCGCGATAAGACGAGCGTGCGCGTTATGTATAATAATACAATGGATAATGACGGAGTGGGTGACATTTTCAGGAAAAGATTTCGTATGGATCCAATGAAGCTGAATTTCATTGATTTAACGAGGTACTCTTCGCTATACTTGTGCGGTATTCTTACTGACGAAATATTTAGTTCGAGTGTACCTTTAATGTCGTTCAAGTAACATATTGACTTTAATAGTTGTGGCTACCATCATGTTTATTACTTATGACTTTAAATCAAATGAACCAAGGATTTAAAAAACATGAGTGTGTAATGTAACGTTAAATTTCTTTTTTTTTTTTTTTTTATTATTATTTGGATTTTTAATGTAGGTGCTATTTGCAACGCAGGTGTATGAGCAACTTTAGTGTTCTTGACTCATTCGTATTAGAGAAGCTACTATGGATGTCACAAAGTTTACGGAAACCAATGAGTTATTGGAATGATTATTTATCAACATTTATTTTAAGGTATAGCCTCAATTATGACTCTCTAAAATAAAAAAAATGGATGTTCAACAGTGCACTATACGGCAAACAAAAAAATTATACTCATTGGTCCAATTTTCCTATTTTCCGATAAAAAATGTCACTATTCTACATTAACTATAGACATGACGATTATTTTGACAAAACAACCATTTAAATTATTCAAAAGATCACTGCCAAGCTGTTTTTCGTTACAAACATATACATGATAAAAGCATGTTGAAAGGTGGAAGCGCCCGTATAAAAGTGTATCTATTCAACTCCCCGATGGGTTCACGTGATTAGCCACCGTCCGAGATTTGGCATTTGAGCGCACGGAAATCGAAATTCATACGTTTTTAAGTGTTTCATTTTGGCAAGAGCAACGCGTTCTCGCTGATTTATGACCCTCGTCACTTATCGCCGGTAAACATTTTTCAACGCTCTTTATGCTAAATACTCTGTATATTATTATTTTTATTGGACGGCAAATTTAATTTAATTAAAAATTTTACATTATTCAAATGTTTCTTCAATCTAAGTATAGCTTATGACAAGGAAGCATTTGTTTGCTCAGGTGCTATTTTTAATTTAAATTCACTAATTTTGTAGTTTCACAGAGCACAGCTGAAACCATTTTTAAGTTTAAGAAACCATTTTTTTTTTTTTTTTTAAAGAAAGAATAATAATAATTTATATCGAAAAATTAAAATAAAGTGATTTTTGATCAAAAAATTAAAAAAAAATTTCTTTTTTTGTCGAAATCTTAAAGAAGATATTGTATTTTCGTCGCAAGGTAATAAAGATAACGTTTCACGTCAAAGTACAAAATAACGAAGGTTTTTTTTAATTTGGAACGTCTTAGGTGTATTAATAAATGTTTTAAAATGAAATAAAATGATAAAAGGAAAAATCATCCGGCGTTGGTTGGGATCAACCACTGCGTATAGAATACCGACACGCAGACATTACTCATTCTTGAAATCGTAATCGTTACTTGTACGAACGAACGTCCAACAAATTGTGACGCGGTGATTTTTTTTTTGTCATCACATGCTGTAAAATTAATAAAAAATTACATGTTCAAGTCCGTCGGGTACAAAAAATAATTGAATTAAAACTGTCGAGAAAGGAGAAAAAGAAGTCCGAGCAACAGAGGCGCCAGTGGCGTCCGAGGAAAAAAAAAAAGGGAAGAAAGTTCTCGGGCGTGCTGCCCGGGTGGCTGGTCGCATTCTAAAGCTCGCCCATTTAGCACACGGTAATGTATAGCTTAAGGAGGAACGCCCAGCATACAGGTACATGTATATAATATATACACGCGTGCAAGCTCAGAGTGTGACTTGTACACAAAAGCTCAGCGGACCACGTGCACCTATATGTGTGAGTGTCGTACACGCCAAGCCAAGTGCGAGTGCGCGACCTTCGCAAGCTTCACGCGAACGAGAGGCGGCAGTATATACGGAGCATATATTATATTGAGTCTATATGACAGACGCACATGCGGTTGAGGGTACACGTCGGGAAATTTTGATCATTAATGGAAATTCAAAGTGTTGCGTGCACGAGTAATATGCCGGCAATCGAGAACGAGGGTATCTGGATACATACAGTGCTGGCTCTCAAATAGTCCGAAGGTGAAGGATAAGATTAGGCGTGTGTGAATTCGTACCTACACGAAAAGCTACGAATGAGCTGCAGCTCGAGGGGGTCGAGGTGGACAGTGACGCCGTGCGAGTAAGGGAAAACGATTTTGCTCGAGAAATCGACGGTTCCTTTAATTGGCTGACTCGACTTTGCGGGTGACGGGCGCATTGTATGTACGGCAGTGTACGTGGCGCACTGAGAGAGGGATTTTCCGAAAGGCCGGGGACTGTAACTTTCGAGGAGTCAGGTCATTTATATATACATTATATATTGTATAAACTTTGTTCTTGACGGGAGCGCTGATGCCGGCGGGAATCGGAAAAACTTTCGTGGATGATGTGCCCGTGGTGTGTGTGTGTGTGTCTTTAATTTGCAACTTTGGCCCGAACATGGTGAAAAGCGCATTTTTTTTTTTTTTCCGAGTATCGAAGGTATTTTTTAATAGATATAATATTGGCCGCGGCGTTGATTCATTTTTTCTCTTCTGCAGTGTATACCCACTGTGGGTCGATAAATTCTCGATCGGAATGTAATTTTTTTTTTTTTTTTTTTTTACTCCTCCAACATATTTCAACTATTTTTCATGGTTGCAAAGATTCAGAATATAACATATGTATGTTGAATAATGTGGGTAAAAAATTTTTAAACGAACCTAACTCTACATAGAAATAAAAAACTAAAAGTGGATGATCAAAAAAAAGTTTATGGAAGCTTCGCGTTAAATAATCAACAGTGAATTTATAACTTAAAAACCCAATCCCTGGATTTCGTTGGATCCCATGCCCGAAAAATCTAGTCTCGAGTACCCTAAAAAATATAAAAGACGACAGTATAGGTGCATCTCAGATTGTCCATTGTTAATGAAAATGTAGAACGAAAGCTTATAAGAAAAAAAATTCAGTCTCCACAAAAACGTAAGTATTAAGGTACAAACAATAATAACAACATCGTCAAAAATAGTATACCCCGAGTAGAGGTGGTGGAGAACGAGCCATCGCGCAGCTTGCAAACCGATGACAGCTGACGCGCTATCACACAATTTTCCATCAGCTAGAGCATTATAATTATATATACGTGTAGGAGTAAGTATATATAAGCGTGTGTATAACATATACGCGTAATAGTATGTTTAGTAGATCGTCAGCAATGGCAGGGGCAGCAGGCATGGAGCGAGAAGTAGAAGAAGAAGAAGAAGGAGGAGGAGAAAATGAGTGTCCAACTAACAATCGTCACTCGGCTCGTTATTTTGATGAGTAGCCCACTCTATACGCGCGGCCAGACCTACTGATCTATTTTCTTTGCTCTCCTCCTCCTCCTTTATTACATATATATATATATATATATATATATCTTTTGTATTTCGATGGTCAGAGCCTATAATGATATATAACGTGCAGAGAGAGGGAGAGAGCTTTTGCCCTTTGTGTCGTTAACAGCCGTGACCCCATGGCAAGATGATGTATATATATATATTTACACTTTGCGGTCGGTGAAGGCGAAAACAAAAGATTTGTCAAGGCCACTTTGTTGATTCGCATATAATATTATATCATCTATTTTTTTCTTTTTTGTATTTATTTCATTTTATTTATTTTTTTTTTTTTCACACGTAACGGTACATCATCAGAGCAAAATCGTACTTGCGCTCATCGAGGGGCCGTGCACTTGGGTAGAGAATCAGGCAAGATCGGACGTACGAATTAAACAACCTTCGGGACGAAATGAATTTTCATTGTGTAGGAGGCAGTGCTTTTCGAAGGGAGCACTCTAATCCATATATGTACAGGTACACTGAAGTAAAAAAGTTGTAATTTTTACCGCGTGACTACGGTAAATTATAAACTCCGTAATTTGACAAGTGCAATTTTGTTCTCCCCCTTTATTTTCGGGATCGTATCGTGTACAAATTCTTGTGTTTTCACGGTAAGTTTCACGGCAAGCATTACCGTACATGGTTATTTTCTCAATGGTATATATATATACAGTGGGTCCCGTAATACATAAAATATACACCAGCTGCATGCATGGCAGTTACATGTATATAGGTACCTACAACGAGAGAGCGCGGAAGTGATTAATTAGAAGGGCATCCTTGGTGCACATCCGCGCGCGCGCGCGTGTGTGTGTGTACACCGCGGCGAACAATACGAGCAGCACGAATTTTTCCGGGCTCTTCCCCCCGAAAGGGAAATCAACGGCAATCACGTGATGGCCACCTTGAGGTGCAATATATTTCAGTCTTGTAGGGCAACATTGATGTATAGTAACGTAAATTATATGCTTAAAAGCAGAGCAATCAATATATTGTATATACATATTATACACGTATGCGCACACAAATTACACCGAAAGCGCAAAAACTTTTTGATTGATGTATCATATGTATGATTTGCGCGTGTCGCTTTCGTTTGGGTTGTACCGTTAAAATGAGCCTGCAAAAATAATTTTATACCGCTCGGACTTTAATCGAACAATTGCAACGAGGAGGCTGTTTTTTTTTTTTTTTTTTTCAATTTCATATACGAAACTGTCAAATGAACACAGTTGACGATTAACGCGTCGATTCGATTATTTATGTCAAGTAATCGTTTGAGTTGGTTTACTTACGATGCACCTTAATTGTGAACAACATAAGATTGAAAAAATAAAAACTAATATTTAATTATAATTGCAGTAAAACACGCATCGATAAGAGCCAATAAACGATCCTGATGGATCCGAATGAAAAAAATGGTGGAATTCAAGGGGCAACCCCACCTACATATTATAATAGACTAATTTGCAAGAACACGCGCGTGTATACTTTAAAAAGTGCACCTATATATATACATATGTATATATTCAAGCAGGTGTTGTAAAAATACTCCGATCGTGTAGAGCCGATCTCTCCCTCTCTCTGCGTTGCCTATAATTATAATGTCGTTGTAGGGGGTAGGAGGAGCGATGCAGTGTATAGGTGCCTCTGCAAGCTTTCTCGCCAGCTGCATCGTTACAAGCTCGACGTATAAAATTTCGGTCCCTCAAGCCCGATATCCACTGTACCCAAGACCAATAGCAACAATATATATATATATATATATATATTTTTTGCATCCTATAAACTGCACAAGCACGTGTAGTAGGTGTATATAATATATATATCCTTGGATGGCCGGGGGGGCAAGCTGTGGCCGATGTATATTTTACACCGCTGATGGGCGTAAATAACGGCTTGTCGGGGCGCGTGCTACTTTGCTAAAGTTGAACAATGCCCCTCTATTTTTCTCTCCGGGGCGCGTCGTTAGTTTTTACCCTGGGAAATAAAGTTGCGCTCGAGATATCGAGCAACATGTATCCTTCTATGTACCAAGTTTTTTTTTTTTTTTTTTTTCCCTTATCGCGCTCATCGTCGCGTGTCCGCGTGCTTTTTGACCCAATTGATCCTTTACATGGATGTTATTACTATGGGTGCATATTTGTCGAACAATGTAATATATGATGCAAAAAGATGAAATGCTTTTATACATGTAATAAAAATCTCTTTGTTTACTCGTTTCAGGGCGGAGTGGTTGTCGACCAAGGGCAGTCCCGACAGCGAAATACACCACACCGAGTTCAGAGATCTGTGCTGCGTGACGAAACGGGGATACAAGGGCTTCGAGGTTCGCTTTTGAGAGAGGATTTTTTTTTTTTTTTTTTTTTTTTCGTGACAAAATATGATATTATGATAGCCGATGCGTTGTACATACATGTATTAAATAATTTGTTTGTATGTTGTTGGTGTACGTGAAAGTGTATTGTTAGGTGGAAATTCTTATGAAATATAGATTTACAAGCAGGGAATTTTAACGGGAGGTAGAGTTGGCGCGACGCACTTTTTGTTCACGTCGTGAAAAATCACTTGTTAAAAAGTAGGCGACACAAAGTTATACCAATTTTAATATGAAAAAAAAAAAAATTAATATCAAAATCAAAATTTTTTAACTCACCAGAGCTTCAATTGAGGCTTGTTTGCCTATAGATTTAAAACAGTTTACCACATTTTTTTCTTCATATTATTCCATTGAGTTAACAGATTTTAAATTTAGACGTGTATAAATATATGTGCGTTGTGACCGATGTATTAATTGCGTATACGTACTCAAACATCTGTTAATATATGGTCACAGTGGTACAGTTATAAATATATAGATACCTTCAAGTTGTATAAAATGTCTGACATGTGAAATAGGCGAACGAATGTTTTAGAAATAATTGTATTTTAAACTATAGGTAGACGATATTAAAATTACGATTACTAATTATACGATAATATACAAATATGTAATTAACAGAACCGAGTGTGATTAGCGTACGAAAGATTTTGATTTATTTGGAACGTAGATATACTTATGTAATATTATGATGTCTCTGAACAGGAGAAACTGAGATTTGATATTATTATTAATGGAGTCGCGATTGATTTATACAAAATAAAATGGTACAAAAATCAAACTGCGTCCCGTTACTTTTCCTCTTTGTTTTTGTAAACTATTAGTTTTAGTTCATTTGAGAAACAGCAATCACAGTACCAATCATAATTTATTGCAACAGAGAAAAAAAATGTACGAAAACATTACATTTCTTATTCATCGTTTCGTGAAAAATTAATTTTTAATTTAAAATAACAAACATTAAATAAAAATAATGAAATACATTTGCACGCATTAGACTGTTTAGTTTTAATTTTTGATCAACTATTTGATTAAATACTTTTATTTACAAGTGCTGTGATTGATGATAAAATACAAATTTAAATATAAATGATAATAAAATATATGATACTTACTTGTGCTACTGCAATCCGAACGAGCGACTTTATTCTGCAGCCAAGTCTTCATGACAAATCGTAAGTACCTATACCTTTACTGTTTCATTTGAGATACTCTGACATATCTCTAAGGAAACAAAACTACAATTGTCTTCCTATCTACACATCTCCGTTAAGGGGAAAAAAGATAAACCATTAATTTCTGGCAACGAGCGTATATATTCAACAGATAATATCAACAATAAAAAAAAACGAATTTTTTCAATTCTCATTCTGTGGCGGTTCGTCGACTTCGTAAATAAACGTTGCATCGAGCATCGATTGAGCTACACGATATTGATTGTGAGTTTCGGGAAGATTCCTGACTACTTTTTGTATCAGCTGTATTGTGTCCTCGTTAGAGCAGTTTGTAAAAACTACGTTCTGCGAATTCTGTTGTAAGAATTACATTTTTTTTAATCATCAATTGTTTATATAAAGGCTATATGAGCAATTTTCCTACTCACCGATGAAAGACACTGTAAGTATGACAAGAGCATCGGGCTTATCCTCGATATTTCTTCCAGCATGTCAGGCGATCTTGATAAATAAGCCATCATTCGGCCACCTGCTATTGGAAGAAGATCTTCGGCTGCAGAAGACAATAAAAAATTGAAACTACAAATCTAGAGGGTTATAGTAAAAATAAGCAATTGTGACGTTACCTAATTTCTCCAAATTGTTGACAGCCATTACGATCTGAAATAGAATATTCAAATTTATTTACGTAAAAATTATTTATTTTCAATCATTTACATGATATACAAGCAAGACTGATGTCAGAACAAAAAGAACGAATTTTTAATGGGGACTACATATTTTAAGAGGTGTGCGTTGATACTACAAAAAATAATAATTTTAAAAGAAATTTAACTAAAGGAACCGTCTTTTTCACGTAAATACATAAATTTGATGATAATATTATAATACAGTCACAAGTGTAGTACAACGTAAATAATTAAACTGATGGCTAAAAGATTTAAACACAAAGTTACAGTGAGTTGGAATAGTTGTTCAAACAGTACATAAATGTGGCTAACGATGAATTAAAATTAATCGAGATTGTATACATATAAAATTGAACTTACTTCTTCAGCTATTCGATCGAATCCATTCACATACATTTGACAAACTTGGTGGATCCTCAATTCGTCGCTGCTGATTTTCCAAGACAACGCTAAATTCTGGCATTTACTCATCCAGTGTACAGCTTTATCGGAGCTGAGACTATTCACCTCTTTAGTTTCTTGATGGATAAACTCCATTGAGGCCGTAATAACGCGACATAAAAATTCTACTCGACAATTATCTCTTCTGTCATCTTGATACCAAGGTATATCGGCATTCATAGATATGTCTTGAAAAAAGTATTGATTGATCTAACGAAAACATAAATAAACAAAATAATGATTCTTCTCAACTTTACGCGTTATGATGGTTGTAACAAGTGAATTAATTACCGATGAATCAAATAAATTATTCAATGGTTTCTGTACTTTCAAATTAAAGTGAGCTATCATGTGAAGCACACTCGCTAATTGGAAATGTAAAATGATTAAATCATACGATGCTGGGGACTGGGTGACTGCCAAAAGTGCAAAAGGCAACGGTCCATTGGAGTGACCTTCCCACAATTCTTCCGATTTAATGAAGGAACAATTTTCATCTTCCAACGCCTCGGCCTAGGCACAAAATCATTGCATTCGCAGAAACGACGATTACCATACGTTGAAAAAAAACGTACATACCTCTAAAAAGAAATCTAAAAATGTGACACAGTGCTTCAAGAATGAGGTCAATTGGACATCCGAAAGCCCCACGTCTTGCATGCACAGCCGCTCTTTTGGAAGTTTTCCCGATTTGTTGATTAGCTTTCCAGCACTTTCCATTCTCTTTTTCAAATGAAGAGTCCAGAGAAGACAACAAACTCCATGGCGTATGCGCTTGGACGGGATTTGACGTAATACTGTGAGAGCAGCTTCTAAAGCATCTAGGCGTTGGATATCTTTGCTCCAGCTCATAACGAACTCCCAGGACAAATTTGCGAGTAAGACGCTACTCGTTAGACTATACGAAAAATTTCGCTTGAGCAGTGCCACTTTTTCTGTAAATTATTGTTTTTTTTTTTTTTTTTTTTTTTTTTTAGAAAAAATTTTGCGTTGATAATGAATTTCCTGAAATCATTGAGCTTACCTAATACAGTTGCGACAGCACTTTGATCGGTCTTTGCTTCAGTGCCAACTTCGATTGAAACCGCAAGCACAGCTTTGGTATCTTGTATCGATTCCACGGCTTTGGCTTCAATTAAGGACTGAGCTTTGGAGGAATCTGTTGATAGTTGCAATTGATCGAACTCTATGTCAGTCGTGTCTATCAATCGTGCAGGGTCAACACCCGACGAGCTAAGCCACTTTGCTACTATTTCCGATACGAAGCCTAAAAAACGTCGTTTATTTTTTCGCGAACGTTCAGAGTTATGAAAATAATTTTTTGTATATTTACCTTTCCCTTTGGAAAGAATAAGACCCAACGAAATAGGCGTCGACTCATACGGTAAAGCGTAAAATTTCGTAGTGTCATCCAATTTTGGTGGATTGCTAAAAAAATGAATATTCATGTAATGCTTGAAACTTATTCGGTATATCCGTGAATTACCTCACTATCGCATTCAATATGCTTATATCTTCCAAGTTACCGATCAGCAAAGAGAATTGACAAGCATCTCGGCTCACGTTTTCCCAATCGCTTATGTTACCGATTGTTTCTTCCTCGGGTGACGAATTGTCGTCTTTTTCTTTGTCCTCTTTCATTGACCCCGACTTATTGCCATTTTTGTCATCTTCTTTGTCGTTTCCATTATCATCTTTGAAACTGGCAACTAATCGATCTTTATTCCTTTGGATGTTGACTGACACTGCTCTGCACGCCATTGCAGCAGTCAATGCATTAAACGGATACTCTGAATGAATGAGGATATTTTGGACATCTTTCCACCAGGTAGAGACTTCGTTGTAACTCGCATATATTTCTTCAGTATCTGCATGTTTACAACACAAGTTTAAGAAAAAAATTACTCTTATAAAGTTGCAATGTTTGTACTTGTTAAAAAATACTTACCTGTCAAAGAACAAATGGCGTTGAGAAGTTTTGTGAAATTTATCATTTCAATTTCCAGAGGTGCTCCCGTTTTTTTAGTTAACCAATAGTGAAGAGCAAACTGCATCAATACTGATGGTTTTATATCACTATTTAGGGCATAATTTTGCCATTTTGATATCGGATCGTTCGAGTACATCCATCCTTGGAATATTAATTTTGCTAAAAATATTAATTCGAGATAAGATACAAACTGTTGGTTCAGTGTTTCTCACGGCATACTTACAAATTTGACAAATTTTATCGTGGCTGGTATCTTTTTGCAATCCTAAGAAACCTGTTGAGCCAAATTCAAAACAAGCCAAAAAATCTAGAAACGTTCTGCCCACTTCCTTAAATTTGACTTTAGTTTGAACTTTCGAACTTGCGTTTTTCATGTTTTCTAATTTTTTTGATAATTTCAATATCCTGGTTATTTCCCTTTCAGATGTGAATAATATGGAAGATAACTGTTTTCCATCAGGCACAGTGTCCGAGGCAACAGTGTTGTACTCAGGGGGTTGATCGTACTGAGATCTCAAGTACTTATAAAACTTTGTTACGCTTTTAAGCTGACTTAACGTCAAATTCAAAGCTTTCGTTTCTGGCTCCAAATCACCCTCTTCTTTTCAAGAAAATTGTACAAAATCGTCAGATTTATTGTTCATTTATTTATAATTAAAATGATGAACAGATAATTATTTAAAAAAATGAATAAATAAATAAATAGAAATAAACAAAAGTCAGAAAAAATAATGTATAAATAATATACTTACTTTGTAATTCAATCTGTTTGGTAAAACAATTAATGGCAGAAAGAAGGGCATCAGGTGTCACATGCTTATTTGTCATAAGCATATCTATGGTTTGGAATCGAACTTCGTTAGTCTTTAAATCTAGACAAATATTAGTGACTTCGTTTATCAATTTTTCATTGTCAAAATCTTCTTCTCTCAAAAATTTTTTCAGTTTTTTATGCAAGTGCATGTCTCGAGCTCTATTGCTATTCTGATTGCTTAGTGCAAAATGAAATGGAACAGTGATTTCTCTGATTTCTCCTAGTGGATCGATAAAAACACAAGGATGCTGAGCTTGATTAGAAGAAGTGATTGCTGAATCATTTAACCCGCATAAGCCATAATTTATGTAAAGAAGCCTGATGGCACAATATTTAAATTATTGTGAGAATATTTCTTAATTTCATTTAAAAAAAAAAAAACTTTTTACCTTCCATTTTTACTGGCAGAAAATGTAGTTATTTTCGTTCCATACTGTACACTCCATATATCAATGACACCTTTTTTTGGAGCATAAATTGCTAAAAATAAAGCCCTGCGTCGTTTCTGACAGTTACTCGAGCCACTTTTGCTGTAATGATCTTTTAAAGTTGATCTGAGCTTCTCTTCTTTAGCTACTATCCAGCCACACTGAGCATCCCTATAACCTTTCCACATTCTAATTGCAATTCCTTGTTTATTGTCTAGTAAAATTACTCTACCCATGGCATCACAAACAACAGATAACAACTTATTAGGACTAACTAGTATACAATCACCTTCCCTCAAAACGTCACTAATACCAAATCGACAAGTCATGGATTCTGGAGGCTCAGTCACAACACTTTTTGTTTTTTCTGGAGTAGGAGGATTTTTTGAGTTTTTAAACCACCTATATAATATGAATATTAACACACAAGATAAATGAAAATAGTTTATTTGAACCCATTCATTTTTCTAACGAAACACTTACGGAACGGCAGCTCCAATGGCATTAGCTACTTTGTTAGCCATTGCAATAGCAACATCTGATAAAACTGGAGTAGAGCCTCCTTCCAAGGCATAGTGAAAACCTACAAATGGTCTTTTACCTGTGGCCATAACTAAGTTGTGTTGTGGTGCACTTGACCTATAACTTGCATTGTAACCCCCGCATATCGATGCTGTCATCAAATGATCAAACGTATTCACAGAAGTTGAACCAATCACTTCACAATCATTGACAAAATCTTGGTTTTTAAAAGTCCACTTTTTACAAGCTAAATTTGATGCTGGAGACTTGTCGTTACAGTTAGCCTTGACTGGGGTTAATTAAAAATCAAATTAATTGATTATTTATGAGATATTTTCATTAAATTTTTGTTACCTACCTCGAGCTAAGTGATTTCTGTAGGCCCTTAGAGTTGAAAACAAAGAAAATCCTGGTAAAATACACACAACAGTATTATACAGTACATAAAAGTCTTCCAAAGTTCCAGCATCGCCTTTATATCTTGCTGTACAATGTGACTGACATTTAATGTTGATAACACTTTCATTATGTAACTGTTCCTCCAACAACAACCCTCCAGTCTTTGAAATTAAAATAATAACATGAAAAATTAAATTTTATTGCTGCGAAATTTGAAAAGTACTGCTGTGTAACTTACTTCTGTAAAAAATTTAATAAATCCAGTATTCAACCCTACAGCTACACAGGTCCAGTCGACACCAGCACTGGATTTCCCATGAGAAATGAGTGGAAGAGTTATCACAGACGTTATCCATTCGCTGAGCAAAAATTTCAATTTTGTGTAAGTAGAATGACATAAATAACGAAAAAAAGTATGACAAAATTGTTGTTTACTTTTGTTCAGTTGTTACATCACCGTCCCAAACAACGTAAAACTTGTTTTTTAATTCACTACTTTCTCGTGAATCCCATTTAGCTGAGAAGAAAATAAGATAAATATGTTACATTATTATCATTGTTTGTACACAGTGTATGGTATTGTACTGTAGGTATTTAAAAAAACTTTTTTTTTTTCTTTTCAGATTAAAAAAAGCAAGGGTCACTCACAAGCTAGTATGATTAAATGTGTGTTCCAAGCAATAGCTAAAATATCTCCAGCTGGAGATAGTGAGACGAAGCAATTCTGCAGTGGCAATTCATTGGCAGGTATATGTTCAACTAGAATGAAAAAACTCCTTTAGATTACGTACAGGTAAAAACAACTATTCGTTGATTAGTGGGTGGATGAAGAAAAACAATGGAAAAAGAACTGTAGACAATATGCACGCACATTTGTGAACAACGTTGCCCAGAAGACGAGCCCTGACGTCGCTGGGATCCACCAGGTTAGCGATCCCTTTAATTTGACACGACATGGCTCATAACTGGCCTTTTCCCTATGTTTCTCTTATACAATACAATTAAAGCACGGTATATGATTGTTGCCGACACAGGAAAGTCGAAGGATATACATAAACACAAAACTGTCAAAGCAGAGCTGTCGTCCGCCAACAACAGATGATGACGCTCGACTCCGAAAACAATGTCGACTGATATTTTTTTCTCAAGTAGTACAACGGAGTTGAGCCGTTGGTCGATATTTTTGAAACAGCTAGTACTTGCCTCATCTGAGCGCTCAAAACGAATTTCAGGCGCGGTTGGAACTTTTTGTGGTGATTAACGAGGTGATTATAATGAAAACAAGATTTACTTTACGGACACTTTTGAAGTTTATATAAATATATCTATGATTCGAGGTGACAATCATGTCAAACATTATGTTATTGTCGGATGTTTTTTTTTTTTTTTCAATTACATTGTGAAAGGGCTGAAATTAAGTTTATAAATCTATAGTTACTCAATGAAGCACTCATTACTACAACTTTTTTCTAAAAACAATGTAAAACCAATTTACCGCTTATTGACAAATGAGTGGTTTCTATCAGCTTGTAGTAGTATTTCGAGAATTTTGAATCATTTTTCGACTGTTATTTTATAAGTAATACTATAGTTCATCACTACATTGGTCAGTTTCCTTATTTTTCAGCAGGACAATAACCACTTATTGCTGCAATATATGTAAGATGCACAACAAAATCGATATCGTCGCTATCCAGTAAAATATATAGTTATCGCAGCTTTTTATCAGTAAAAAAATGTAAAAGTAGTCCTAATCACACATCCATTAATGTGAATAAACTATTTATCACCTTCATGATGAAATGTCGACTGTACACTTTGTAGGCTCTGTAATGCTTTTTTTTCAAGAGTGCGTTGAATTTTTCTACCAAACTCAATAAGCGCAACCATCCACGTGTACCACCAATTTTTTTTTTCTTCAATATCTTTTTTTATTTTTTTTTTAACTTTTGGAATAAACAAAAAAAAAAAAAACAAAAAAACAAAAATCATCATGTCTCGATAACGTTATAAGTGAAAATAACTGCTACAATGGATTTAAAAAAAAGCAAAATAATATATGTACTTTCCATCCTACTGATCCACAATGAAGACAAAATTATTTTATACACCTATACTAAAACTCAAGTCCATGTACGCCCTTGAATGAAAATTATACGTGATTCGTCGTCTTAAAATCGTGTTACCAACAAATATGCTTTTAAGAAAGATTCGGTACACGTATCGCTAAGAATTTCTTTGCAACGTCTATTTAAGAAGATTGAGCCAACAACAATATTTTACCTTGTATCGTTACAACATAAATAATCCATTTGATTATTACTGTGGAATAAATCATAATCAGCGACTCAAGCACGTACTCATACATGCATACCAATATCAGAAAATATATTGGGGGTGGCATATATACGCATGGGATCCCCATAAAAAAATATATGCACTCCCTATATGTACGCAAAAATAATGTAACAATTGGCTGAGTCAATTGAAAATGACCAAGGACATTATTATAAAGATATACTTACATTACAATATAATATATACACACTACGTATGTACATACATCCATTCACCTCCTTTTTGCAATTTCCACCCCCTTCCCCTTTCGCTCGCTCACGTGGATTTTCCCGCACGTGGCATCAGTTTGACGTCAACTGACAAACGTACATATACTAGGTATAAGTAACATAAAATGTACTAAATGTATTTAAAGTGCAGTTTTTCAGTTTGGCAATCGCATATTACGCACTCGTATAATTTTTGTTTAATCACGAATTTTAGTGATTTTCACGAATGCGGAGAAAGTGAGAATACATTTATGTTGTGTGTTATGTACAAACTTAGATGATGATTAGAAGTAAAAATGTGTTGTATAGTGTGTCCCAATATAAGTGAGGAATAAAATGTGATCGAATGATAAAAAGAAGAGGTAGGTACAATCGTCATTATCGTCATATACATAGTGATCTCGCGGCGAGGGCGACTGCGCTGCGGATCCCCCGCGATTGCAAACCCCGCGAACGACGGGGTGCAACGGGCCTGTGCAATTGTGCATGCATGGCATTTCATGGAGGGTGCATGGGCTGGTGTGCATATATATATGGCGTTTGTGTATATTATTGTTTTTTTCTTTTTTTCTTTTTTTTTTTTTTTTTTTTTTTTATACCTATACAATAAGTAGACAAAGTTTACGTGTGACGACTACACGTGACGAGTGACCGGACTCAGCAGGAGAGAGAGGGGGGAGGTGTATTTTTTATTTGGCCATACAGACTGCGGACGCGTGGACGAGAAAGAGATAGCATTATTCGTGAGAGAGAGAGAGCGACGAGAGAGGCGGTTGCGAGAGTTTTTGCGGCGCATATTACCTATCCTTACCTTACCCCCACCCTTAGCACTAAAATATATTTACTATAAATATGTATATATATAATACCGCCTATCCAGTTATCCACACACAGGACGGACCAACGGCGACGACGAGGACCGACCACCGACGACCGACGCGGACGGAAGACGGAATCGAGAGCGAGTGCCGAGAGTGTGTGACGTGTGTGTGCAAAGAAATTGTGTTTTGGCTGGCTGGACAATTGCAAAAGGGATTAAAATTGAGAGAAAGAGCACTCGGTTTGTGTGTTTGTTTGTTGTTGTTGTTGAGGGTCGAAAATCGAAAGGCAAACGAGTATACGTGCTGGTTGGTGTATGGTGTGTTTGTGTGTTTGTGTGTGTGCGTGTGCCATTTCCCAATTCCCATGCGAGGAAATAATATATATATATATATATACAAATATACATGTATACCTAATGCTCGAATAAAAGTGCTTGTGAGAGTATAGAGAATAACCGATACCAAAGGGCCAGCGGCAGCCGCTGGTACGACGACGGCTGCAGTTACGATATCCAGGACGACGACGTGCCGGCCCCGCGACACGAGCACCGACCACTTACCTGTATACCTATCTGCTAGATATATACGATTGCGATACCGGTGGCCATCACTCGTATGATATTCAACGGGGACCGACAAGAAGACAGGACGATTATCTTGCTGCAGGCCCAAGGAGGAACGACACTACAAACTCCTGTATAGGTGAGCCTCCTCTCCTATATACCTATACTTTAGTATACAAATTACCTGCGGATTTACTTTTTAAAACCTAAATAACATTTGAATCTATGTTTTAAAAAATTTTTAAAATAGCGCAGAGCCTATACTGAATTCTCACATAATTATTAATAAGTAAAGCACCACTCGAAAGAAAACTCCCGCAATTTCATGGTCCATGATTACTCTTTGATGATAAGCATTGTGCCCTCTGTATGCAACGTTTTTTCTCCCTTTTTGTTATGTATATATGACTGTATGTATCCATCCACCTACCCCTGTTGCCTTATACACCTATCTGCTGTTCATTCTTCCGTCTCTTTTTAGTATGGCCCTTTGTTGCTGGCTTTATAAGCATATAGGTGCAGTGTACAGAATTACAGATTCGAGGTTAACGGTGGATCCGAGCCTGGAGGTTCGCAGAGAGAGTTTGCAAGTAGTACGCGTCCCCGTTTTCCCCCCTCCTGTTCTTTCCAGTATAAAGAGACGGTCCGCTGTGGGCCTGTGGTGACGGTTCTCGGTGTAGGAGATTATGCAGAGTACGGGGAAAGCCTTCGCCGAGGGAAAAAGTGAGGTTACCCGCGCGACGCGTACCTCCGGTGTGTATGTGTGGGTCAGTGCATTTTCGGTGCAGCGTCTCTTTTTTTTGTATCTCTATTTGGTGCAATGCTAAGAAAAGCTTCAAGCTTTGAGTGTACGTATAAGTGCACTTAGAACTTATTTTATGTTGTTTGTTTTCAATATCGCGTACCCTGCAGGAGTTGGGCTAATCGTTTGTTCATGATTCATGATGGTAATTAAATTTCTCAAACAAGTTCAATCTCGCTTCTTTCGTTGCAGTGGATGATCATGTTAAAAATTGCAAATTAATTTCCTATTATCAATTTTTGGAAATCTAAAATGATAAAAAATTATGGTACAAGAATGTGTGGAATTTTTTTTTCTATTTAGAGAACTCGTCGAGGCAAGTAGTAAAAATGATATGATGCAGAGAGATAAGTATGTGATGTGACAAGCAAAAAAAATCTTCCAATAAAAAATAAAACACACCAGTGGGTATTATCAGAGTGAAGTTTATCTGCATATCGTCATATAAGTGAGAATGGTGAACAAGCGCGAGAGTACCTATACATGATTTCTATATGGCAATACTTATATACCTATGGGAGTAGTAATGGGAGTGCAGTGCAATGTGCATGCGCGTGAAAAACGGGTACACATACATAGGTATACGTAATGAAAATTCCATGTGTCTTTACTACAAGCGCGGGAAATGCTCTTTACAAGGGATGGACCACTGTCAGGTGTTGTCATGTCATTAAAATCTAGCTATTCTTCTACTTTTCCAGTGCACTTATTTTTCTCGACCAAACTCCCGTTTTTTTGCTTTTTATTTGTGCCATCAGACGCAAAATATATGGTACAATACAGTGCCAGTACATGCATAAAAAATAAAAACCGAGAGAATAATAGTCTAGCCTCCAACCGTGCTTTACGCATATTGAGTACATTAGGTACAAGTACTCATTTCGGTCTTAGCTTTCCCGTAGACGAGTGGAAAATTAAAAGACCCAACAATCATTAAAATTGACCGCGCGAGAGAGCATTCATTGTCCGCGAGAGATGGGTAAGCAGCAATGTAACGTAAAGACTCTTACACGATTTCTGTGGAAAACTTTTTAAAAAAAGTAACGATTTCATCTTAATTAATATTTGCTTCTTTAAAACCATCTATTACAATTACATACCGCATATTGGGGAAAATCGATTGAAATTAGTTTTAATACTTGATGTCAATTAAAGTGCGATTGATTGAAGATAAAATAAATGAAAATTTGTGAAAATTTTCTACAGAAAGTTTTAAAATTTCAACTTACATCTAGATCACTTAACTATATACATTTTTTTTAATCAAACGAGTGGTAGTATTTAAATGTCAAAATTGGTACCAAGATTCGCCATTCAAGTCAATTAAGTTTTCAGTCGACTTTTTCTAAGGGAGTAATTGCGCATCTATACTTTTTCATTAATCGCAGATTACGAAAAAGCCCTCACTTTACAAGTACAATTACAAGACATAATATGAATACACGTAGCCCTTTAATTTAATATCCATAATAAATATATGTACCCATAATCATTCAATACAGAATATGTATACACGTATGCTTACACGTGCGAACGTTAACTTTATTTTAAAGCGCCTTTATATGAAAGACGCTCGTGTCGCGAGTCGCGACTATCCGCGCTGCGACGGTATAGGTACCTATACCTATGGAGTGTGTATATATGTGTGCCGTGTGCCGTCGCCGTGTATCGAGACTCGAGAGAGAGAGAGAGAGAGAAGAGCCCGAATGCCGAATCGAATGCCCGGAAAGGAACTGCGTACCTATAAGTATACACGCGACAGTGAGTAGGTTCCTAGGTTCCTATATACAATTATAACATATATACTTACTTAGTACTTACATTTCGGAATTCAATATTAATTTACCGGCCCTACTCTGCATTCAAGTACGTGGGTAATGGGTATACCTAAGCTACCCTATCTTTCGGTTAGTTTGTTTGTAGGTATGTTAACCCACGAGATTGTCGCGTGTGTGAAAATTGATAACAACCAAAAGTCGTGCAACGGAAAGACGCATCTCCCGCGCGTTTTCTAGTGTTCTCACTTCTCGGGGAAACGTGCAACCGAAGGAAAAGAAATTAAGGAATAAGTATCGCCAGTCCTTCTTCGGTTCCCTGTTGCAGATATCACTGCAGAGGGTCGTTGAATCAGCCGAGAGCTTCTTAACGAGCAAGTTGAGGTTTTCTAATTGAATACTCGCTTTGTTGTTCGAAATAGGAGTCTTGTACTTGTATTCGTCGTCACCGTCGTCGTTAACGCTTAGGTTAGGTTCGCCTCGTCATTTTCAAGAAAGAAACGTCGTGTTTTAAAAAACTCGTACGTTCTTGGTATAATCCTGCATTTTAGGCCGCTTCGAGCTTCTTCTGTGTATTCCTGCAGTTGTAAAATATTTTGTTTTATTTTATTGTAAGACAAAATCAGTGCTTTATGATCTTTGGTGGGTTGACGAAAAAAATTTTCCACGCGTTTTACTACGTTGTTCGTACTACCCTCCGATTACTTTAATTTGACCTGAATTACAGTGTGACGTTATCATGGAAAACTTGAGCCAAATTCTAATAACCAGAAATTATAATTCAGTACCATGTATCCTCCCGTTTTAATATTATTTTTCAAAAATCTTTCCCACACTTACAATCATTGCATAGAAAATTATACTAATTACTTTTCTGTGGGGTCTTTCAGCTGGAGTGTTAAATCTGCAAAAGTAACTTGAAAACATGGCAACTCTTGCCGAGCAAGCATCCAAATTACTGGATTTCAACCAGAAATTGGATATTACTCTTCTTGACAATGTGGTAGGCTGTATGTACTCAGGGATTGGTGACCAGCAAAGAGTGGCACAAGAAGTGCTGACAACACTTAAGGAGCATCCAGATGCTTGGACAAGAGTAGATACAATATTGGAGTTCTCGCAAGTAATAGATTTGATGATTTTCCCTCCATATCAGCTTACATGTTTATCAAAGTATTAACATGTCAATTTTATTTTAGAATCAAGAAACAAAATTTTATGCCTTACAAATTTTGGAACAAGTAATACTAACTAGATGGAAAGTTTTACCTCGAAATCAGTGTGAAGGAATTAAAAAGTACATTGTTGGCTTGATCATCAAAACAAGCAGTGATCCGGAATCACTTGAAGCTTCCAAAGTTTATCTCAATAAATTGAATATGATTCTTGTTCAAGTAATTTTCTTGAAATCTTCCATTTACTTTTCTAAACATTGATATAATCACATGGATTTATTTTGGAATATATACTCTGCAGGTACTGAAACGAGAATGGCCGAAAAATTGGGAATCTTTCATTGGTGACATTGTGGGTGCCAGTAAAACAAATGAAAGCCTTTGTCAAAACAACATGGTTATTCTAAGGCTGTTGTCAGAGGAAGTTTTTGATTTTTCTAATGGACAGATGACTCAAACAAAGGCCAGACATTTGAAAGATACAATGTGTACAGAGTTTTCACAAGTTTTTCAGCTCTGTCAATTTGTCATGGACAACTCTCAAAATGCAGCCCTTGTAGAGAAAACCTTGCATACACTTTTGAAATTTTTGAATTGGATTCCATTGGGATACATTTTCGAAACAAAACTTATCGACACTTTGATACTTAAAGTAAGACATCAGAATATATATTTTTTTTAACCATTTGAATTGAGTTTTTGAAATTTTTTAATTTGATAATTTTATTTCAGTTCTTGAACGTTCCAATGTTTAGAAATGTCACGTTGAATTGTTTGACTGAAATTGCTGGTGTGACTGTGACAAATTATGACGAGAAGTTTATTGTACTATTTTTACACACAATGCAACAATTGGTACTAATGTTACCCCTGGACACCAACATTCGCAATGCTTACGCCGCTGGTCATGATCAGGAACAAATTTTTATACAGAATTTAGCAATGTTTTTGTGCACTTACTTGAAAGAACATGGAGCACTTGTAGAAAAAAGACAGTTGAACGAAGTTCTACTTCATGCATTGAATTATTTGGTAATGATTTCTGAGGTCGAAGAAATAGAAATCTTCAAGATCTGTTTAGAATACTGGAATCAACTTGCTGCAGATCTTTATAAAGAGCATCCATTCGTATCAAATTCACCAATTTTCATGACTAAGACTGTGAATGTACCACCACGAAGGAAGTTTTACTCTCAAGTTTTGACAAAAGTTCGTTACATCATGATCAGTAGGATGGCCAAACCAGAAGAAGTGCTTGTTGTTGAAAACGAAAATGGAGAAGTAGTCCGAGAGTTCATGAAAGATACCGATTCGATCAACTTGTACAAAAACATGAGAGAGACTTTGGTTTATTTGACTCACCTTGATTATGTTGATACTGAACGAGTGATGACTGAAAAACTACAAAATCAAGTTAATGGTACTGAATGGTCTTGGAAGAATCTTAACACATTGTGTTGGGCAATCGGTAGTATTTCTGGAGCAATGCATGAAGAAGATGAAAAAAGATTTTTAGTGACAGTTATCAAAGATTTGCTTGGATTGTGCGAACAAAAAAAGGGCAAAGGTAATAAAGCTATCATTGCGAGTAACATCATGTACGTAGTTGGTCAGTATCCACGATTTTTGAAGGCACACTGGAAATTCTTGAAAACTGTTGTTAATAAGCTATTTGAATTCATGCATGGTAAGAATATTTTAAATATCCTTTATTAAACCTTCTATCGACATGGAATTAAGCCAAAAAATTATATTCCAAACAAATTTCCAGAAACTCATCAGGGTGTGCAAGATATGGCTTGCGATACTTTTATCAAAATCGCAATAAAATGTAGAAGGCATTTTGTGACGGTTCAGCTTGGTGAAGCTATGCCTTTTATAGAGGAAATTTTGACTAACATCAGCAGTATCATTTGTGATCTTCAATTACAGCAAGTATGATAAACTTTCAACAGATATCTACAATTCCTTTGAGTATTTGTAATATTTACAATAATCAATGTCACTAGGTACACACATTTTATGAAGCAGTAGGCTATATGATCAGTGCCGAAGTAGATTCTGTACAGCAAGAACAACTGATAGAAAAGTACATGCTCCTCCCCAATCAAGTCTGGGATGATATTATCAGTCAAGCAGCAAAGGTATGTTGTAATGGAAATGTAAAGACTTGACATATTATGTTCACCCCAACTGTTTTTAACTGGTATATATTTAAATCATAGAACGTTGATATACTGAAAGATCCCGATGCGGTGAAACAGCTTGCTAGTATTCTAAAAACTAATGTCAGGGCTTGTAAGGCATTAGGACATCCCTACGTTTTACAACTAGGAAGAATATACTTAGATATGTTGAATGTGTACAAGGTAAATTATTTTTCTTCTACTTCATGACTTGCATTAATTTTATTTAATCGAAACGTGAAATTAAGATAATACGTTTGTTCCCTTCAGGTAATGAGTGAAAACATATGTGCTGCTATAACTTTGAATGGAGAAGCAGTCACGAAACAGCCACTAATAAAAAATATAAGGGTTGTCAAAAAAGAAACACTTAAATTGATTGCAGATTGGATTAGTAGGTCAAACGACCACCAAATGGTAAACAAGTTAAATTTTTTTAACAAATTTTTTTTATTAAAATTTTTTTTTTTTTACGCAAGGTTTTAGATAATTTTATACCGCCACTATTGGATGCTGTGCTGTTAGATTATCAAAAAACAAATATCCCTAGTGCTAGAGAGCCCGAAGTGCTTAGTGCAATGGCAACGATTGTGAATGAACTGAAAGATCGCATAACCCCTGAGGTGACCAAGATTTTCGAGGCTGTATTTGAATGTACGCTGGACATGATTAATAAAGATTTTGAGGAGTATCCAGAGCACAGGACAAACTTTTTCTTGCTGTTGCAGGTAAAATCTTTTACTATACTAACAATCATGTCATATTTATTGCACTTAATTTATTATATTAGTTTGCTTAATAGTAAAAATATACTGATTTCCTTTAATGTTCTTTTAGGCAGTAAATGCTCACTGTTTCTCAGCGTGTCTATCAATACAGCCAATACAGTTTAAATTAGTTCTCGACTCTGTTATTTGGGCATTTAAACACACCATGAGAAATGTTGCCGAAACTGGTTTACAGATTTTGTACCAATTATTCCTAAATATGGAAAAACATGAAGAAGCTGCCCAAAGCTTTTATCAAACATATTTTATAGATATTCTTCAGCATATATTCAGCGTTGTCACAGATACATCACATAAAGCTAGTGAGTCACTTTCCATGTTGCTATAATGTCACACATTTTTCTTCATTTTACACAACTTATTTTTCTGCAGGTTTGACCATGCATGCAAACATTCTGGCATACATGTTCTTCTTAGTTGAAATGAAAAGAATTACGGTACCATTAGGCCCTCCAAACATCCCGGACAACATTTTATATGTTCAAGAATATGTAGCCAGCTTGCTTAAGACAGCGTTTCCTCATTTATCAGACAATCAAATTAAAATTACTGTCCAGGGTCTTTTTAATCTTAATCAGAATATTCCAGCTTTCAAAGAACATTTGAGAGATTTCCTTGTCCAAATTAGAGTGAGTATACTTAAATGTAACTAATGGGGATTCTAAATCTCCTACTGAAACGTGTTTTTGATTAAAAATATAAATCTATCTTCTAGGAATATACCGGTGAAGATGATTCTGATTTGTTCTTGGAAGAACGAGAAACTGCCCTACGAGAAGCCCAGGAAGAAAAGAGGGGACAACAAATGGCAGTGCCAGGCATTATTAATCCTCATGACATACCAGAGGAAATGCAGGACTGAACAATCCATCAAAGAGCTCACGTCAACCTATTTTGTACATCAGAACAAATGACGCTCTGCTGTAGGTACTATCGTTTTCTATGCCTACAACCAATCCTATCGCCACTACTAAGTACGCCAACTTTACGACTAAAAATACGTTTATAAAAGACGAAATTTAAGGAAAGAAAAAAAAAATGATAAAAATGTAAAATATATCTAATTGCCCGTTGTTACAAAGGGTACCAACAAATGAGATGACTGTTTGTTTATCTGTTATAGGATTTTTAAAAATGAAAAAATGAAGTTTATGTTGTGGGTAAAAATGTGAAATACCTGCTTGGCGATACGATTTTGTGTATACTTACGACTGAACCATGTTTCTTACTCTAAGAATGATAGTTTACTGGGAGAAAAAAATGTTAAGTAAACAAGTGATCGTACAACTAATGAAAGAACTTGATGTTATTCTGTGAGTGTTTAAGATGTTATGGATGAATGCAATAGATAATTGACTATTATGATCACGTGAACATAGAGTACACGAGTCTCCATATTATGACACACGAGGCAACTCTAGCGTCAAAGTTCTATTGCTCAACAAAAAACGAAAAGAAGTAAACAACAAGCAAGTGTAACGACCGACAATACACATTTTTTAATGTCTTGCTTCTTGTTATGTCTATAAAGTGCTTGGTACAAGTGTCAAGTCCAGTATGATTTTTGAATGTGGTAACTGCGGCATGAGTGAGAAAACATCTAAGAAAAACGAGTATGAAAGACTAATACATTAAATGGAATCGTCGGAGCAGGAATTTAAGCGATACAGATGTGCTAGAATATGTGTTTTTAACAGAATAAAGTTGTATTATATTAATATTACATAGTTAAGATCAAGAGCGAATTTTGAATTGGCATTTGTAAATTAATCTGCTGATATTTTGAAAGATAAACTGATATTGTGATTACGTTTTTTTATAAAATAAAAATCTGTGTTAAGAAGACAACAGAATCAAACAAGTACAACTATGATAATTTAAACATTTCATTTATCACTTACACACGTCGAGTCGTCGATAAATATTTAGAGTTGCCGCCTAAAACTAACATTTTTTTATCATACATTAAAATAAGTTGTGTGTCACCTTTTCGAAGTAAAAGCTTTAATTATTTATTTTTTGTGAATCAGGGACTATTTGAATCGTCCCTTAGTTTTTCATGGTACTAAAAAAAAAAAAAAGAAAAGAAAAAAATTCGTAGAAGAGCATATGCTATTCGTTTTTGCATTTTAATTTAAAAGTAGACTGAAATTATGAAAAATCAACTTATTCAAGTAAATTTTGGTTATTAATTTATTTTTTTGTTTTGTTTTACTAGTACATGAATTATAAGCAACTAAGTCGCGTAACTTACGTGATTCCATTTTAAAAACGTGTTTTACAACTCGTAATAGATTAGTTCGCCCATCCCGTCTGGAGTTGCTCAGGGACCTGTTCTAAGCGATCTTCATATATATATATATATATATATCTTTATCCATCTTTGTAGAGCTCTTCGAACAGTTTCAAGCGGTTTGAGCAAACTAATAAGCAAATTTCAAAATCTTGATTTTCCAAAATTTTACCGTGCTTGTCTTATAATCTATTTATTTAATAATTCAAGCATACACGGTTGGCATATGCAACTAAAAAAACCTTGAGTAGATTTATCACAACGGGGAAAAAAAAAAAACGAAGTTTTAATGAATTTGGGTAAGCAACTGAAGATAACGAGGGAATGAGCAATAGTGAGCGTGCAAACAGGAGAGCATGAGCGGAAAAAAATATTCGAGTGATTACAGTCGACAATTAATTAAAGCGTGTCTCGAAATATTTTATACAAATAAATACATGAGTCCTTTTTATAAAAGTCATATAAAATAATTGTGCGAAGTAAGTACCCTTGAGAGGATTGTTGTCCCATCATCAAAATAACTCCAGGTAATTTTGCAAGTTTATCGTATAATTTTTGCCATGTCAGTGAAACAACACGACAAACATTTAAAAAACTAAGTGTAAGGCAATATATGATGAATTAGTAAAACTGGGAGCATAATGAGCAAGATTATTTGATCATAAAATCATTGCCAGTTTATAAGAAAGTTGTATACAAATAAGAACGAGATGTTTTCTGGCTAAATAAATGTGATATAATAAATTTGTAAACAAACTGTCCACTATGTAACAAAAAAAAAGACAAAAATGCTTCTTTTACATTTTTAAAGTGTAAACGATTAACCGTATAGTGATACAGAAAATATAAAAGTAGGTATTTACAAAATTTTGACGGTTAAAAACAGATAAGAGTAAAGGCAAACAAAAAAAAAACTTGTAACCGATTTTTATAAGAGTTGATTATTCAAAAAGGTATTTATTTACTGCCGACATTATATATTATCTTACACGGTGAGTGGGACTTTACTAGCAGTCTACGCATGGGTGTGAGGCAAAAAATAGTAGTAAATAGTTACAAATACGATAGATATATGAGTAAAAGATGCAAACGAGCACCAAATAACGAAAAAATTTTGTGAGTGTTAGCAAGATTGAAAAAAAGAGCCAGTGTGTCATTTGTACAATCCCACGGGATACCGTGGATTAAATACACTTATTATACACATACAAATATAAATGAATGAAGTAAATATGCATGGCTACTGCATGGTGATCTCGGGACTGGGTTTACTATTTTTTGGAGCCATAACGTTGATAAGAGCGTACTATGCGTCCCAGGGTACCGAATCTCCGGTCTGAGCGACTCACCTGCATGGCCGTCCACGTCGTCGAAGCGAAAAAGAACGAAGGAAAAAAAAAAGACATTTAAAATAGAAGAAAAAAAAATAACTTTACGATTGTGCGTCACTTTTGATATGAAGCTGTATTTATTTGCAAATTAATACAATTATTATGAACAACGTATCCCCAAGTTTAAATGCTTTTTGTACGCCATTTCATCGTATTCTTGCAGATTATTTTGCTTATAAGTTAATCATCTCCAATTGAGTATTTAATCTTTTACACGTTTTAAAAAAATAATCTTTGAATTTTTTAATTTTACAAATGTTTCGTTAAACTAGCGAGTTAAAACGTACATTACCACGACTTTATTGCGTTTTGCCTATACTTTAGTGCAAAATGCAGGTGTATGACAAAGAAACTGTATGCTCGCACATCTCGGAAGAAAATAAAGAATCCCTCAGATCGCATGACTTCCTTCCTCGTTTACGAATCTGTCACTAATTAACACGCGGTCTGTGGTATTCTTTGATTTTGCTCCCCAAGTGCGTATCTTATTTGGTACAAGTTACATAAGAGCACAGGAGTTATTTTTTTCAATTTTCTTCTTTTACTCCATTGATCATTAATCCTCAAAAAGTACACTGTAATTGAAAAATCGAATCTCAATCTTGGACGATTGCAAGGACTACAAAAATCATGTGCTTCATCATCACGGAAGATCTCCGAGGAAGATTAAATATCATTAAATACGCACTGCGATTGATTGCAAGATGAGTCCCAACTATATATATTTATTAAAGGTGTGAGGTAAAATTGGAAAAAGCACTGTCATAACTGATAATATATCTTAGCGTGTAATAAGCTTAGAGTAAATATACAATATCAAACTCTTACATTAACATGATTGGTCGTTTGCGTTGACATGTCCCTTTCGTATGTTTTTTGAGGGTACCAAAATAATTTTTTTATTTACTTTGATTTTGTTCTCCGTCGTGCGAGTATACGTTATACGTTTCAGTTAATAACTGATATGAGTTCAAAAATAAACCCTAACTCGAAAGTTCAACCGCATGGATTCGAACAGTCCAGGGCTACGTTGAACTCTAATGCTTTATTATGTTAGTATTAAGTACTTGAGCTCTAGTTGTCGGTACGAAATTTTTTTTTTTTTTTCGTGGAAGAATTGACTTCATCCGGTAACTCGTCAAAACATTCAACACGTATGTTTTTCTCTTAGATGTAAAACTAGGAGGAACAGCGAACGTATCGTATGAGTTGGTGTAGTAAATAAATAGTATTGCCAATGCGATACAAAAAAAAAATTTGATAAGTAGTAGAAAGTAAATGTCTGCAAAAGGTGTTAGTTTTAGGGAGAATAATAAATAAATAAATAAATTTGCATGAATTTATTACAATCAGATAATCCACAACATTTTTCATATACTCCAAGTTTCTTAATAAGATTTGTTTGCGCTGTGAATTTTTTCATACTTTTACTTATTAGTATTTGAAATTTGTTGCAACCATTGCCCGAAAAATCATCTGTTAAAAACCAATAAATCCTTACAACGTTACAATCGATAAAAATAAGCAACGTTTTACAACTTGGACCGATTTTTTCAATATTTAACATTATTTACAGCATTTACAGCAAATTTTTGTTTAATTTCACTTCTTGGATTTAAAAATTTTTTTTCTTTAATATCCTACAATAATACTATTTTCACTTATGAAATAACCCCTAACATCGTCTAGTGTACATGAAAGGAGCAGGTAATTAAGCTTTAATTCTCAAGTATTTCATGTTAGATGTGAGACTTGAGACGTTCTTTATTTTTAGGCTTAAAACTCGTCATATAATATTTTTTGCTCGAATACCAATCTATTATAGTTTTCTTTTACATTATCCATCTTATCGTTCACATCGTCATACATTTTTTTTTCACTTATATATTTGTTGTATATTTCAAGAGTCTTGTCATATTTAGCATATTTTACATCACCATTTGTTTCGCTATTATAATCGTCTAAGGTTCTATTATACAACGTCTCCCACGTATCCTTTTTTTCTCTTCGCGTTTGCAATTCTGGATATAACCGTTGAATTTCTTTAACTACTGAAATTGCTTCAGGTGATTTAGTAACAATTGTCCTGTTTTCTTCTGGATTATAAAATGTTAAATAAAGGTTTTTTCGAATTATCGTGTGACTCGAATATTTATTGTTCAAAACACTATTAATGAAATCTAAAAACTCGGATACTCTGGTACTCCCTGAATACTCTTTTGATTCATCGCATCCCCATGTTCCAAGACTCACGATTCCAATAACTTTGTTATCGAAGGAAACAGGACCACCACTGTCGCCCTGCAAACAGAGCAATTAAAAACATTAAATGGTAACAAAAATGTCGGTATATAAAAAAAAAATTGCTACGTGGCAATAAAAGAATGGCAATATTTTTTTTCAACTTTTTATTTCCTTGTACTACAGATAGTGAATAGAAATACATATATCTATTTTTTTATTACTAGTCACTATATTTACAAAAAAAAATTATAATTTAACAGAAGATCAAGACATACCTTGTCGGATATTCACTAGACATCAAATCTTTTTTCATTATTGAGAGAGCATTAATTGTAAGTAAAAACAAATACTAAGTAGAAAAATTTTTTTTATGTAAGTAGGTATTACTTTTTAAATTAATCACTTGTAAATATACGTTAGTAAATATATCATCTTTCAGTTTTTTTTTTTATCACAGACACTACTTATTTATTATTAGTCGAATCAAAAATAGTGATATCGTACCGGACAGACGCCTGAATGTAATCCAGGGTGTTGTTCCACTCGACCACAGAGCATAAGTGATGTCTTAACGGTGGTACAATATCTTCCATCAAAAATTTTCACAAATGCTTGTCTCAGTTTTCCTTTTGAGGTACCGGTATGATTCTGTTCACCAGTTCGCACGGCGTAATCCCAACCAAAACCAGATACGTTTGCAGTTTTGCCCACGAAGTCTTCATGTTTATGTGGCAGCTTTGCCAAATCAATTGGAAAATTTTTACCAACATTGAATACTTTATCAACCTTAGAATAAACAAAAAAGTCAATTGCAGTTTGTTTTCTTCTAAAGTGCTACAATTGATTTAATGTATCAATTTTGTACTTACCCTTACAAGGGCGATATCGTACAATTGATAAGTGTAATCGTCATAGGCACTTGTGTATCCTTTATGAATATACATTGTTTTTACACGTCTCCTGTAGGTATGATCGTGGACGTCATTTGTTCCCGCGACAACAAAAAATGGATCATCAGAGTAAACCTTTTTTTTCTTATCGTAAAAACAATGTGCTGCAGTCAAAACTACATCTGCTGTAATAAGTGTACCACCACAGAAGTGTTGCCTTACATTTTGAAGGGAAACTTGATATTTGATTTCGCCTTTGTCCGAATCGTGACCACCTTGAAGGTTTTCCGTTTCCAAACCGCCAACTGGAATAAAAATAACCAGAATGTTAAAGGTAATTTTCCTACTTATTTTTTTTCTTCTGTTTTTTTCAATATTTGAACTTTTACTGCGTCCTTGTTGTGATAAATCGCATTCGCCTCTGTCACGTAAGCGTATATGGCCAGGGCAGTCGCAAAGATCTCAGTGATCGCAAAGAAAGTGAAAACATTTATTCGTGTGTGTGCGGATGTTCGTTTTATAATTTAAAATTAATATGTATGTAAGCCTAAGTACAGTAAACTCATTGGTAATATTAAGTTGAAAATCGTGATTTTGGTAGCTCAATGTATACGAACTTCTGTGGGAATTTCGTGGGACGAAAAAATAATTCTACCCAAAGAAAGTAAAAAAAATCAAATATTTCACATGCACCTTCAGTTTTATTTGACGTAAGTTAAAATTACCATAGTCGATTAATAATAGAAAAATTTAGTTATAACTTATTTTCAAACTTCATCTGAAACTTTCAGACCAAGCACTGATACACATGTAAGAAAATAAATGGTATGTATAAAAAAGGAAGGTACAAAAAAATAAATAGATTAAAAATTTCATTTTAATTTATATGTAATAACTTTTTTAATGCTAATGATAAAAAAAAATTAAAAACATACCATTGCTACCAAGTATGACAAGACATACTGCCAAAACGATAGGAAGATTAGTCCACATCATTGTTTGTCACTTGGAGTGAGATCCTCTGACTACACGATGGTGACGA
>NW_019379522.1:3434937-3470044 GCF_000648655.2 Copidosoma floridanum | reverse complement strand
TTTTTATTGTAATGCAATTGAAAATAGATGATAAGTTTTATTGATATAATAAGACACCACTTTTAACATCTGAAATTAATTTATTTCATGACAAAATTCTTAAAAGCTTGGAAGTTATTGACTGTTCCACTATTGGGACAGAATCAAAAAGTGCGTCCCAGCATTGGTACTTTTACCTTAAGTAAAAAGACCACTTGTATATAATAAATTTTTCTCACCATTAGGAAGCAAAGTCTGCCTATTGGGCACAATGTAAGTACGACTTTACACCCTACGAAAAGGAAAGCGATATACAAAAATTTCGCGATTGTGACGAGATTTTTTTACTTAAACTATTTTTCAAGATTTCATAATAATGTTTCAAATAAAACTAGAGATGAAAATTAAAAACATACCATTGCTACCAAGTATGACAAGACATACTGCCAAAACGATAGGAAGATTAGTCCACATCATTGTTTGTCACTTGGAGTGAGATCCATAAATGTCTTTTTTTATTTCTTCAATATTGTACACACATTATTTATATATTGTTAAAAGAATTAAAAAATTGTGATGTCATACCGGGCAGATGCCTGAACGTATCCCAGGATGTTGTTCCACTTTTCCGCAGATCAGAGTTGGATGCCCCTCCGGTAGACAATCGTGCCAGTTCATAATTTTTACTGATGCTCTTCTTAACTGTCCTGTTGAGTAACCAGTATGATCCATTATACCAGTTTTCTCAGCGTAGTCCCAACCAAAACCAGATACAGTTGCAATGATACCCATAAAGTCTTGGTCTGCACGTGGCAGCCTAGCCAATTTAATAGGCGAATTCTCACCAACATAAAATCCATTTTCAAGCTGAAAAAAAGAACGACCGAGTTGATTATAGTATTTTAAAAAATAATGTATAATTTATCCAGTTCATTAATTTTTTACTTACCCTTAAAAGGGCAATGTCATTAACAAACCTCTCGTTAGAGTTTTCATTCGATACATATTCTTTGTGAATATAGATTTTTTTTACAATGGTATTGTAAGTGTAATCTTTTACATGTGTCGTCCCTGCGACAACATTTATGGTACGCGTTGCTGTGTAACTATTTGTTTTCTGTGGACGTCATTTGTTCCCGCGACAACAAAAAATGGATCATCAGAGTAAACCTTTTTTTTCTTATCGTAAAAACAATGTGCTGCAGTCAAAACTACATCTGGTGCGATAAGTGTGCCACCGCAGAAGTGCACGTTGTTTGAGGTTTGTAGGGAAACTTGATATTTGATTTCTCCTTTCCTCGATAATGGATTACCTTGAAGGTTTTCTCTTTCCAAACCAGCAACTGAAATCAAGTAATCAAATCGATAATAGTCTTTTATTACTTTATTAACAATTTTTTTTTTTTTTAAAGATGAATTAAAAAATAGTTTCTTAAAGATGCAAATTTAAAAAGGAAAAGGGATATTTTTATTTTTTCGAAACAGTAAGTTTGCAATACTACTCATTTTATAGAGGGAAACACTAGCTTCCCTGTATATAGTGATTTTTACTATATTTTTCTCCTGAAAACAGTAATTTTACTTTTACTTGTTTTTAAAGTAATGAGATGACATTTTTATTTTACTCTTTCAAAATTATGCGTATTTACTACTTAAAAATTATGCATTTTGTGCGATTAATAAAAAATCATTTTAGTTCATTTTTTCCAAAGAGTTCAATTAAAACTACTCTTTTACATTTTTAAAGTGTAAACGATTAACCGTATAGTGATACAGAAAATATAAAAGTAGGTATTTACAAAATTTTGACGGTTAAAAACAGATAAGAGTAAAGGCAAACAAAAAAAAAACTTGTAACCGATTTTTATAAGAGTTGATTATTCAAAAAGGTATTTATTTACTGCCGACATTATATATTATCTTACACGGTGAGTGGGACTTTACTAGCAGTCTACGCATGGGTGTGAGGCAAAAAATAGTAGTAAATAGTTACAAATACGATAGATATATGAGTAAAAGATGCAAACGAGCACCAAATAACGAAAAAATTTTGTGAGTGTTAGCAAGATTGAAAAAAAGAGCCAGTGTGTCATTTGTACAATCCCACGGGATACCGTGGATTAAATACACTTATTATACACATACAAATATAAATGAATGAAGTAAATATGCATGGCTACTGCATGGTGATCTCGGGACTGGGTTTACTATTTTTTGGAGCCATAACGTTGATAAGAGCGTACTATGCGTCCCAGGGTACCGAATCTCCGGTCTGAGCGACTCACCTGCATGGCCGTCCACGTCGTCGAAGCGAAAAAGAACGAAGGAAAAAAAAAAGACATTTAAAATAGAAGAAAAAAAAATAACTTTACGATTGTGCGTCACTTTTGATATGAAGCTGTATTTATTTGCAAATTAATACAATTATTATGAACAACGTATCCCCAAGTTTAAATGCTTTTTGTACGCCATTTCATCGTATTCTTGCAGATTATTTTGCTTATAAGTTAATCATCTCCAATTGAGTATTTAATCTTTTACACGTTTTAAAAAAATAATCTTTGAATTTTTTAATTTTACAAATGTTTCGTTAAACTAGCGAGTTAAAACGTACATTACCACGACTTTATTGCGTTTTGCCTATACTTTAGTGCAAAATGCAGGTGTATGACAAAGAAACTGTATGCTCGCACATCTCGGAAGAAAATAAAGAATCCCTCAGATCGCATGACTTCCTTCCTCGTTTACGAATCTGTCACTAATTAACACGCGGTCTGTGNTTTTTTTTTTTTTTTTTTGCGATCTAAAACGGTATCTGATTAGTATTTCCATAATCTAATGTAACTTAAAATTAATTTTAACAAACTTATTTTATCCTATTGAGTAGACGAAAGTTCACTGTTTTGTGTTATTCTGAAGATAAACGGAACATATTTTAACCGTAATAGTAATAGAAACAAAGAAATTTTCCGTTTCTTCCAATTGAAAGAGCTGGAACGTGCCTTAAATTGTCTCTTATATTTTAACTTCTTACAATAGCAATAATTTTATGCAGGCTTTCGACTTAAAAACTTATTTATTTGTTACAAGTATACAAATTAATTAACTAACTGGCAAAAAAAGTTTCATTAAATGTAATGTAAATGTTTGAATAATAGTAAAAGCAATTTCACTCATATTTTTAATAAAGAAAAAAATAATACTTTGTACTTCAGCCCAAATGTATTATGCAAAAACAAACATATGAACGAAATACTTAAATTTTCATAGTAATTGAATAATTTATTTAAACTTATAAAAAAGTTACAAACATGTATTTTAACCACCAACTAACCATAAAAAAGAACGAGTTTAATTGCATGCAAAGAATGAGTTTAGTGCTGCCAGTGTGATACGAGGATACTTAGCTACTGGAAAGAAAGGCAATCTTTAGTTATCATTAAAAAAAAAAAAAAAAAAAGAACGATGAACAAATACATTTGTATGAATTTATTATTATTGGTCAACCTACAATATTGCTTACATCCTGTAACTTTAATAAATTTACATACTCAAAAATATTGAAAAATTTTCATATTATGTGGTAAACAGAAAAAAAAAATTCGTTACTAAACTTTCATTAACATTTGTATTTTCAGATATTTTAACTTTTACGAACATATAACGTACTAACTTTCATAATGTCATTTACACCTAATAATCGCAAATGTGGGTGCAAGAAGGTATTGCATATGAACAATTTTCATACTTCAATAATGAATTAATAAATTATATGTGACTTTCGAAAAATTAGTCTGTTCAACACTACAAGAAAGTATTAAAGTGCGTTAAATAAAAAAAAATTACATCTCGAATTTTTTTTAAGTACATTATATTTTAGTTTTAAAAAGGTTGTTATACAGTTTGATTGATTACATGTAATATTATATAACATAAAAACATACAGAAAATTTTGAGTAATATAAAAATAGCCTAGGTAGAAAGATGGAATTTACCAGTTTATAGTCTTACAAGACTTTACCCTATGAAAACAAAATTATTTAATACGTTCTTTTTAAAAGATGAAATTTATCTTTCATACTATAAAAAAGTGTGAAAGTTTTATACTGTAAAATAGTAAAAGTTTATTCTCTTTGTAAAAGTAATAAGTACATTATTTCTTCTATAAAAATTATAGAATACCACATACAAATACTACATTCTTTGGACCCTATAAATTTAATCTTTTCACCTTCAAAATTAAGTCTTGTGTTTTTGAAGGTATCTCAAGGTCTATCATATATTATTTCTCGCTTATTTACCAGTGCAGCATACGTATCTAATTCACTATTTATTAAATTGATCACTTGGTACAATATATTTAAATTGGTTTCATAATCTTTTTGTGCTGTTTGCTGATCTGCTTCGCTCCGATGGTTTTCCACCGTTTCTGTATACAATTGTAGCAGAAAATCATTTTTCTCTTTATAAGTTTCTACTTGTTGATTCAAGCGTTGAATTTCTTTAACTACTGAAATTGCTTCAGGTGATTTTGTAAAAATTATCTTGTTTTCAATTGGATTATAAAGTGTAGTGTAATTGTTGCTTCGAATTATCATGTCACTTCTTTTTCTGTAGTTCAAAACACTATTAATGAAATCTAAATACTCCGATACTTTGGTATACGTTGAATAATATTCTGATTCATCGCATCCCCATGTTCCATGACTCACGATTCCAATAACTTTGTTATCGAAGGAAACAGGACCACCACTGTCGCCCTGCAAAAATAAACAAACTGTAAATATTTGATCGTAAAAACGTTATTAGGTGGCTATGCCAGGATAGAAATACCATATTTTTGAGTTTTTATGTTCTTACATGTCATGTATTATATATAGTGAACAAAAAGCATTTTTGTTATAGTTTTTTTTTTTTTTTTTTTTTTTTTTTTTTTTTAATACGGTTATTACAAAAATAAAAATAAAAATTTAAACAAGAAGATAAAGGTACATTCCGCTAACGCACAAGATATGAAGCCTTTTTTTCACAAAAGGCGCAGTAAACGCCTAAGAAAAAAAAAACGCCCAATGAATAATTTTTTTTCATGAAAGTAGGTACTATTACACAAAGTTTTTAAAATTTCGTCACTTGTTATGTCAGCTCAATGAATACAAGGTCTTTTAATTCTTTCCACCTTACAAGCACTGTTTATTTTTTGTTAAAAAAATTTTTTTAAACTTTTGATGTCATACCGGGCAGACGCCTGAATGCATCCAAGGACGTTGTTCCACTCGACCACAGAGCATAAGTGATGTCTTAACGGTGGTACAATATCTTCCATCAAAAATTTTCACAAATGCTTGTCTCAGTTTTCCTTTTGAGGTACCGGTATGATTCTGTTCACCAGTTCGCACGGCGTAATCCCAACCAAAACCAGATACGTTTGCAGTTTTGCCCACGAAGTCTTCATGTTTATGTGGCAGCTTTGCCAAATCAATTGGAAAATTTTTACCAACATTGAATACTTTATCAACCTTAGAATAAACAAAAAAGTCAATTGCAGTTTGTTTTCTTCTAAAGTGCTACAATTGATTTAATGTATCAATTTTGTACTTACCCTTACAAGGGCGATATCGTACAATTGATAAGTGTAATCGTCATAGGCACTTGTGTATCCTTTATGAATATACATTGTTTTTACACGTCTCCTGTAGGTATGATCGTGGACGTCATTTGTTCCCGCGACAACAAAAAATGGATCATCAGAGTAAACCTTTTTTTTCTTATCGTAAAAACAATGTGCTGCAGTCAAAACTACATCTGCTGTAATAAGTGTACCACCACAGAAGTGTTGCCTTACATTTTGAAGGGAAACTTGATATTTGATTTCGCCTTTGTCCGAATCGTGACCACCTTGAAGGTTTTCCGTTTCCAAACCGCCAACTGGAATAAAAATAACCAGAATGTTAAAGGTAATTTTCCTACTTATTTTTTTTCTTCTGTTTTTTTCAATATTTGAACTTTTACTGCGTCCTTGTTGTGATAAATCGCATTCGCCTCTGTCACGTAAGCGTATATGGCCAGGGCAGTCGCAAAGATCTCAGTGATCGCAAAGAAAGTGAAAACATTTATTCGTGTGTGTGCGGATGTTCGTTTTATAATTTAAAATTAATATGTATGTAAGCCTAAGTACAGTAAACTCATTGGTAATATTAAGTTGAAAATCGTGATTTTGGTAGCTCAATGTATACGAACTTCTGTGGGAATTTCGTGGGACGAAAAAATAATTCTACCCAAAGAAAGTAAAAAAAATCAAATATTTCACATGCACCTTCAGTTTTATTTGACGTAAGTTAAAATTACCATAGTCGATTAATAATAGAAAAATTTAGTTATAACTTATTTTCAAACTTCATCTGAAACTTTCAGACCAAGCACTGATACACATGTAAGAAAATAAATGGTATGTATAAAAAAGGAAGGTACAAAAAAATAAATAGATTAAAAATTTCATTTTAATTTATATGTAATAACTTTTTTAATGCTAATGATAAAAAAAAATNTTATAGTTTTTAGTTTTTGGGTGAGTTTCGTGGACAAATACTAAGGGGCTGCGCACTCAGAAGTCCATTCGAGGCGTGAAGGACTTATAACGACTTAAGTATGTAGTCTTATTTAATGACTTCAAATGTGCGCAGCCCCTCGGGCCAATATAGTAGTTATATAATCGTATACCTGGTGGCGCATGTCGACAAGACAAGCACAAGGCCCGAGAAGCCTAAACAGGAGAGCCCGGACTTTTTGCGCTTACCATGGTTTGATGAGCACCAAGTGTAAACTCTATTTTTCTTACTGGGGTGCAGTAAACTTTTAAAGGTTAGAAGAACAAATAAAAAAAAAAAAGTAGGAAACAGTAGTATTTGATGCACATGTCTTGGAGGATATTTTGTGTTTTGAATCGTACGTATAATGAAACAGCTATTTTTAAAAACTTTCTTTTTGCCATGCAATTGAAAATGGACGAAAACTTTTATGGATATAATAAGACACCACTTTTAACATCTGAAATTAATTTATTTCATGACAAAATTCTTAAAAGCTTGGAAGTTATTGACTGTTCCACTATTGGGACAGAATCAAAAAGTGCGTCCCAGCATTGGTACTTTTACCTTAAGTAAAAAGACCACTTGTATATAATAAATTTTTCTCACCATTAGGAAGCAAAGTCTGCCTATTGGGCACAATGTAAGTACGACTTTACACCCTACGAAAAGGAAAGCGATATACAAAAATTTCGCGATTGTGACGAGATTTTTTTACTTAAACTATTTTTCAAGATTTCATAATAATGTTTCAAATAAAACTAGAGATGAAAATTAAAAACATACCATTGCTACCAAGTATGACAAGACATACTGCCAAAACGATAGGAAGATTAGTCCACATCATTGTTTGTCACTTGGAGTGAGATCCTCTGACTACACGATGGTGACGAAAAATTTAGCTTTATAAGCAAAACCAAGTGGTTATTTTTCCGACACGAATTTGATGGATGTACGTGTTGATCAGCTTCATTGGTATCTGTTGTTATGAATAGAATATACGTTTTGGGAATTTTAATGGAAGATACAATTGTCATAATACTGTACAAACAACTTTACTTCACGGAAAACTTACATAACAGTATAGCTGAGTCGGAAGAACTGATACAAAATATGATATTTGCTTAAAGTTAGTCTCACTTCAGTGGCAAAAACATTAGAAAGATCTGGCAGAATGTCCCAGTTTAACTGTGAAAACTTGCCCTTGTCATCCTTATATTTACTTTGCAGAAAAATAACTTTTATTATTTTGACGATGAGTTATGACGAAGGTGGTTCTACTATTAAACTAATATATTCATCGTTCAAATTACTTGTTTTCAAGTGTCAAAAAGTTTACGTATCGTTACATATATGCATTAAAAATTTGGAGGAAAATGCTATTTTCATTAAAGGTATTCATATGTAGTGAGTAAATATGACGTAGCTAGTACAATAAATATTAAAAAATCCACTTTAACAATTCGATAAATTTCAAGCTTCCCAAATGTCCCGACTTCCACGTGTATAGGTTTTCAACCATGGTCTAATAAATACACAATACTCATAAATACCCTGTTATTTTCGTTAAGTTATTTTTCAACCCTTATTTATTGCTGCATCAAATTTATTGTAAATCAGTTCAATTTAATGATATAATATTTCGTTTTCTTGCTGTTTATCGCTTTTCTTCTTAACATGTATATTAAATATTTCAAAATCATATAGAATTTTTTCTTACCAATAAGCAAACAAATTTTCGTAGGAATATTACGTCAGAATTTAGGAATTGAATGACTAAAGTTTTCCACTATTTTTCGTCGTTCATTCTTATTGTTCCAGTAAATTAATTAGCTCGTAATGGTCATTTCGATTCTTTTATCATTAAGCAGAGCAATGTACAATTAATACTATTTGTGTTGTCTACAAAATAACATGATAAAATTTAATTTTTCTGTCCATCTAAATCTATAAGTTTCAAATACTTATTATTTATCTTGTGATTGTATTGAATTACGCGTCCCATATTTTCAAATAAGTTTACGAACATATATGTACGTACTAGTAACGTACATATATATTATGTTTATATTTAAAAATCTTGTTTTTAGTAACGCAAAAACGTGTTATTTATTTAAGTTATTCATGCTTCATTAGTTAATTATCACAATATTTACACTACAAGGTCGAGTATGCTGTGCAGTCTCAACAATAATGTTAAAATTAATAGTTACAGTATTTAGTAATTCTTCATTTTTTTTTTTTTTCCATAAAAGTAAAAAATGTTTATGATCATATTTTTTGTAATCGAACCTAATTTGTAACAGAAAAAATACTCTTGTATGCTATTTTCCATTAAAATTTGATGCAAACGATTTCTGTTCTACAACATTAATTTAAAAAGTTTATAGTTACTTGAATCAAATTTTTAGCAAAATACAATATTGATAAGGTTTTTTAAATAAATTATTTTACATTACTGTGCAATATTTTAGATAAAGTAATTTCATACAACTACGACAACGAGTCATTTGAAAACTGTTTGTAAATATGTATTATCTCCGTGTTTGCACTGACATAATTCGGATATCGGTAGAAGAAGCGTTTATTTGTCTGTTTTCGGAGAATCAATTTAAGTAATAAGTTTTTTTTTTTTGTTTTTTTTTTTCTCTATAAAAAATACTCATATTTTTGAACTTTTTGCTTCGATTGATTATTGCCTCCACTAATCATCAAATTTTGAATCACCTAAAAATTGTTTCACCTTCGGCTAATTATGTTTTCTGTTAATCTACTACGGCAATAAATTTTTTTGGTAATTTAACCATTCGACAAATTTTATTTCGGTTAAATTAATATGAACCCCTCACATGATCCTATATCATCGGCGCGAAATAAATATGTATATACAGTGCACTGCAGTACTGCATACAGCAGTACGTATTATAGTACATACTCCAATAACCCACTCGCGTCTACTTCATTCAGTCGGCAAAACATGTCTTCTCAGATGAGAAACGATACTTCGAATTTTTTACACAAAATTTACGCAAATGATCCCGTTCTGTTCAAAAATTACGTTAACAAACGCCTAAGTATCACAACAATCGATGGACGTGTGCACACTGGTATTGTTTACACAGTGGATCCTGCATCCGAGAGGTTAGAATTTTTTTTTTTTATAAAAATTTATTTCTTACTTGTGCATAACTGTACTTTATTATTTATCGTTTCAATTGTTGAATTAGCATTGTCATCATGGAACCTTTAGAGGGTGAGAAAACAATGAATATAAAAATCATCATGAGGCTAGCTGTCAAATCCGTGGAGTGTTCTCACGACACTGAACTTGTGTTGCCGGAAATTTTTTCTCCGAGAAAAAACTGATAAGTAATTAAGTTTGTGGCAAGAAATACTTAAAATTACAATCACCAAATAAAAGGCTGTGCTGTTAATGAAGGACACCATAGAATCATTGGTTTGTTTCATTCAACTTCAGTATTTAACACAGGATGCAAAGACTTCTTCCCAGCATTTCAATGTAAGGAATTTTTAGGATGAGTTGAAATGTACTACTACTACTAATAATAATAATAATCATAATAACATACACTAGTGATAATTCAATATTAATATATTTCACACAAGAATTTTGTTCGAACAATTATTACAAAAATCAACCTACGTGTATGTACTGGTATAGGGTGTAATTAAAAGATATTTTCGCAATACGTGAGTTGATACTAGCAAAGGCTTGTGTGAAATAACTTTTCTTTCCTTTTATTTGAAATTATTGCATAATGACTTGTGCGCATACAGTAGATTGATGAATTAGGGTATGAGCTATGCATATTCTAATTTATGTAAACTAGTTCTCTATCCTTTTTACAAAATATAAGTATTATTAAACATTTGTTCCTATTTCGAACACATGATAATAAAAAAAATATGAAACAATCGTTAAGTTTCTATAGAGATTTAAGTTCCCCCCCTCTATCATTCTAAGAACTTTATTGATTTGCTGATACAGGAAATCATCTTACTTTTTAATTACTGCGCGATGTGTAATTAAACAGATTATCAGTGCTCGTTTTGCTGCATTACATTGTATTTATTGCATGGTAGAAACAAATTTCAATTGTTATCTTTGTTTCACAGTAGGTGTCTATATCCTAAAAAAGTGTATATTCGTTTGAATGGTGTATACTATGTAGACCAAAGAGTCCAGATGCGAAGAATTATTATCAAATTGGTCTATCTATCACGAACTGTATGTCAAACAGTTGCACTACCATGAATTATTGTTATTACCCTCAACTTCATGCAAAAAATCTCGAATCCACGCGCTAATTCTAGGTACGACTCAATGCGTACACCAGGCATGAACATTTTCAGTATGTAATTGTCATTGACAAAAAATGCTAATCTCTGTGATCCTCCTTCATTGTAAGATAGGTCATTCTGTCTCGCTATCTGAGTAATACTCTATCGAGTCGGGATCACGTAGCTTTTTAGAGTATTTCAATCCAAGCACGTTGGAAATGTCCTCAATGTTATTCAATACCTGTAACAGATTGAACCAAAATTTTTATCCAATTTTTACAAGTATTAAGTAAAGATTTGAGCATTGAAATTTGATTTACATAATCAAGCTGCTCTTTGGTATGAGCTGCTGACAAGCAGAATCGTATTCTTCCTTCCATTAGTGGCGTGGCAGGAAAACCGACCCCTACTGTGGCTATATTCCGTGTTGTCAGGATTCGTACCACAGAACTACACATACGAGAAAGCGCAATGTATTGACATCACTTGTTTTTCATGTTTGCTATGTACGTAAAAAAAATTTTTTAATTTCAACTCCGTCAACTCACCCGATTTTTGAGTACAGGTACACAAGCATCGGCACAATGGGAGAATCGTTGTTTCCATAAATAATCACACCGATCTGATTCAACCGACGTCGGAAATACCTCGTATTTCTCGCCAGCTGCTTTATTTTTTTCTTGCCGGCATCTGTGCCATCCTCACCGGCAATTATCTTCATCGACGTGATAATTTGTTGAGCAATCGGAGGTGCCATAGCTACCGCATAAGTGTGCGCGTGGCTGTGTATTCTCAAGTGATTGATCAACACCTACGGTCAAATATTACCGGTGTAAGTGGGTTAAAAAATAATTGTACCACAAACGGAATGTAGTAACGTTCGAAAGCGTGTACCTTCGTTCCTGCTATGTAACCGCCAGCTGATCCAAAACTCTTGGTAAATGTGCCCATGAGAATGTCAACTTCTTTGGGATCGACGCCGTAATAGTCGCACACTCCTCGTCCACGCTTTCCCATTGCCCCGGTACTGTGTGCCTCATCCAAATAGATGTACGCCTGCACGTAGGAATAAAAAATTTTCCTCAATGGCAATTTAGACTCAAAATTGTCTGCACCGTTCAAACAAAACGTGTACCTTGTACTTTTTCTTTAGCCTGAGCATCTCGGGGAGACGAACGATGGTACCCTCCATCGAGTAAATACCTTCGACAACTATGACAATTTTTTTCCACGACTCCCCGGTCCCCGGCTGTCCGCTCGAAATGGCTCTCTTCAGGCACTCTTCCAAATGCTTGACATCTGTAATTAATAACCATTACAAAAACGAGTTCGGCTGAAGGAAAAAAAAAATTTCCTCCACTCACCGTTGTGCTTGAAAACCCGAGTCGTGGCGCCCGAAAGTCGCAAGCCCAGAATGAGGGAGGCGTGATTTTTCTCGTCACTCAAAACGAGACAACCCCGGGATATCAAGGATGGCAGGTTCAAGGCGTTCGTGGCAAAGCCCATGCCGAAAACTATGGCATCCTCGACCCCCAAAAATCTCGCCGTGAGTTTTTCCAGCTCATCATGTATCGGCATGCTTCCTGCAAGAAAAATCAAATTGAGCGACAGTTCACGCCCACGTGATTGTTTTTTTTCGCCGGTGTACTTCATATCTGCCAATGAGAAGGGATTTTCCCAGACCTTCTACCTAATTCTAGTCTGCTGCTGCAACCAGCGCAGCCGTACTGTTTTAATGCGTTTATGCTCTCTTGGGCGCACAGCCCCGACGACTCGGCGAATCCAAGGTAGTTGTACGAACCGAGATTTATGCACTCGGTCTTGGTGCCCGTGAATCTACAAGCGTTGAAAAAAATATTTTACACGTCAATCAATCATGTAGATGGAAAAAAAATCGACTCCGTGCAACAGTATAGGATAATCGGTATGTGTGTATATATATATATAATACCTACTTAAACGTCCACCCGTGGTCGGGGGTTACGCGATCTTTCAGGGTTACAGTTGCCCCGGGCACCGAACAAATTGGCCTGTTCCAGCAGTCTTTTATTCGCCTGTAGACGTAGTTCAGGTAAAACTTTTCGAAATTCTCGTAAAGCGGCGCATACCCCTGTAAAAAAAAAAAATAAATAAAAAAAAGAATCAGTTGGTAAATTTTCAGCTCGACGATGATACGTAACAATATACTTGTAGCAAATATTGTGTACCTTTCTATTTTGCTCTTTGGCTACGTTTGGCGTAAAAAGTAATTGGTTTACAAATCCTAAGAACATGAGTACGTAAAAGCCAAAGTGAGTGAGGGCAGCCGTGATGAAGGGAACTTTTTCGTAGAGCTCTTTGTACTGTGGCGACTTTAATGTGCAATTCCTCGCTCCCTCGTCCCTCGTTTTTTCCCTCTCGTCGTAGTACTGAAATTACGTAAAAGGAAAAAAAATTATTAATTTTTCAAAGAGAAAAAAAAAAAAAAGTACTGCATTGTGCATCACACATCTATAGGTAATATATATGCCGCTGCGACAAAATTCTCCTCGATCGTACAGCATTGTAAATATATAGGTGCATTACATCCGCAGTAAAATAGCGACTTTCGTACTATTTCTTGCCTATATTTATAAGTATACCCATTTGAGAAAGAAAAAAAAAAAATATATATATATACCTATGGACACGACTGACGAAATAAAATACCACAGCTATAGCTCATTAATGCTCAATCGGAGAAAGAGAGAAATTAAAATTAGCCCAAAGAGTCATCGTCATTTCCCTACAATGGCCACACGAAATCGATACCGGGCTAGTATAGAGATAAATATATCATATTATGCATTTGCGGTTTATTTTGATTCGAAAAGTATTACATTTGAAAATCTCACGTAAGTATTATATGTGCGACAAAAGCTTTGTTTTTCAAACGTGTCAATGCGAAGCGAGACCGCGTGTTTGAATATCTCGGTTAGTCGGTTAGCGCGGAGGGATCGTTAAGTGCTGCATCAGGTGCAGCCGCGGCGAGCGTGTCGTGAGGAAAAACGAGAAAACGTTCAAGGAAGTCTGCGGTATCTATACGTACCCAAGTGTCATATAGGGCGCTTGCGCGAATATTCGTTATCTCTCTGCAGTGCAGGTGCACTACGGCTGCTACTTTATACATATATGTATACACGTCTGCTTCGATCGTTCGGGAAATCGGGGTGTACGTCGAAAATGCGACTCGCAGATTTTTTCTCGGACACTTTTACGAGAAAATCATATATATTAACGTATATGATGCAGACTTTTTTTTTAGATATAATTTTATGCCAAGAGCACTGTTTGTGCGGACAAATTTCCATTGCTATACTTGAAATAGTGTTTAAGAGTTATCTTTTTCCAGAAAAAAAAAAAAAAAATTTAGAACAAAATATGTAGTCAAAGTATTTGTAAATAAACGTTTGATTTAATAGTAGTTTTCGTCGGATAAGTGTCATCGTCTCCGGGGCTATTTTGCGGCTCGAGGGACATAGCCGCGCTGCGATGGCGCTTATGAAGCGAATCCTATTTATCCTATACCGAGAACACACCAACGTCTCAAAACACCCGAGGTAGGAAAATGAGCTTTACAATAAACTTTACTGTATAAAATGTATTGCATTCATCTGCCAGATAATAAATTTTCCTCGTTATTGTGTTGTGAATAGTGATGAATGTACAATTTTTTTCAGCAAAATGGCATATTGAGGAACAAAAAAAAAAGAATTCTTTTTGACGAGTTTAAAAATTTATATAATAATTGTGCACAAGTCTACTTGTGGTGCATCGATTAAATCTCTTAAACGAGTTTGATGTCCAAATAAGGATATACGAAAAGAACGGAGCTAAGCTAAGTGAAATTATAACTAATAGTCTTGAATACAGTTACTCTTCACATTTACGTTTTTTATGCAATTCTGTGATAAATTAACCGAGTCTGCAGTAAAAACCCGCTTTTGGCAAATAATTCCCCGTGTACACACAATCGACAATCTTTGCTAAGAAGATAATTTTCGTAAGACTAGTGTGGCATTATTTTAGAAGAATTTCTATGAGAAACGTAATAAGCTTACGCAAAAGGGGCCATGACCGTGATGCTAATTTAAAAAAATCAACGTTACCCAAAGTTGGAAAAAAAAAAATTGGACCAATCGCTTACATAAACTTAATACTATTTTTTCGCTAAAAACATCAATGTAGACAACTGGTGGATAGAATAAAAGTTTCATGTAAAAAAATTATGTAGAGCACTAAAACATTCGCAGTGTAGTTAATTTGTTGTTGTGTAATGTACGTGGCGTTGCTCCCACGTGCAACCGAGCACCAAACAAACCATTGAAAAGCAGAGAATCCGATGTATTGAAAAAAAAAAAAAAAAAAAAAAGTGTCTATTTAACGTTTCCGTATATCCGTAAAAAACGAGTTTTCCACGTGAATTTTCATCCATCCTGCGCCTCGAACCAAGAAAACCAGATGTCACAGCTCACATCGGACTGAGTACTATATAAATGTATATGAAAGCAATAAAATTCTGACCTTAGCATTTGAGAATGATCGTCAACAGATAAACAGGCCCATTTGCTTGACCCACCTACAGGTACACGATAGACGAACTACATAGATAGATAGAGAGAGAGAGAGAGAGAGGAAGAATAAAAGGGAGAGGTATCGTACGATATTCCCATCCGCTGGAATGCCCATCTCAAAGTGAAAAGGAATAGCCTATGCTACAGAGAGAAGCTGCTCAAGTACACAAGTGAAAAGACTCATCTCGAGCAGCATCGATCCACTTTTATTTGTGAGTAAAGTAGTCACAAACACATAAACAAGCGCAAACTGCATCCGTTCCTTGGAACGCGGGAAATACTCCGATGATATAATCACGCAACAATTTATATCTCGTCTGATATATGTATACGCCCAACCATCCCCCGGATAACATATGCACATCACGAATTCGCGGTGGCAGAAAGGAAGGTGGTTGTTGACGCGTGGGGGCGCGCTCAGTGAGCACGTGTGCATGCGCTACTTAGCGTATATATTATTATATTATATCAGCGGCGCCGCGCAAAATCACAACATACGTAGATATACGCAGGGGGGTATGCTTGGCTGCAAATTACGCCGCGCCAAATAGGTGGACTATGTTTTGGTGTACCTATAATATGACGTGTGTGAGCCCCCGATATGTGTGCATGTGTATAAACGATTCACGCGGGCACGCGAGGTATACGAAGGGGGCATCAATTAAGTGGAAAAACGGAGCGGAGCTACGTGTTAAGTATTCGAGTGCGGGCAATCACGGCACCAGCATCAGATTTTCGAAAATCAATAACATTGCATACACAGGCACAACAGAGGGTTGCAGTACCTACGGGGGTACTTGTACAAAAAAATTAACGTGTAGTGAAATTTTACTCACGGCAGGCCTGGGGTGTCCGTTGAGGGGTCCCGCGTAGCCATTGAGCCGACGCGTGCTCTGTTGGCTCGGGTGCTCGAGGGTCGTGCCGGTGGTCGTCGTCATCGTCGCCGAGGCCATGCCGACCGCGCCACTCCGGTGGTCACCCTCTTTGGCACCGCAGCAGCTCACCGTCACCCCCTGGCGTCTTTACCGGCTCCTCGTTTTTATTGATACCTGTCTCTGTACCCGCGCGGGTGGCTCAACGAAGGGGCCAACTTGTCCCGCGAGAAAATTTTTTCAGCCCAAGTCGTTGGCTCGCGCTTTCTTCCACTGCACCGTCGGCGCGCAGACTGGCTCCTCGAGGCGCGCGCTCTCGCGTATTGTATATAGTAAAATTCTCTGCAGCTACACCTATACACAAGTAAGTCTAGACCTCGTGTGTTGTTCACTCGAAAGCAGCTGCTGGCAGTGCTGGAAGACGCGGGTTGAGAGGGGTCTCCGCGGGAGCGCGCGCAATCGAAAGACCATCGAAATATATTATATTGTATAGGATATATGTTATGGCTTTAACTATTTATAATAAATAAAATAATAACGCAACCGCCAATCCCCACACAACCCGGGGCACTTACTGGCAGCTTTAATTATTTATGATTAATAAAATAATAACTACAATAGGTAAAGTAACGGAAAGTGTCGATAACGGTGGGGGTATGCGAGTAAGATCCCCTTTGCCAACACTGGCACTCAAGGGCCCGACACTCGACTATATATAAGTACCCGAGTGTACAAACCACCACCACCACCTACCAACCGTCCACCCCTTGCGCCATCTGTGGCTGCTACGCGTGTTTTATTTTTACGACGTGGCTGTATATTTATATTACACCCCCTCGCGAGGGTGTGCCACCTTCTCGCGCTCCTTTTCCACTGCAGGCCTACTGTGTAAAATATATTACATGCAGCTAAATGCCGTTTCTACGGTCTTGCCCGGGAGTTGCAAGCACAACACTGTAAAGGTGGTGGTTATAAGTATATCTATGGTTGGAAAGGAAGTTGTTGATGATGAACAAGGGTGTGCGAAAACATTTTTTATCCTATATATATATATATATGCTCTGCCAGTGGAGATTGTAGACTATTTTCTTGAAAAATATTATGTATATTCGTGCCCCGGAGCAGTAATCAATTAATATTCCTGAGCATTTCAGTCCCAAAGGTTTTAATTACCGTCGTGCGTTGTAGGTACGCCGAGAAATTTCGTCGTGTCGAATTTTCGTCACAATTATTACTAAACGTGACAAGCATTGTGTAAAACTGCGAAACGTCCTTCGTTTTTTAGCGTTTTTTTAAAAGGTCGACACATTGATAACAAGCCTTAAAAATTAATTGGTGCCTTGCTGGTGCACACATACAGTTTAAAGAATAACCAGTTAATTGGTGAATTTTTTTTTTTTTTTTTTTTTCGTAAAAGTTACTGCCTCCTGATGGTGATCGTTAAACGATATTATTAATTGACATCGTATCGCGATGATATTGTAAATTTTCTAATCCGCTGCACGAATATTCGTCCTTACGGTGTTTGTTATATATTACTCGACGTAGTTGACAAACGCTTGAGCATTAGTCGCTTGTTCTCGCCCAACAAAATCTCCAGACAGCGTTCGGGCATTTTGACACATCGTCGTAATTATAACACCTTCAATATACATTTATATGCCTGTTGCACATTGCACATCGTACGTGTGGCTCACGTAAAAGTTGTATAGGTTTACGATGAAGTTGTGAGACACCTTATTTCTTTTATCTAGTTCATTTTCGTGGTACTTTTACCTGTTGATAAAACTTACCTAATGCCGTATGCAATTTTTTACGGCTAATCTGCAACTCAAAGATTCATAGTACGCAGAACTGACTGCATGTACTATTTTTCCGTATTAAACCGAGAGATAAAAAAAAAACAGTCACGACGAGAACACGTGCATTGACTCATTTGATGGTGTTGTTTTTTCACCGTCATTGCGAAAACAATAAAATACGTGTGTTCGAGCAATGTGCAGTCAACGGCTTTTTTAAGCCTCTGACGTCAACGTGTATTTTTTAAAAGGGGTAAAAATCACCGCGGATATACGCAGTACCGTTAAAATATCGAATAGGTTTTTGCCCGCTAATGAAAATTTTTTAGTGATATCACAGATGTATTGTTTGGTTTCGTAGATTTATTTATTTTTAGTCGAACAATTGTGCTTTGAAACTGCAAAATTCGAACCATATACGGAAGTTTTTTAATTTAAAAATTTTTCATTTATCATTAAAACTGAAATTAAATTGGTCACTGGTTAGGATCGCGCCCAGTTTCCTGCATTTGTATCGAGCACCGACTGATATTGCAGTCTTTGTACTTTTAATGTACAAAAACTCATACAAATGATAATAAAAGAAACCGTTTATTTAAATTGGGAAATATAAAAAAAAAAAAAAAAAACCCATTTGGATGTATATTGTACAAAATAAAGTAATAATTAGTATTTTGAACTTTTGAAAATATGATTTGATAATTAATGTAAATGATATTACGATAAAACAAATTTTAGTTACAACAGAAAATAATAATCTTAAGGGTATGATTGTACAAAATATGCGTTCAATTTTACTGACTATGAGTGCACGTGCACCGAGCGCATTGGTAACCGGATCCACCTTCGTTCATCGACGTCGAGTGATGTTTATCGATCCAGCCGTCCTTAGTACTCCTTATCACTGCTACGGTTACAAAAAAAAGTATAGGTTCGGAAAAATCTTTGGAATCTCGCAGTAGTCGCACAACTTTATCCGCAAAACTATACTCGTAAAAGGCGAGTTTTGTGGAGTGCTATAGTAAATATATTACGTGTACATAGATATAGCGTCGAATAGAAAAATCGGATCGTAGCTCTTATCGCCGACATCTGTTAGCTATTGCGCGATTTGATCTTGAGCTCTTCGGTTACAACGTATATATAAATTATGTTTCATTGAGCGGTGAAGTGGCCGTTACAATGGGCTCTTGTATAAATTGTAGTCATTTAACATTGTAATTTTACATTGTATTTTAATTTTTCTAAATTGAATGTTTATTCAAAGTATCGGGTTTGGTTTCGTGTGTGGTGTGTGACCCAGATGTGGAAAACTTATTTACGAAAAGTAACGTATTTTTCCAACCATAAATGAGACTTACACCTCCTATACTCAACCATAATTTTTAACTCATACCTTAATTTTTTCAACTTTGTATTCGACAAAAAAATCTGGCTATTTCTGCTGCGCTTAGTACTTTAGTGCCATTTGAGTCAAAAATGTTGAGCCGTTAAGCTGCTTCAGCAGTTTAAGGCTTGGTAAATCATAAGAATTGTAATATACGGAAGAGAATCTCAGAATTATTTTTTTATCAATAAATGAATTCTTAAAATATGTTATCCAGAAATTGAAAGTCTACATGTTATAAAAATATTATTTTAAGAACCTCTAAGAAAAGCGTGTGTGTATGTTACAGCTGTAAAAAAAAAAAATTTATTAAAAAAACCAACAAATTTTAAAAATGCCATTTACAGAGAAACTGAAAAGTTTGAAACGAAATCGTTTTTCAAAAAAATTTTTATGATTTTAAAAAAGAATTTTATTTTTTCATAAACACAATACTATAATAAAAACAACTAATTCGGAGAAATATTTTTCGAGTTACAAGAAAGATGAGAACGTGGCTCAACAAAGGGAGCTCACGATTCCGATCGAATTTTGAAATCTTCATAAATATTTCGGCTATTATAAACTCCGAAAACTTTCCAGAAACACGCATCATTGATTACAATAGGATTTTTTTGCTTTTACGTAAGAAAAAAGACTGCCTAATGTAATTGAAACGCTTTTGGATTTGTATTTTTTTTTTTTTTTTTTTTCTACCATTTCAAAACATTTGTATATAGTCCAAGCTAATACTGCATGCTTTGAAATGCCTGACCAAACGACTATTGACATTTTACAGACAAGTCTAGTTTAAACTATATTGTAAAACAAATTTTTTTTATTAAAAACTGACTGGGTTACCATATAAATGTGTATTCTAAAACAATTCTTTGAAATCAGACAAAAAATTAAAATCCATCAATATATACTGGAGCTAAGATATCGGGCATCGATATACACGCACACAGCAATACCGATCGCGTCGAATTAACTTTTCGAATGTGAAATGTCGCGGCAGTAGATATGCTCGTTTGAAACCCGAAAATTTTTGTTGTGACCCGTGGAAACCTTTTTCTTTTTTTAACATTAGTAGGTACTTGGTTAAAAAACATCATTTGAACTCACAAATTCAAAGTCGTCTCAATTAAAGTTGAATGTTATTGCATTAAAGTAAACAAGTCAAGACGATTCAGCTATAAATTAATGTTCCTGTCACGGTATTATTTGCAATTTAAAAATGAATGAAGCTTTTCTTAAAAACAAACATTACGATGAAAAATCTGAAAATTCTTTTGACCACCGTAAACAACTATTTAAAATATTCCTCCCCTTTAATCGAATGGTGCCTTTTAAGTAACGTCGTGAATTTAAAACCATTTGTTTCAGACCAAAACCAGCGAGAAGAAACTAAAAATTGAAATCTCCCATCCGAGGGCGCAGACTCTGCTCCATCACGACGTTCGAGAGCTGTACACACTCCTGTACTGTGAAATGGTCGAGGATAAAAGGGTCGCGCAACCGGAGCATGCGTCCGTGTGCGAAAAAGAGCAACAACACTCGGCAGCTTCCAGGCAGTCCAGACTCCAAAATCCAGCGCATAGGGAGGGAGCTCCGTTGCTCCTCGTTATCTCTCATCTCCGCGAATACGTCAATACACCTGCAATGTATATTTAATACATCCGCAAGTTGAGAAGGAGCCACACGGAGTACACATATATATCTACGAAACAGTACATCGCAACGACGGACTCTGTTTTCTTCCCTTCCTCGCTCGTTTTTCGGCATCGCGCATCACCGGGAAAAAACTGCAGACGGTAGCGAGACAACCTCCCGGTATACAGGTAGAGAGAGAGAGAGTCCCTTCTCCAGCGCAAGGACGCAGTGTGGATAGCGGTATTTACCAACAAAGACACCGGACAGACAGACCGGGTGGTTGCTGTTCCAGTAAATAACTCAAGTGCATCGTCAGAGAAGGTGCAGCCTTCCAGTGGTTTCCAGTTGGTGTTTTAAGTAGTAATAGTGCACGAGTGGATAAGAGACAAGAAGGAAACAACCCTTGCTCCCTCAGCTCTTGGGGGGTGAGCGAGCCAGCGCAGTGGTACTTACATATAGACATATACACGGTACGTGGTGTTGCTCGCAATTCGGAGTTACGCCGTGAGACGTAAAAAAGACAACACATCCGAAAGCCGCCGCCGTCCGAGCGCGACTCCTTTTTTTTTTTTCGATCAAAGCCGACTCTCGCGCTCCGGCTTTTCTACACACCTATAACACGCCAGTCAGTGAGTCAGCTGTGAGTGCGCCGCCAACGCGTTAGCAACAGTAGCTGCACCAGTGTCAGTGTAATACAGTCCATCTACGCGCGAGGAGGGTCTTCCGCTGGAGCTTCCGGCCACCTTGTCCGTAAATTTTACAGAAAGCAAAGTGCGCGCAGAATCATCGTACTTCCTATAATATCATACATATAGATGTGTCAACAAATATAATCATCCGTGTGCCGCTTATGCTGCTGCCTGACAACTCTCGTCTGCTTCCTGTATACATACAAAACTTTGCGCTGTGATATCATCGTCGTGTGTGGTGTACATATTTTATACACATGTGATACGTGCTTTTGGAGTCCCGGCTGAGAGCAGGAAAGTTTTTATTTACCGTTTATTTTTAAACTTGTACACACAACGACGCATACCGTCTCGAAACTCTGTTTTTTTTTTGTTTTTTTTTTATCCATTTAACTCTTCCGACTTTTGCTACTCCGCCACCGGAGCGCTTTTTTCCCGTAAGTACTCCGGCTTTTTACCGCGGCACAAAGACACAATAGTCCAAACGTGTAGTGTCGTCCCGTGCTTTTTTCATCTCGTCCGCATCTACTCGCTTACACGGAATTTCGAACTATTTACAAAGTGCGCCGGCCAAAGTTTTGATTTAGCCGTGCTGCTCGCCGTATTTACACGCGCGCCCGAAAACACACTCGTCCAAGAAGAAAGAAAGTAAAGAATCCGTCTGCGCGGAAACAAAGCATCCCACCGAGACTCGTCTCCTCCCCGGGAATCTCGCCGCGCGTTCGAGGAATTGAACTCCCGGTGCAAAAAGAAAAGCGAATAGGTGCCCAAAAAAAAAAAAAACAACAACAAGGAATCCAGCAACATCAACGAGGGCTTTTAAATAGTAGCGCAAGTGTCGGGAACCCGGACAGTCGGTGAGTGCTGGGGAAGCGGTAGCAACAGTGTAATAGATAACATAAACACACAGCGAGAGAATGTCTGACTTTCTGGAGCACCAGCAGAACATCAAGCTGCCCAAGCACGACTCGACCGACGATTTCGAGCATCTCGAGCACGAAGTGCACAACCACCACCACCAGCAGCAGCAGCAGCAGCATCACGAGCCCTTGCTCGACTTGTCGAATCCCCTGGCGTCGTCGCCTCTGATGCACCCGCACAACCTGCTCGACGGGCTGGCCTCGCGCGCCGACCTCCTCGACATGAGCGTGCCAACGAGCAACGGCGCCGAGGCCGACCTGCTGCCGGTACCCGCGACCCCACCACCCTCCGCGGACTCAGCCAAGTTCGAGCCCGGCGGCGCCCAGCAGGCCGAGCCCAACTCCTTCGAGCTCGAGGCCAGGATCCGCGAACAACTGCAGGACGCCAAGGCCGCGACCATGGCCTTCATGGAGTCGGAAAAGGCGCCGGCGCACCACTTCGACGACGACGACGACCTCCTCGGCGCGGGCAGGCCCGCCAGCGTGGACAGCGACGAGGACGAGGAGTCGGTCACCAGGAGCGAGCCCAGCGAGCCCATCCTCAAGAAGCCTTTGGCGATGCCGATCGAGCCGAGGGACGACGACTTCGAGGAGTTCGAGGAGAACGGCGATGAGCTCGTGCAGGACGTGAGGTCGTCGACCCTGCCCGAGCCGGAAAAGTCGCCCGAGCTGGACTTTGTCAGGGACGAGATAGTGGTGCGCGAGGCCACCAGAGAGATCCAGAGGAAGCCCGAGGAGGACGACCTCTGGGACGTGCTGGAGAAGCCGGCGGTCAGGCTCGTGGAGGACGAGCCGCCTACGAAGCCCCTGCCGCCGTTGCCCAAGGGTGCCCTTGTCGACCAGGACGAGGACGAGTTGTTCTCTGGTGGGGACGGCTACGCGGACAAGTACGGGCGGACGGGCGAGTTTCTCGCCGCGGAGTCCAAGCAGCAGTTCAGCGGTGGGGAGACGGACGAGTTCGAGTCCGAACCCGAGCCCTCGCCGGCCAAGCTGGCGACCGGGGCTGTGGCTGTGAGACCCGAGTTGGGCGACGCGGCCGAGAGGAAGGTCTACTGCGCCAAGCCCGGAAACAAGGCTGGTCTATCGGCCAGTGCGATCTTCAGTGACATCGGCATCGGTGAGTTTGTGTTGTGCTCCGCTTGTTTTTTTTGTTTTTGTTTTTTTTTTTTTTTTTTATATTTACACTTGGGGGAAAAAAGTACGATGCTACGTCAGTGCAGTAGAATAGGTATGCGTTGTTTTTGGTGCTGTTTATCACGTTCCGATGGCATTTACACTGCACGCACAGACACGGGCATCGTTCATAATTTCATTCATGATATTCGCGGCTGAATTTACACGCGGCTTACTTCTAACTTATTCCAAAACTTTTCTACCTTTGCTCCGTCGTGGGCAATTCGTTTGGAATGAATTCATGTAAATTTCGGGATATTTCGTGCTAATCGTTTGATTATACCTTTTGCACGCTTTGTCGCGCACCCCTGGTTATAACTGGACATTGCGTAATCGATAAATTAATATTACATCCATGACGCAAAGGTAAATTACGAAAAACAAAGTGAGTGAGTTAGTTTGTAAACATTTATTTTTGTACATGACAAAAGTACTAACAATAACAACCGCACGTGCATGATAAAAACTCACACGTTAACGACATTACTTGTACCGTATAATTTTATGTTTAGCACGTGTTTGCTCATTGTTTACTCTATAGTCTCTTTCATTCACACGCTGATAACATTGACAAAAAAATGAACATACATACTTATCTAATCCCTACAAGTTCCTTCAAAAGAAGATAAAATATGTTTGCTTGGATAATTGAAATTTCACTTACAGATGTACAAAAAAGAAAACTTTTCCCACCACTTGACGAATCGCGTGTATGCGTTATCCTTCTTTCCCAAATGTATAGGTATATCTAAAATCCTTGCCACGCGTCACAGTCTCATTTTATGTAAATTATACAGGTAGTCTCCCTCTCGAAATTTTTCCGATTGAACGTACAAGAGGCGAGGAGGACGCGGAAGTCCATCGCACCCGCGCTGATCATGTATATATATATACATACAGTGTATTAGGTATTTTGCACGCGAGCGAACTACTTAGGTATTATATATATATATACCCATGCAGCTGTCGATAGCGCGCCAATGATTTTCGACCTCGTAAGGCTTTCGCGTGTCTGACGATCGGAGTACCCGGTACAAGTGGAGTAAGAGGAACCGAGACAAAGTAACAAACCCTCGCGTTTTTCCGCGCTTCTTGCGCTGCACGACTTGAAAATCTACATATTGTTACCCACACACGTTCTCTCGTGGCGCGCAAATGCGGGGAGATGCTGGCCTGCTTCCCGCTCTGATTTTCCATTGGCCCCCATTTGATTCTTCTCCCGTTGCTGCTTTTTTTTCCTGGTATAACAAAGTTTGCGTGATTTCTCTTTGCGGCCGGGTCTTTCAGGGCACTGCGTTTCACGCCTCAATGACTTTGTATTTTTAAACCAAAGGACTCGACCGTATGATGCCCTTTTTTTTTTTTTTTTAAGTTTCGAGTGCGCGATCGAATGAGCGTATTTATAGTATATAGGTACCCACATGGGAAATCGTCCGAAGATACAAAGTGGAGGTAATTGGGTTCGGGAAACGCGAAAACTCGCTATGCAATGCGCATCTGTAAGGTGTACGCCCGTGAGTCACACACGCGTGACAAGGATTCATTAGACCAGTGGTGCAATTATATTAATTTGGAAACTAAGTTTCACGTCTTGCTTCATTCGAGCGAGCGAATTCGCAGAATATACGCGTGGTGTTACACGGAACAACAGAATTTACGTGTGTCGCGTATGCGCGATTACACTGAAAATCATCAATTTTTTTTTTTTTCGCATGATTTTGTGACTTGTCTTATTTTTATTTTGTATTCCAAAAAATTATCGTTACCCTGAGTACCTGATGTGACACGCTTTTTTTCAAATTACGAAAAATTCGTTTACTCAGAAGAGGCTGTTGAAAAAAATTACATGATCAAAGATTATATCGTACTTTTTGAATATATGTATTTTTGTTAAAATTCATCAAATCCGATAAAATTGTACAAATGGCCTGCAACTTATGATCACAACATTATTTTTTGGCCATATGCCATTAACTATAAGCTTACGAATAAGATTTTTGAAAATGAAAAATAATAGTAGGTTAAAACATTATAGTCAGTTATTTATATTTTGGTAGATGTGATCAGCTTAAAGTTCCTGTAATTTTTTATTTAATATTATCGCCGTATTTACACGCGCGCCCGAAAACACACTCGTCCAAGAAGAAAGAAAGTAAAGAATCCGTCTGCGCGGAAACAAAGCATCCCACCGAGACTCGTCTCCTCCCCGGGAATCTCGCCGCGCGTTCGAGGAATTGAACTCCCGGTGCAAAAAGAAAAGNCATTTCATACAGTATATTATATTATACTTTTACAAATCTTGCTGTGGAATAGCGAGACCAAATTTTTAATTAACTTCAAAACAAACCCTCTTTCCAAATTTCAAAATATTCTCTAAAAAGTCCATCGTATCGGCTTTTTGTATTTACCGTGATTTTTGTAATAAATTGCGTTAAAGTACGATGATTAAAATAAATTAAGTTGTACGGATAAAAAATTGATTTTAATTCTTTCACTAGGGTATATTGCGTGATTTCTTGCAGAATTTCTTATGTATATGTGTCAAACAGTTGGTTAAGTGCGCCACGTATAGTTACGTACACGATATATATCTGTACGCGAATTGAAAGTTGGCAGGATGATTCATCGCCTAGGAAGTATAACGGTCACGTATACAACAACGCGGATTAAAATGTACAGGTATATAAAGTCTTTCAAATAATGTCTTCATTGTATCCTCCTTCGTGTTGGTACAATGAACTGTCTTCGCTCCCCTCGATCGTATACTTTCGTATTTTGAGTTGTTGCGTTATCCTTTCCAGTTCTGGTATACTTTATTGGATATTTCTGAAACGGTGCTTTATTGCAAAAGAAATAAATAAATTAAAAATTGACATCCAAAGTACTACAAAGATTTACTTGATAAACATAGATTCTTTATCGGAGTTGTATGCCATTCTTATTTGTTCTGAGCAAACATGTGACACGAGTCTTCTCCCACGCTTTATTTGACAAAGGAATACAATTAGCTCCTGGGATTTCAGAAAACTAGTTACTACTGTGTCTATATGTGTATACAATTGCTGACGTGACACTTCCTACACGTGCAGATCGAATAAAAAAATTAAAAAAAAAAAAAAATACACATCTGATCGTTTGAAAATCAATTATTGTCTTAATTACAGCAATTAAAATTAAAGTTAATCTATTATGACAAAAGTTTTTAAGTACGCGTGGAATTTTTAATAGCCGAAGCACTCCAATCTTATGATAATAATCATTTTACACTACTAATCCATTTGATTAAAAATTTCAAGTTTGTTTTACTAATTTCTTTCCCAACGTAATTACGGGATTCGTTATTCGCTTTTCAAATTGTGATTTTGAAAAATTTTGTAAAATTTCTTATTTCTTCTGTTAGGCGTTGGTTATTCAATTGACGTATTGAATTTTTGACAGCATTGATAACCCTATAGACGATGTGTATCACTGATAAACATATTTCGTTAATCTAATAAAACATTTTATCGCCTAGTGGTTGATGTGCAACGTTTTATCAAATTATTGATTCTATGAAATACATTAAAAGGTAACTCAACGCTTATACTTTTAAATTAAGATACGGACCTAATTGACAAACTTAGATTTTTTGACAGAAGACCAAGTGATGCTTCAAGTCGATGGATTATTTTCATTTTAGGTGCTGCGTCAATATCACAACAGCATATTCGTGCAACGAATTCATCTTCAGTTTTTAATTTTTTTTTCACTACCACCGACGATCCCTGTATTTATTGATTTATAAAACCATGTTGGTTTACACTCGAGTACATATTCCGTTTTTCCGAAATTTTCAACTTCGACGTATGCCAATTGTCATCTGATCGGTTCTCTGTACTTAAGATCTGACTATTCGAAGCACCGCAAGAGTTGTCGCTTTCTACACAAAAGTGCCTCCTTTCATATCGTATCTCAATCACAGTAAAGTGCTGGGCAGATTCCTCGCAACCCGTAAGAGTTATTTTTGTTTGGTTTTCCTTTTTTTATCAACGTTTTCTAAAAAAGGATAAAATTTTTGATTCATTTGTTCAGAATAACATATTTAAATACATTCAATCAAAAATAAACAGCAAATACAAAACTAGGTTTTTCAAAGATAAAAAGTGTTTGGTCTGGATAATGAAAGTAAAAATAGAAGCTTATTTTTTTACGCTTGTTTTCTTGCGGTATCGCGATCGCTCTACATATATACATGTATGTGTGTGCCGTAGTCTATTCATAGAGATTAAATCATTGCTATTGAGAAAGTTAAACGTGAGTCATGTGAAGAATCTAAAACATTTTCTTCGATACAATAAGACAGAAAGGATAACTTGCAGTTGATGAATAATTTTATTATAACAAAAATTTAAGACATTGACTTATTATACAAAAATACTTGTTAACACTTAAGTTGAGCCACTAATAATATTAATATTAATAAAGTGTATTTGATTATTCCACTGTTATTTTTCTACGTAATTTTATTTTTTCATATGTATCAAACGAGTATTTTTCCATTTTTTTAATTTACGATCATTAATACTTGCGGAGTACACTGTAAATGATGCTTTCTACTTGCGAAATATCCTGACATTTCAGAATGTAAATTACGTGTCAAAAACAATACAAACATAAAATAACCATGAGAAGCCAATTATAAATATTAATTTACTCATTGCAATGGGTTTAAAATTAAATCAACGACGATTCAATCATCCAACCTTCCATTTGGAAACGATTTCGATGGATCATGATTGTTTCCCATACGCCATTGTATTATCTATGTGTTGAAATTGATTTTAGGGAATATGTATACATAAATATTTTTTCTCCATAAAACTCAACTATCTCAAAAATCAGTATAAATATACAACGTTCTAAAATTCATGTAAACACCTATAAGTAATGAGTTATTAATTTACAAGATGTATTGAAATTTTGGAAAAGTTAAATTTGACGGTTAAATTATCTAGCTCAATAAAGTTTTCTAGATTGCATACATGAATAAACCCTATAAAGTATACGTGTACTTCGGCTCGTATGACACAAATACTGCTCGTTAGAAAATCCCACACAAATGAACCTAACGATCTTCTTTTCAGCGAGAGATACAGTGAAACTAGAGTCTAGGGTACGTGTATAACGGAACAAGAGGAAGTATTAATCAAATTCGAGTTTGGAATTAAGCATTCGTAGGCGTACAAGTGAACCATCGGGCGTGGAGGCACCGCTTCCGCCTCCATATACTTACGAATTTCCTCGAATACTTCACGTACTTACACGTGCACACAACGAAGGGAAGAAAAAAAAAAAATTCTTGTCCGTCGATACACTTGAAAATGAATATTTATTCCCCATCACGTTCGCTTCCGTACGCGTACCCATATTTTATTCTGACTCACTTGTGCGCACTCAATTAATGAACGCAAAAGATTTTTGCTCAAGAAGATTATCGCGCTCGTTTAGGCTCTAATTTTTTTTTTTTTTTTTTTTTTCATCACTGCAAATAGTAAGTCCTTATAATATACAGTCGTATGGTTTTCGAGAAATTACACTTCGATTGGCATGCAATTGGAGATCCATGCAGTACTTGTAGGGTGCGCTCCCACAAAAGTGGGACATGAAAGTGGCCAAGCCCAAAAAGTGTGCACGTATAATACCCATGTACGTATTATACTTGCGAGGGAGCGCCTATATACGCGTGATGGAGTATTGCAGAGGGTGACAAGACAACAACACGCGAACAAGCGATGGCACGCACGTAGCCACGAGCAAGGGGTGGCTTTTCACTTTCTTTATACCTGCCCCGACCCCATTGCCCCTCCCCCCCGCTCGCGAGCCGTCGCATTATATCGATCCTGTGCTGCATCCATCCCCAGAGGCTGCACAGCCCCGACCACTTTCCGCGCATATATTGTATACCCACGACTTTGTGTCTTTCTCTCTCCGCTGTTACCGCACGCGTGTGTATACACGAGAAAGCCTCGATAGACTCCCTCTTGTTGACGTCATAGGTGGTCGAGCTTGCTACCCCTTGGCAAAAAAAAAAAAAAAAAAAAAAAGTCACGGACGTGTCAAAAGTGTTGGCATGGAAACACGGACTCATAAATACAGATGAAGGGTATGGTTAACAATTAAGCCGACTTGACTATAACTTATTCGTCTGCTCAGAGTTTATGGTAATGATTTTCCTGTATCAAGTTTGAATTACTTTCGATAAAAGTATACAAATTTTTCTCGGTGCTTTTCGTGTTTTTCAGACCGCGAGTCTTCATCAAGTATTTCTCGAGAAGCCGGCCTAATATAGGGCCACTGCGCCTTTTTACGATGCCGCGTATTTTACAGCGATCGAGGCGGAAAAGTAGCAGCTTCTGTTTTCGATGCAGTCAAATTTATAGTCATTTCCGAACTCGCGCGCTTCCCAACGAGTATAAAGATAGCTTCGCGAAAGTGTTCTCGGCGAGCTTTTTTTTTTTTTTTTTTTTTTTTTTTTTTTTTTTCTATTAAAAAAAAAATGTTGCATCAATTGTAACAAAAGAGGATGTTCTTTAAAATTTGTAAATGCAAAAAATTTAGTATGGACACTTTTGGTAAAAAAATGGTTTCTAAAGTGATGATGACAANTTTTTTTTTTTGCTCTGGTTTGTAAATATTTAATTTCATCGGCGGCATTGCGCAAGGTTGCGCCAACCGGGAGGGTTCCGTTAAAAATCTAGGAGTGTATTTCATTCGGTTCTTGTTGAGTGTCTTCAAAATCATTGCTTGATTTCGCGTCGTATTTTAATACTTAAAATGTAGGCCGATGCGTAAAAAAACTTTGTTACCCTAACGGGTATATTTCATTCTATGTCTCTAAGGAAAAGGGTACTTGTTTTTTTTTTTTTCTATTAAAAAAAAAATGTTGCATCAATTGTAACAAAAGAGGATGTTCTTTAAAATTTGTAAATGCAAAAAATTTAGTATGGACACTTTTGGTAAAAAAATGGTTTCTAAAGTGATGATGACAAATCGAGAAATGATGTGATTTGTACTGTACTTAGTCTGAGATTCATCGTGTTTACAAAGTTTGTGTGAAGGAAAGCCGATATAAAAGGCGAGTGCAGACTAGATCATCGTATATAAATAGCTTTTACAGGTAGAAGGTGTAAATATACGTATATATTCAAGCCATATAGCGTCTCTAACTTTTACGGTGTGTACACAAATTCGATTTTAGTCAACATATCGCGTACCAACTAGGGCAGGCGGCTCGTAAATAAATTCACCAAATTTATAAAACTAAAGCATGCAGATATTTTTTTCAATGAAATACAATGTTTGCTTCCTCTTTTTATTATCATAGCTCTATTTTTGCGTTGATATATGGCTCCAAAATATTTCGCGTTTCTTTCATACATCGATTAAATATCGAAATCCATTTGGCGACTGTAATTTCATCCTTGTGCTCTCACCACACACACGTACCAGGCTTGACAGCCCTGACTGTATTTTTAGAATTCACTTAGCGCTGTCTCCGAAGGTGACTCATACTGTATGACTTTATATGTATATTATATGCCCATTAATTATTTCATTTGTCTCTCCCGCGAGCAATTATGATCTTATATTTCTTTCGATAAAACGCAGCCCCACACCCACATAATATATAATGACTTTTACTGAAATAACACCTTAAGATTACTCGTCCGTAAATTATTTTGTCGTCCCTTCTTATAAAATTTATTCCTCGCTCTTTTTCCCCTTCTTTCCATCAAACGCCTCTTCAAGTACCTTCATTTCCAATAGCTTCATAGCTTTTCCAAATCGATTTATTCGAATGTTACTTTAAAATATTATTAAAAAATAAATAGGCTTTTTTCATGAAAAAAAAAATGTTTTTTGCACATAAGGAACTACTGATACATTAGTTTTTGTAACAAACAGCAATTTCTTTACATCATCGACGAATAAAGTTTTGCGTTATTTTTTATTTTTTAGATTTGAAATTTTTACTTCCTAATTTTACGATGCTAGAAAGTAGCAATTGAAATAATTTTTTTTTTTATAATTCATTACTCATACAGCATGTGAAATTTTCATACCACCCTTGTATCACAATTATAGACTCGTTTTGAACTGAAAATAGCCTATCAAATATAATGCGTGGTTACACTTTTTGCTTACAATAAAAATGCGAGTTACTTCGTGTATGCCTATAAGTTTTTTTGATAAAACTGAGACGCCACTTCCGCATTTTTCTATATACACTCGGGAAAAGCATAGCGCGCTGGCATTTAAATGTCCCGTAGATAGCGCAGTCGTGTTCCGTGACACCTTTTTTTTTAGTAGGGCTTCATCTATACACCTTACCGTACAACTGCAGGGGTCATCTGGGAGCGATGACATGGGGGAATTTTTTAAGTACCTCGACTCGCTTACATATAAATAAGACGCATGTATTCACAAGTAGCAACAGCTGATCGTGTGTACATGTCACCTTTTTCGTAACATCGTGTAGGTGTACGTCTTAATCTTCGAGCCCACTTGTGTATTATGATCGAGCAGAGCTTCTCGACATGTCATGAGCACCATTCCGCCCATTGAATCGACCGGCTTACTTGGTCATCCTCCTCTAGAGTCTCTTTCTCTCTTCTCTTTGCATAGACACAAAGCTCCATTTAAAATCAATACTCTAATGTGGTTTTCACGATTAATACTATTTATTGGTTTATTTGACAAGTTCAATTGAATGAATGTTTGCTTTTTCGATCCTCAATCAAGTATGTCAAAGGTAAGGAGATAATGTGCTTATTTTTTTCTTAACAACGCCGTATCGGATTTTTGGAACTGCGAATCAAGAAAAGAATTTCGAGGGATATCCAAACAATCAAATATATGCATTTTAACAGATTATAACTTTAGTTTCCTTGAAATAATAATTTGAAAATAAGATAATGTACTTAAGTATACGAATATAAAAATCTAGATGGAGAAAATTGTTTCAACATATAATGCATAATGGTATCTTGGCGTGTATTATAGAACCACCGTCCAAATGATACATCATATTACGAATGCGTCTCGTGAGTATTGTCGGTATTATCAGTTATTTTTCTGTTGACATTACACGCAATTGGCGTGAATGATCCCTCGATCAACTATTAGTCATCTTAAACGTGATATAAGTAACAACAAAAGTAAAAATGAACGAATGGAAACATTTTTAAGAAATGATTTAACTTTTTTCTTTTTCCAACATTTGCAGAGCTATCCAACAGCTTCATCACATGATACGTTAAATATTACTTGAGAAAAAATCAGACCTGAGCTAGTCATACCGATTAGTATATCATCTCACCTATTAATATAAGATATTGGAGAAATTATTTCATTTTACCGTCGAATCTTAAATTTTTTTTCAGAAATTCAATTTGATTTCACAATTTTTATATTTTACGTAAATTAAATGTAAAAAGAATTTTACGTCCACGCGTAGGTCTTTTTACGTCCCTAGGTAAAAAATGTTTCCCGTATCGTTTTTTTATCAACCTTTCATGTTATCATGAAAATTCGTCTTCCTTACCGACTACCGAGCTCAAATATCGATGCCGCATCGACGCACGACGTTTCGTTTCTATTCCGGAGCAAGTTTCACAGGTGTCGCTACTTTTTACTTTGAGAATGTTTTTTTTTATTTTTTACTGCATAAAATTCATGCCATGATATATTTGCTACAGAAAATTTAAAAATTATAATTATATTGCTTCAAAAAATATATCACTCATTACACAGCTTTGGTAAAACAAAATTTAAGCCAATAAAAAAAATTTTTCAAATTGAAATAATTTGCTTATTGATATCGAAGCGCAATGTTGTAAATACACCGTCAACTGCATCTGTGCAAAAAATGCGAGGGTAAATTTCTTTTAATTTCATTATTACGTGTAACACACATACAGGTACACAACTGAACGTGGAAAGACGCCAGTATGGAAAGTCGCCAGTCCAAATTGTATTTAAGTCGACTGCATTATTCTGATGCCTTTTGGGCATGGGGCCAGTATTGGCCGCTGTGCCGTGATTCTCAATTCGCGACGGGACGTTCGCCTGCGATTGTGTACAATGTCTCTATCTCTGGTGTTAACGATTTTTTTCCCTCGCCAAGCGTTTGCGTGACAATTTTGCGGCCTCGTAATTTCCAATTTTTCTTTCCACTTTTGTACTTTGCCACGTATTTTTAATTTAATTTCATGTCATTAGTAACATGTATCTTCATAATATTTTGATTGATATCTTACAAAATTTATCGAATCTTTTTTTTCTACTCGTGTCGTATATTTGTATATGAATGAGATATATGATAATCCATGTGGCAATAATTTTTTTAACAATTTTATATTAGAATTATATTTCATAAGTATTTGTTTTACTGGTGTCGATAAAAAGAAATTTTATTAGAACTTTTATTGTTAATTAATATTATGATGAACGCACGACATATTCAAAAGATTGTGTCGTGTTGATAGTGGAAATATATTCGTGCGATAAAAGTTAAAATTTTACTTGAGTTTTTCTTTTCAATTTATTGCTTAATATTTATCATGTTAATTATTACTAAAGCTTGGTAAAATCATTTTTTCTTTATTAATTTTTAAAAACAACATAATATTCCAGTTCAAGACTATTTTGACGGAAGCAATTTAAGATCTTGTTTCCAGTTTCACAAACATCGTCTGCAACTAAAAAATAAAAAAAAATTTAATACTTGAATCCATACTTACAAGACTTATAAGGTGCAAAAAATAATTGCAAATTCTTACCTTCATTGTCACATTTCAAAATGGCAGTGTTTATTCGGACAGTTGAATTTGGGTACCTTCTTTGAAGGTCTTGTCTGATGAAAAATTTGTCCGAAATTCTTTCATTTGTCTGGATAAAAAATAGTCAATAAGTAACAAAATTTTGTAAGTACATAACATATAAGTTTACTTACAGAGTTTAATTTTGAATACAGGCAGCCCATTAGACAGTCAGTATGTTCTTCTAGCGTTGAAGTGATTTACGGATAAAAAAAAATATTTAATGATTAAGTTATTGTTTTATAATATAACTTTACGCAATAATTAATAAACAAAAAACAATTTCAAAAAGCTGTAAAAAAATTTGTTTGGAAAATTA
>NW_019379522.1:3405484-3434039 GCF_000648655.2 Copidosoma floridanum | reverse complement strand
TTTTTTTTTTTTTTTTTTCCTAAATGATGAAACAAATGGTTAATGTCAATTTAATTAGCAAAGTATACTATTAGAGTTAATACCGTATAATCAAACGCGTTATCAAAATTTTTAGGTATGAATAAAGTTTATCACAAAAATATTAATAAACGTTTAAGAACTCACCAAAGCGGTGTATTGTTAAATATTTTTCTAGTGGTGTAAAATCAATTTTAAATAGAAAAAATGTATCTAGAAAAATTACAGGACAAAAACATTCTGTCATAGAATCAGCATGTTTATAAGTGCGTTGAATTCGTAACGAAAACGTTTTGCAGTCCACGGTCTTTCTGTGTAGATTATTTTTAAAAAATTGCTTAATTTAATAGAGGTAGTAAAGTAATTGATGATAGATATATTTGATTGTTGATTAAAAATAGTATATTACTCATTTTTGGGAGGAAAAATTAAGACCGCTTCCTGTGCCGGAAGAAGTTATTTTCCTTTCGCGAAGTGGGACAAAAGTTCCTTCTTTTGGCACAGTATGGTGAAAACGCCCATTAATATTACTATTATGCATATATGAGAGTGGTATTTTCAACTAAGCTTTTTAAACCTCGTATATATAGTGAATTACCTTATAGTACATTTACACTCGAATGCTGCGTATAAAACATTTAAAAAAATTTTTGTTTACGTACCAATAAAATAAAACTGGCAGACAGAGTGAAGATTATAACGATCGACTTGTACATCGTGCAATGGATTAAAATTGTTTTAATACCGCGACCCAATTCAGATATATACCAGCGCTTTTTTATCCAAATGTGACTGGAATCACCCAAATAGTAGAGTTTATATAGCTGAGAGGTAGTGGAAAATAGTGGGAGTCCATCCCTACCATTTACAGGTTCTGCGTAGTGATAATCATTTTTTTTTTCCAAATATCCCTACCGATTTTTAAATTTTCAAATTTGTTGACAATTTCATGAGTTATTAAATTAAATTTCGAAAACGTGTATGAGTTTTGAATTTTTAAATATCTTGTTTTAATTTCAAAAAGTTTTATGAATACCTAATTACGTGTCACGATTATTTGGATAAAAACGATACAAATAATGAATTCCGTTACACCACACAAATTTAAAAAAAGTCTTGGTACTAAAAAATTCATCTCAAAAAATATGTCTTATATTTTATATTATCTCTCAAAGCGTAATGTATATATTATTTCTACAATATTTACAATATAATTATTTACTAATAGTTGACAAACATTCTATTTTAAGTCTTATTTATGGAGTACAGTTTTGATTTAGTTTGATTTACAGTTTTTATTTTAGTAAAAGTAACGTGATGGTCATTATATTCATTGGTTAACCAGATAAACGGATGAGGGGTCTGATCAGTTAAAAACATTAAAACAGGTAAAATCGCTAAATGTACGCAATTTCAGATAATTTAAAAGTAAAACGAGAAAGTACAACACGCCTATATAACAACGTAATCATTTCAAATTATTCCTCAAAAGTTACGAATTATTTATTTAAGCGATATTGTCGTTTCTATCCGTAATTTTGACGAAATAAACACAACCAGCTGTAATTACAAAACCAACTATCTATCGGCATAGCACCTGCGAAAATATCTAAAACTATCTTTTCCTGTTTGCTTATTCGACTACGTATACGTCGAGCATAATCCAATTTATATCAAGTAGTGTTAACAATTCTGTACTGCTTTAAGTTATGTAAACTACAATAGATATTTTCGTGTTCAAACTGCGAATGAGATACATATGACGTGTAAAATATATTATACATTAGAGTGTATAGAAAAAAATCAAAATATTCCCACGTAGCCTAACCTCCGTTAATGCATGAAAGGTTGCAGTATTATTTAAATTATGGAGATTCAAAAAGAAGTTTCTAATATAGTTAGACTATTTTTATCATCCTTTTTGTAGATAATATATACTCTGATGAACCTGATCAAACTTTGATCGATGAACTAAAACCCAATACTTAAATTAATGATTAAAATTAAAATTAAGAATTTAAGATACAATCAATACTGTAGAAGACATTAGGTTTGAAGACTAAGAACAGATTTTTTTAAAGTTTTTTAAACTGTTTTATTTATTACGGTTCTGATATTAATCCGTTTGTATTCCAAATATTCTCAAATCGTAATTTTAAAATAGTGACATTATAATTTAATATTCGTAAAATTGGGTTAAAAAAGTGGTTGTTGTTGAGTCCATTTCTACTTGGCTTTGATTGTCAATCCATATAAAATTATTAAAAAAACATGACGATCAAATTCGTAACAAACGTTTTTTGTTTTTTTTTTCATATCGATCGCTTATTCGTTTGAAACATCACAAAATCATTATTTTATTATAACATACAGCGTAGCTAACTCTATGGATAGAAAACCACCAAGAGGTATACGTATAAAAACCATATCGCATGACAGCGATCCCCAAGACTCTACCATTATAACTCTGTGACGTGTTCGCGATATTTAGGGTCGTGGTTCGCAGTACTTATTAAAGTGGCGAAGGGTCGCGTTCACATGTACATGGGCCGGCGCAGAGCCTATGTATAACCTACAAGGTGTGCATTCACACATATATACTGTGTGTTATGTGTGGGTGAGTAAAATTACAGTATGTACAATACGTAGGGCTTGAGTGCATGTACCTTCTAGGTATTTAATTATTCAGCCGTCTCTTGGCTCTCTTTCCCTGTTACTGCTACTGCTGGGCTGGATTTTTCTGTATTCAGAGCAGGTTTACGCCTTACATTCATTCATTTTATTTTTTCCGCGAGAATTTATTGCGTCGTACCGTCTACTTTCACGCATCATTTAAACATAAATTTTTCATTGATTTTATGTATATTGGAGGATAACATTCACACCACATAGGAGTATTCGAGAGTACTGGAAGGTAGAAATAAAAATTTTTTTGTGAGTGAACCTTTGAAACACAAAATTTTGTAACCTCGCATAAATCATGTTGCGTTTCAAATTTTAGAGAAATTTATAAAGTTCAACTTTGTCTTCGCTTTTTTGTTCAAAGTTCTTGTAGTTCTCCTTCTCTGCATTAATACTTGGCTACATTATTTTCAACTACGATTGATTTATTTTTAAAATATGATGGAAAGCTCTTATCTGTCTAATTAAATATAATTTACTGTGTGATGTTTGCTTTTGCCTTAATACTCATATTTAGAGTTAACTTGAATTGTCACTCCAATAAGGTTACATATTAAAAAAAACGTCGTATTTTGAAATAATTGTTAAAGTTTAAGAAGAAGTACGTCTATATTTTTTATAAAATTTTTTTTTAAATCATCAAATGTATGGTTTTTTTAAAAGAAAATATAGATACATAAAATTGTTACAAAAATACTTGAAACGTGCCCATTAGTGATCCCATTTAAAAAAAAAAAAAAAAAGAAAATTCTGTTGTAACGAATTAAATATTCCTACAATATCTTAAAATCTTATTTATTACAACTTTTTGTTCAAAAATATTTTACAGATAATGTTTCTTAACTAGGGCATCGGAAAGATAAATCCATCAAAGCTCATTGAAACAAAAAAAGCTTTTTTTACGATGAAGGAGATGAAATTCGAAAGTCTAAAAATCGGACGGTGATATTTAAAAATTTTAGTACATTTATTTTACATTTATTATTTATATATAACAGCACACAGAATCAGACATTTGATTTAAACGGTACATTTGATATTTTACATCGTAACACATAATGTTTGTCAAATACGTTTGTAGAAAAATTTTAATTTTGTCTCATACAATGTTTCTTCTGCTAAAAAGAAAAATTATTATATTTTTACGACTCTCTCATACAGCAAAAAATAAATATCTTAAAATTTTTGATTTATAACTATTATCTAATGATAAGCAGCTTGTTTATTTATCTTACACTTCGAGTGCTTTATCTGCTCAATAGACAATTTAAGTAAAGGTTTAAACAAGCAACTCAGAGATACTTGAGTTTATTAAATTTCTTCAACGCATTATGAAACCTTAAAAGCAAACCCATTTAAATAACTATTGGCTAGGCTATACCAAACTACTGTACATTAATTGCACCTTCGTAGTGACAAAAATAAATTTAAAGAGCTGTACTTTCGAAAATTTTATGGTTAAAAAAAATTCCTTTCAAATCAAGTATCAAAATGTAATGGAAAGTAATAATATTTTTATTCAAACAAACTCTTTATCTATCCCCGAAAGCCTGTCCGTAACATTAAAAACCTCACGTATAGCACTACAGTATTAGAACAAGTATATCGATTAAGAAGAAGACGAAGAATAATCAGCTGGACGGTCGCCGTAGACGGCGCGGTAGCAGTGGCAATGAAGGTAACAACATCAGAGACAGCAGCTCTAGTCGGGCAGGTGCGTTGAGCTAATGAAAATAGCAAAGGTCCGAGCTTCGGGACGCTTTTGTCCCCGAAAAAGAGGCTAGCCGATCTAGCTCGATCGTACCTTGTCCCCCACCCCCTTCTCCTATAACACACGCTAAGCTGGCCTGCCAATTTCTGAGGTCCCCTTCTTCGTCTATTCTCTCTATACAATATACACCTATCATGTATTGTACACACAAACAATTTTGTGTTGCTTACCTTCGGGAGTCAACCAACCGTGTGAGCTTGCAAGCTCCCACCGTGGCATGAAGCTTGCGACACGTATATTTTTATTCACACATACAAACTTACGTTCATACGTACAGGCACACGATGTGCCACTCGTAATTTTACACTCTGGAAACTTACACGTCGAGCTTGCACAAACTTGTCAACTTTTATAGATTATATATGCTACGCCTGACGATGTCGGGCTGATTTATTTTCTTTCGCGCTTCCGATACAATAACAAGTGTACATCGTTGTCGACGTGTATTTTTGGAATAATTGAGACCTAGGGGTTCGTGATTCGCGATGAATGCAGACCCTCTCTTTTTAACACGATTGATTAAATTTATCGCTTGAGCGTTTCGACATTATTTTATTACGTGTTCGACTGTTATACGGTAACTTTCTCACGAGTCACACGCAGCGATTGAATTAAAAATGAGAAAAGTTTGAAATGTAAACATTTTGTAAATAACATTTTTTTCGTCAAACTTTGATTATAGAACAATTAGTTTTATAGAAAAAAAAAAAAAAAAAAAAATTCACGAATGGGTGTAATTTTTCCCGCTAACAATTAGCCGAAAACTTATCATCTAAAAATACAAAGAACCATGATGTCTAATCGCACACAGGTATGTACGTACAGTAGTTATCTTGTACGCATAACATACGTGCAATGTGCTCAAATAATCTCAGCCCGCGTAGACCGTTCATCAAGATAACTTAATTCCATAGTCTTGACAGAGCCGCGTCCACAGCGACAATATAAAACTCGAGTGTGCAGTAATTGCACCTGACTCTACTTACATTATCGCCGATCTCATACACCTATATATACGCACACGCAACCCGATATCAAATTGACCCAAAATTGTACAACTCATATACCGATCCCTTGACAATGACTAAGGACAACCCGTATAGTGTAACAGCACCCAAAATTTTCCTTAAAAGAAGAAAAAAAAGTCTCGTCAATGGTTTAGTAGAGTACATAAAGGTGGAGGCGCGTACAGGAGGCAACGAAACATCTCGTAGGAGCGGGAGCGCGTATAAACCATAGGTAGTAACAAAATACACATGGGTCATGCGCGCACGCGATGGCGTCTTTCCCTATTACAAACTGTATAGGCTGTACATGCACCTAGTTTTAATCCGTCCTTACACGCGTATCATATAAGTGAAGTTGACGCGCATACATACAGTATATAATATAGTATCGACAAAGCCCCCGACACATATGAGTACATACCCCTTACCCACGTAATACACACACGTATAACGTATACCATTGTCATCGTATACCTATATACACCCAACAACTCATCATCGGCGAGTACATGTGTCTATATACGCGTATATATGTGAGAGACCGAGCGAGATGTAGGCATTGCCCACTACCACCAGTGTATATATATACATATGCACGCAGCCAGAGAGAAAGAGCGAGCCTTCCCCCGGGTCGATAGAGCCGCGCAGGCAGTCCTCCTTCTGATGCGCCACGCGAGACTGCCGCTGCTCGCGCGTTCGCCGTCGTCGCCCTCCAACTCCTAGAGTCGACGCGCTGCGCCGCAGTTTCCTCTATCTCGCTTTGCTCACCTACTTCGTTCGGTCGAGTGTGACAGGAGGAGCTGCAGATCGGCACGCGCTTTAATCAGCGGTGGGTCCTCCGCTGGTACAGGTGTCCTGCGGAGAACCGGACACCCGCCCAATCACATTCCAGTCATCCGTCGCGACTCCTCGAGTGCGGTATACGCGAAAGAAAAAAAAAAAACAACAGTGCTCTCTCTCTCTCCTCGCGGGTGTGTGATTTTTTTTCTTTTCCCCCCCCCCCCTTCCGTATCAATTGACAACGAGGGATCGCTGTGGCGTTGGATACGTCGTACGGAAGTAAAAAAAATAAAAAAAAATAATAAAAGAACAAACGAGGGAGGTGTACACATCATCCCCGTGAATCATGGACGGATCGGCGTGCACCAAGGACGCGAACTCGACGGCCGGCAAGGGCTCCGGCACCCCACCCCTATGGACCGTGCTGCTACCCTGTAAGCCGCAACAACCCACACACGCACACTCGTACATATACACCTATCACACGGCTATTGACAATAATTGTCGTTTAGTTTATTCGATCTGTGACCCTTTTTGTTGGGCATGTATGGGTATACGCGCGTTTCAAATTTACGGTCAAACTTTTGGGAATGTGTAGGAGAGTAGGGAAAGCAGTGGGACGCGGCTGTAGGTCACCATACGATATACACGTACCGTATAATTTACGCATTGTCGAACTGGGATGTTAAAAAGAGCTCTCGGTACAACTATTTGTTTCCTGCTCCTTAGAATCTCAGCTGTCCGGGGCTCGTGGTAGCCAGTAAAAAGCAAAAAAGCTCTCGATGCACGCCCATAGAGCCGCGAGAGCTTCTCGAATGCATTGCACAGTAAGAGAGAGAAAAGGTACAATGGACGCGTGTATACCTGTATACATTATCCTGCGGATATGCGGGGAGTAGCTGAACATAGATTTCCCAAAACAAAGTCGTCGTTTTTTTTTCTTCTTTTTTTTGTTCGCTAATATAAGTACCTGCCTATGTATATAGGGACGCGTATACAGAGCACAATCTGTACCGTATATTGCGCGATTAGGTACGGTATATGAGAGCAGAAAAGTTCATTGCGGCATAACACCGCCGGGGGAGAGTCCATTATCAGTCGGGAAAGCTCCGTACGTCCTGGCTTTTTGTTTGTTGTCTTTTTTCCCCCCGCAGTGAAAGCTCCGCCGATGCGAGACTCACGGGAATATAAGTAATACTCGGCTAATAATTATACAATAGGCGCCAAGGTAGAGTAAACATACTTTGGTTGCCACCTCCAAGTGATATCTTCTATACGTGAACAGACCTTTCGATCATTGACCACATAATATATAGTCTCAGCATCGGGTAATATAATATATACGTGCGTAGGTGTGGCGTTAATACAAACGCATGCAGTAATTACATTTTCTATTTTCTTATATCTAAAAAGTACATATATAATATGAGTATTATTTTCACCTGCCCGGGATGGTCGCGTTTCAGCTCTGAATACTCGCAAAAATGCGCTCTCTCTTCTTCTCTTTTTCTTTGCTTGCGAACCAACTGCATTATGGTATATTTTATCACGAAGAATCACAGGCATGCATTACCGTGGGTAGTTACGTGTATACTTACTATCTGCGAGCTGTGATTTATACACGTATACGTAACGCGCATAGTCGCGGACTTTTTTTTTTTTTTTTCTTTCTTTCTTCTCTTTCATCGTGTCGTTAAAGATCTTCGAGACAAAGACATACAGGTACTCGCATCCTGTATGTTTCCGTGATTTCGAGAATTTGCCTCGGAATTTGTTTGAAGAAGATGGAGCACGGAACCGGTTGGAGGAGACGCGTCCTGCAAGCAGTTATTGGCGTTTCGTAATGGCAAACGAGAGATGGATTTACGTGCATTAAAATTGATTATCCAGTTTTGTTGCTAGGCTAATTTATGATGAAAGCGGGACGTGCTTTGCTGCTGATTATAATCTCACCGAGTCAAATAAAACGTAAAGTCCAACGAGCTTGCGAGCTTTTTTCCCCGCGTCTCTGGCTAGTATGGCTCTTTGTAAAAAATTCGGCTGCGGAAGTTCCGCGTTTTCGCCGGTTCGCTGAAAGACTTTTCCCTTTCTCTCGAGCTTTTTGTCCACTCTGCAGAGGCTTAAGGTCGCCGACCTCGAGATATGCACCACTACATGAAGCGAGATCCACCTGACCCTAAAAAGGGACGACGCGAAAGCTCGGACGAAGCTGTCCACTCGTGTCATATTATTACTTTTTTTTTTCCTCCACCCAGTGGGTGTATGTACATGGCCTCTACCGTTAAGTATTTTTTTTTTTTTTTTTTTTTAGGGTAAAAAGAAATCGATGCAAAAAGCTTCAAGCTTTAATTCGCAAAATATAACATTTGCACAATTGCATTAATCATCATGCATCGAGATTGTTGCAATTTGAGAAAATAGCATAGATGGTCGTTAATTTACATTTGTTTAGGGTAATTTTATTTCGTAAATATAAAAAAATTCACGTTTTTCTTTCAATTAATTGTCGCGTGTTACTATTTCAAACGGTATAACTATGTACTTTTACCACGTCTGCTTGTGTTATCCAACGAGGCGTCGATGGAGGTTGATTAGCGCCCCGTGAACCGATAATCAATTTCAATTTGGCGTACGTGTGTGTAACCGAGTAATTCTTACGGCTCCTCGGTAAAAGAAATTGAAATTGAATTAACCTTGAAAAACCAAACTTTTATCGCTACACATTTTCAACCTCAACAAGCTATATATACTAACCTACCGGATAGAAGTTGATTTTACATTGGGTGTATACATGCACCTGATGTCAATTCTCTGGCAGGCGACACCCGATCCTCGATCCTGTTATGCTCGAGAGGCGTTGGCACAAGTATACATTTATATATATGTATACACACATGCGCGCGCCCAGACATTGATTGTAAATGTCATTGAACTAACGAGATGAAAGAAAAAGGGCAGCCACAATATATCGCGTCCGTTCCCCCCTCGACGTGTGGTTGCGTCGCGCCATGCCCGTCTTTAATTCTTTCACGGTCAAACGGACTCTCTGCGTGTACGAGCTGTAATTAGCAACGCGATATTACAACTTGAAAAATTCATCGCCTCGATTCCGCGAGTGTCGAGTGGACGTTCTTCTTTGCACCGTCAAGCACTCGATTTCTCAAAACTGATGTATATACATACGCGCGCTGTACAGAGAGTCACCGAGAGAGTCATTTATCCCGAGAGTGATGTGTTTTTTATATTTGCATATAGAAACACTCGGGTCGTGCGTGCATCGTGTGCGGAGATCGATACAGTTCTCTACAGTCCATGTAGATTTTAGGCTTCATTTATCCCGGTAACAATAATAGCACGCGGTTCTTTGTGGATTATTATTGTTTTTTCATTCCTATCAGAGAATATTTTATCGATCGCTCCGTTCTTGGTCTTTGTTGCGCGGTAATCCGCAAATTATTTATTATTGCTCATGAGGAACATTTTTCGATCATTCTAAATAATGTTTACAACGTGTTTTTTTGTTCAAAAATGTTGCAGTTTTCATGGCAATAATTTCTGGTCGGATAACATCTACTTATATTTCCATTAAAAATACCAAATGAGTGTTGTATGTATACCTATACGTGTTATAAATCTAGAGTTTTCATTGTTTTTTTTTTTTTTTTTGTCGATATCGTGACATTTTTACACACAAGTATGTTTGGCGAGTACAATGTGTTTTGAGGCTAGTTCGTTTGAAACACTGTTTTTGAAGTAATAACCAACGCAAAAAATTTATGGTAAATTTGTCCACTTGACATTTTCAACGTGCAATTTTTGTAATTGAAGCCTCACAAGTCAAAACTGCCGGTGCATGTTTTTTAATGAGTCTCAAAGCGCTGGTGATGCAAATGCGCTACAAATATCATGCAAAGTGTCTATACACGTGTACACGAGTACTCGAGTCGGGTTGAATCGTGTACTTGCGTTTACACTATGCCGAAAAGACTTTTATTGACCATGTCGATGTCGAGGAACATCGGCTTACTCATCGATGCGATATTAATTGTATTAAGTATCGTAACAGTAGAAAAGCAAATCTTGAGATAAAACCTTACCAATATTTTATACATATTTTTTTTCTCTCTCATGCAAGTTTCCATGAGTATTGATTTTCCATACACAGGCGCATCGGCCGATGCGCACACCACCACCACCCGTCCTCGTCGGGTTAATAATGTATAAGCGATAAAGATGCGCGACCACAACAAATATAGGTACTCCAAGCTCCATAGTTTCTCCTTTAGTGCAAAAGTTAGGTATGTAAGTACGCAGCAAAAAACGGTCACGATAGTTAAAAAAGCCGTGACTACTGTGCGCAACACGCTGTTGAAGTGTATATTTATGTACTTGACATGCATATCGTCGCGAGGCGTCCTTCTCGCGCTCCACCTATATCAGCTGCTAATAACTCGCAGCTCCTCTACGTTTGAGTTCTTTTTTTTTTTTTGCTTTGTCTTCCACTCCGCCCACGCTCGCGCGCCTATTGTACCTACTTTTTAATCCGCGCTATCTGTGCGAATCTCTTCGAGAGTCATCCGCGAAAGTTCCCGCTCCAGCGGTGCGGCTCAGCGGTTTTTTCTGACGTACAATATCGGATATCCTTCCGTTTTGCCCTGGATTTCATTTTTTTTTTTTTTTTTTTTTTTTCACTCTTGAACTCTCAGTCCGCGCATTATGTTGCCTGTCCTCGTTCGAAATCAAAGTGCAAAAAATTAGTTGGGAAACGAAAGTATGTTTATCATTCGTCATTGTCGGAAATTATGTAAATTATACATTTAGAGCACCAGACGGCGTATCTTATCTGCATTAGTTACGCTATAGCTTTCCATACTGTACTCGGTAAACGTGTACTGCCTTACTTCTATATGCATGTGCAACGAAGCTTGTACCTCTCGTTACAATTTATTTTTCCTCCGACCAGAATAGAAGTTCTTCGTTTACACGCATATTTTTTTTCTTTTTTTTTTTTTTTTTTCACTTGACATATATCAAAAACACGAGCATGTTCATGGGTGACGGATACTAATACTAATTTGGTATTTGTATGTGTTATTTGCAGATGCATGGTTTAACCCAGAAAGACTGAATCCAAAAGGTGAGTACGCAATTGATTACACTTATGATTAACCTTTGCGTCGATTGCTGAAAATGTTTAGCCCACGATATCTCATTGACCATTTACGCGATTTGTTAAATGCGGGTATTATACTACTTAGAGCGATGATTTCACTACATGTTTATAGTTATGGTCGTACAAATAGTTTTTCAATCATAGAATTGGATTAGTAAATAATGTTCGTTGCGATGAATTGAAACTTTTAAAATTATTATTTTAAATGTGTTATGTCTACAAAAGAACTTTATAATTAAATTATCTCTATTGAAATATACAGTAAGATACAGTGAACAACAGGTAAACAGACGTAGTTCAAATTTTTGTTTATTTCTGTAACATAAAATTACTAAATCTTTGAGATTTATGGGTGCAAAATAGCGGCTCGAGAAATTCACTATGTATGCAGTTTAAAATTAAAATGGTACTGCTTTTTACTGTAATAGTGCGTTGACATAACATTGACAGGTATTAGATCGATTCTTTGAATGATTCATTAAATCGCGGCTGATAATATTTATGTACTTTTTTAACACTAGCACTCTGAGATAAGCGATATAACAAAAGTTAATATACTTTCATCTCTTTCTCTAATGTAACCTAGCAAATATTTAAATTTAAACCCTTGAATTTGAAAATTTTAGATAAGTAAAACGTTTATATCTTCGACACAAGCTGGTTGTACTATTCACGCGTTAATATAATCATAGACCAGCGTAAAACTTGGGCGCATTCGTACTATATTCGTCACTGGCAAGAGAATTTACCTGTTAGCACCACCTGTTTCAGCAGCTCAAGCCTACGTCTATTTTAAAATATACGCGTCGCTATAGCTCTTTTTCCAATAATCCCAACACCTTCTGATGTACGTATCATTCGATCAGATGTTGTAAACCTATGGATCAGGTTTTTTTTTTTTTTTTTTTTGGGCCAATGTTAAAAGTGAAATTAAAATGAAAAAAAGAAACTGTCGCACAAACTGCCCTATTCATAGCTGCAGTTGTACTCCGATATTTACAGCCCCCTTCGTCCACTTCTTGTCGCAAGGTTCGCCCTTCAGCGAGTGCAGGTCGTAAATTCACCATTGCTTTCGCCAGCCCATTCAGCGAGACTTACATTTTTCCTCATCTGTTGCACAACAGAACTACAAATATAGGTATACGTAGCAGTCGAAAAAGCGAGCCATGCCCGCAGAGCGACGATTCCCGCCGTCGTCACCAGGCCGCAGTGCGTCCAACCTCCGAAAAATCGAGAGAACCCCTACCCCAACGTGTCTACACATCCCGGCTCTCTTCTTCTTCTTCTTCTGGTATGGTCGTCCCTCCCCTTTTTCCCATAGCACTGCAGCCTCACCGTTGACTCGCAGTTTCAGTACCACGTCGTCGCTGCCTCGCACAAGAGCCGGGGGGTTATTCAACGCTCTCTCGCGTCCTCGTGTGTAATCGGTAAATTTCGCCAGTGCGCAATTTTTTACTCGGCCGTTCACGCGTTTGTGTATACACGTTAGCCATCGCATGTATACCGATTTTTTCTCCCTCCACCTCCAAATTTTGCTCAACAACTCGATCGAATTTGTTACATTTGCTTACGAATAAAACAAAACAGTGGCAGGCTCTTCCTCGAGCTTTACTTGTAGCAATTTGCAATGTACAACGCAAAAATGAGGCAACGCGTCGATCGATCGGAGTGAATAATCGCCCGATGTAGAGCGGGACAGCCGTACCGAAAATAATACAGCATATATAAACTGCCGGGCCGTGGGCACGAAAAAAAAAAAAATAATAAATTTAAAAAAAATATATTTGGTTTTTTCGTCAAAGTGTCTGTACGGAGCCATGCAAGAAAACGAGGCTCGAGAGGCCAAACGAGAGTAATGCCCGTCGTCTTTGCGGACTTTCGATACCTAAATATAACGTCCAGCCGGGCAGGTCTCTTGGGCTCTCACCGGTGGATGGCTCGTTGCCAGAGCACTTGGTCGGCCGAGCTACCTAACTTTCTGGCCGCGGGTCTTCTTCTTCTTCTCCTGCGTACAATAGTTACTTTAGATCGCCTTATATGTTACGGTGCTGTCCTTTTCTACAGAGCCTCCGGCCCTAAGTTAGCTTATATTATACGCCAGGTGTTCGGTATAATGTGCCTGTATACCTGTGTAAAAACGCGCGGGGTGTACGTCCCCTTCCTTCGTTCCTCCGAATTTTTGAGTATATGATAAAGGCATTTTACACTTTCGTCTTCTCAGGTGTATACCATTCAACGGGTTTTCTTATTTCCTCCGGTGCAATTGATCGCGGTGAACGTGAAAAAAAAAAAAAAAAAAAAAATGGGGTTTTCAAATTCACAATGTTTGTGTCGCGATGATTAAAGAAATACAAATCTCAACATGCAAGTATAAAAATAACAATCATCCTCGAGAGTAGCAATATCATTTTTTCCGGATGAGTCACGTATGCGCCGAGTTTACCGGTACTGCCGATCGTTGTTCGATACAAATTTCACGCAGTTTTCTGCCGCGCGAGAGGAAGAGTGTGCAACACAAGTATACTTACACGGAGTGATTGTTCATCTCGTCGAGGAGGGGGAGGAAAATCGGTTATATCTCGATCGTTAGTGATAGAGAGAAAAAAAAAGAGCGTACACATACAGCATCAGCGGTCGCCGTCACGTTATACCGATGACGACACCGCTGACGCTTGTATACGTGTACAGCTCAATTAGATCTTCGTGTGGTTGTTCCTTCACATGTGAAGTATATATAGGTGTGTATAGGCGTGTGCATCGACTGTTTCACATGCGGGCGAGTGTTGTCGAAGAGGAGCATCGTATACAAATTATATAAAGGTGGTGGCGGTGCTGCTGTTGATTGTGTTGTAAAGTTACAAGTACCGCGCATTGACGACGAGACGCTTTAGCGCTGCTGCTCATGAAAATGGCCATCACGAGGCAAGAACGTGAGTACCAGCTATATAAATAAAGCGAATCTCCGAAGCTGCTGTTGTACACGTTAAAAATTCTTTTTAGCGGCTGCTAATTTGTATACGCCTGTGTTCTATTATGTAGATACATACAGCTTTCAATGACTCAAGATACACGCATGATTGGGTTGTCGTAGATCGGGTCGATGGATCAGCAATAAAACACTTGTAGGTGTTTTTTTTTAATTTTTTTTGTTTAGCTGTATCTAATAAGAATATCGGTATCAAATTCACCGAAAAAAAAAATTGACTAGGAATAGTTGGGGTGAGGTTTTGTCAAAACTTTTTTTCTAGCGACGTTTTGAGCTCCAGATGGAGATAATTTGGTACCCGATGCCACGAGAAACAGTCGTGGGAAATGGGTTTTAACTTTGATTCGAGATGCGAATGTTTGCTCGGACTCTTTCGAGTGTTTGTTTTTAAATATCCCGAAAATAGATCCTATAACCAAAACTGCAAATGATGGTACGTGCAAGTCGACTTGAACTGATTCTAAATTCTTCGAGTAGCAGCATTTCTCATCGATTGAAACAAATGAAACCAATGTTTTTTTATTAAAAATGACCATTTGGCATGGATTTTTGGCACAGCCGGCTACATTGTGTATCCTCAGTGTGTGCAACAAAACCCTCTTTTCCCCTTGTATTGTATGTATGTTTTACGGGCTCAACAATGTCGATACATTTCGATTTTTTCATTTTTTTAAAAATATTATCTACTTGTATTTATGTACCCTTTGGTTGACCGAAAAGTCCGTACATAAGCGTGTTGGCTTGTTTTTGTCCCTCTTTCAGCCTCAGAAGTAGGTATAATATGCACTGATTCATTGGGATTCTAATTAAGTGGTTCTTACACGCTAGGTATTTTAAAAATTTGAGCAAAAAAGTGTGGAAAAAATTAAACATTAGGATTTATATAGTTTGGCACGTGTTCCCAAAACATGTGGTATACGCGACTGGCGTATCGCGAATGAGACAAAGCCCCGAATTGTCTCGCACTTGCTTTCTTTGTTTAGGTGATTGACATCAATTTATTCACTTCTCCCTTCCTTTCTTTCTTTCTGGTACATATGAACGAGCTTATATTATCCTCTTTTACGTTTATACACGCGTCATTTATGAAAATCACATTCACGTTTTTCCTGTTTTAAATTGATGAGGAGTTTTAAAGATTATAGGTGTACACCTCAGGTAAAAATTCCACTCTCTCTAGATTCTGATGAAACGCCCTTCAGGTTCAGCTCCTATCAAACAATAATCCAATTAAATTGGGTTCCTACAGTACAGGGCGCGGAGTTTGTAATTAAAGAGTTGATAAACTATAACTCAGTTAATCTCTGGTTATATGGTTGTTACCAGTTCCCTCATATATCTTTAGACCTATATTAGTACAGCATTGATTTTTTTTTTTTTTTTTTTCGAAGCATTGTTTTAATTACCATCCTTGTAGAGCTGACAAAAAAATCGGAATAACAATGCAACAATGAGCGCTCGGGGTTTTGCCCGGATGCTATAGAAAACCCACTTTTTTTCATACGCGTTACCGTATTATAAATATACTTTGGTTTGATATATAGAGACTCTGAATTCGGCCAGTCGCGTATAATTATTTGATTTAACATTTTTAGGAGTTTTAAGAAATAATATTGATGGATTACAATGCATTCAAGTTTGACATATTTGACTGCCATATATACTGATACAGTTTCAGATTCATCTATCAAAATTGCAAATCAAGGACATTGTTGAAAATCAGAAATACTATTTCAACACGCTATATGTAGCTATTCGTCAAAAATTATCAATTTTATTCCTATTTTATGTACAATGAACAGCCGCATTTAGCCGTGAGTTCAAGGTCTGTACTATCGTTGTGTCCTGATGCGTAAACCTACTCTAAAAAATTGCCTCCTCGCATGAAACACTCTGTCCTATCGCAATGGTAAGCGAAAAAAAGAAGAAAACTCTCGTTGTATGCCAAAGAACAAAAAGGCAACATTTTCCATTCGAAAAAATGTCAGTTCGTCCACTCTACATATTATGTATTTGATTGCCGCTCTGTTTTCCGCTCCTGTGGAAGAGGAATAAAAAAAAGAGAGAAGGTAATAGAAGTACGCTCCGTTTATATTTTGGTACAATATCACCGCCACAGTGAGCTAAAGCGAGGGTCACACGCGAATATTACGTAAGATAGCCACTGCCGAGATTTTCCTCTACAGACGTATTGCACATAAGTAGGTTGTGTATAATAATATATACTTGTACGTGTCTGCGTGATACCGGCTCAGGTTAGCGTCACTTTGGCTCGGCCAATCTAGTCTCTCGGGCCTAATTCATTCGCGTGTCGGCGGCAGCTTCTCTGTGCCGCGCTACTAAATTCTTGGATGCATATCTTATATATACACTTTGAAAAAAAAAAAAAAGATTGTGCGGACGAGATAGAGAATTATTTATACGTCGTACACATGCTACACGTTTACGGTTGGATGCGCCCGGTGCGTTTCTCCTCCGTACGGCCAATCGAATGAGTCACGAAGATAATACGTTTTATAAATTAAACAACATTTTTCTCGTCTTTTTTTTTTTTTTTTTTTTTTTTTTTTTTTTTTGTTTTTTTTTTTTTTTTTTTTTTTTTTGTTGCTACCTCCCGATGTATGTGTATTTTTAAGAACTGAAATATTGATCAGCGGTACCCAAGTGCTTGATTTTAACGCGTGCAATCTTATGCAACTGTTCGCAACACCGTAACGACCGACACCCTGTACTTGTACAGCCTTTTTATTATTTTTCATGTAATAAAAATGCATGTATTCAAACAAAAATTTATTTAAAAAAATTGAAAACAGAGGCACCCAAAATGTAAAAATCTCACACTTGAAAGGAAAAAAAAAAAATGTTTTTCCTCAATGATAATAATGATCATTTTGGAGTGAAATTTTAGGAGAAGGAAAAAAGCTCTCTTTCCCATACTTTAACTCATAAAAACTTGGAGTGGCCCTCTTTTCATTTGATTAAATTTAGACCGTATAATATACATTTAGACGCGCGATCGATTACATTAATCAGATCGCGAGGCGAAAAGCGAATTCTCGTTTCGGCCGACCAGTGAAATAATTAGCGAACGATTATCGCCGAGCCGGGACCTTGTCTGGCGCCAACACCATTGTGTCATATACGTGTTCGACGCATATTGTGCATTGTACGGACTGACGGAAATGCACGTGCTGCGCATCCAACCTTGCAGCACTGACAGAGAGAAGCGGGTAACCTACAACCGCGTAACCTTCCCGAAGGTGCATTCTTTTGTACGACACAGTTGCTGCTACCATTATGTTTTATACTCACACATATATATATACACCCAGAAACACATATATATATACACCCAGAAGCTCAAAGAGCCCACAAAGATTCCGCACTATTGTCCATGCGCGCACGTGTACCCTATTTTGGAGCTTGCTTGAAAAAATTTCACTCACTCGTCCTTTTTTTTTTATTTTTTTTTTTTTTTTCAAGGGATGGCCTAACCAGTTATTTGAGACACTACGTATCGTCAAACTCCAATGATTGAAAAACGTAATCAAACGTCGGGTCTCCCACATCGGCAGCCGATTTAGAGCACACTCTCAAAGACGCTTATTCTCGACCGAATCCCAGAGATGATCGCGGAGTTGCTCCCTCATATCGCGATCAGAGTCGGACCTGCATATAATATGTAAAAAAAAGAGAGAGAGAGAGAGAGAAAAAAAAAATCGAGCTTAGCTGAACGACGAACGAGTTTGGTGGGCTGCTTATCTGGAGCAGCGCCAGCTCCGCACAGAGTGCACTTGATATGAATTTCTCTCTCTCTCTGATATTCAGTAGAAATGTGAATAGAGAGACGGGGCATGAGCCGTAATTGCACGGATATTATTAGAGGGGGCCCTCGGACATCATAATATATAGGGCACCGAACGACGTTGAATTCTTTTCAGGGCCCAAGTCTTTGATTCGGCTTCTTGTGCCCTATACATGTATTGTGACTCGTGATTGCGAGGGTCGCGTTTATGCGTGGTGCTTCGATTCATCTTCTCTCTCTCTTTTTTTTTTTTTTTTTTTTTTTTACTTAAACTAGAGCGTGAATCAGAAGGTACAGATGTGCGCGTCTGGTAATTTGAAACAAAAGACGAGTGAAAATAACGAAAAAGCATAGTCGCGCGACCGCGCTGATTTTCGAGACAAAAGTCGAATGCGGAGAGAGATCTAAAAATGCCAGCTTTCTTTCTTCTCTACTTTTTGACTGCTTGTCAAAGGCGACGGATAAAACTCTTTCTTTTTTTTTTTTTTTTTTATTCTTCAGAGCTTTCTTCTTCACTGTAGTACCGTGTAGTACAGCAGCGACAAAAGTTATCGTGCCATTAAAGAGTTTGAAGCTGCTGCGCGACTAGTGCTTTCCAAGGATGACTTTGGGCATATCTTGGGATTTTTTTCGTTCCTTTGTTCAGTTTGCACACTTTTGTCATTTGGTATTTCTGTCTCGAAAAATTCAAGGGTTTTTCGATGAGTCGGAGCAGTTTTTATTTTTACTTCAAAGTTCAGCGATAACGTGGACTAGCGCAAGTTCTGCGGTCAGCGATATCGATTTTGCGTGACAGTATAATATATGCAAGGTTCTTCGACACCATATACTATACAACACCTGCTATAAGCGCCCAACATTATAACATACGGTTTTCCTATACACACAATTGCAAGGGTGCTGTTGCTATATCATATTCTTTGTTCCGAAGATATAAGTGCGGAAAGTCTTTTCTGATGATTATTCAACCTCAATAACTATATACTAAATAAAAAAACGAGAACGTATTCTCGTATAAAATTCATTTAGTTCAACGCGAAAATATATGTACACGTGTATAGTTTGTGGAGGAGTTGCGAGGAAGAGGTAACAATAAGTGTACGACACGAGGGAGTTGCTCCGACAACAAAATCAATAACAGAGATACCGCGCACCTATACTTGTACTTGTGCTCTTCGTCGTTCAAGTGCATTATTTCCGCGTCTGAGTAGTGAATGCAACACTTCAAACGATGAGATTTTCACGAAGATAAGAATCTCAATTCATCGGATTTTTTTTTTCTTTGCTCTACCGGTTCGATTGCAATTAATTCTGTATCGAAAATTTAAAATATACCTCCTAATTGTACTTACCTGCTACGTTGAGAAAAACAATTTATAAATATAAGTACCATCTCACGCAACTTTGTCGACAGAAGCAAACTAAATAAGCTGTAAGCACGACTCGTCGGATAACGCATGAAAATAACAGCCGGTATATAGGTGGTGAAAGCAAAACGTGTACTAGTCAAGTTCTGGACGAGCGCAACCTTACCGATCCTCAGCGCGTTTCGTAACACGCCCCGAGTTTTCAATGAAGTTACGACACACCAGATCAAGATCAATTCTCGATAATGACCTACGCTATCGAATGGTTCTTCAGCGAAAGTTTCAAAGTCGGAATGTCGCCCAGTGTAACTTTTACACACGGCAATTCTCGAACTCGTGGCGGTTGGCCACTTGGCATTTGATAAATTACTACCGAATGCTACTTTGTTCGCTCTATAATCTTGCGATAAGATAAATATGTCGCTAATCGCTCCGCGGTTTCGAAAAAATTGAATTTTAAAAAGTCCCAATGTCTAATCGAACGTGGTATCGCCTAAATTATAGCAATTTACTTAGCTCTGACGAAATACACTTGTAATTTCGTTATCGTGATTAAAAAAAAACAGCATTCTTTTAACGATAAATAAATGCGAAATGAAATCTGTGTTTCCGCAGATGAATCGAGCAGCTTCCCTTTTCGAATCGGCAAGGCCACTTTTGCTGGTCGGTGCTGCCACCTTTATACTACCGAACTTTCTTTCTTTCTTCCGCTTCTGCTGTCTTTTCTTCTTCTTCTCGGCAAGTTCTCCTGTTTCGCCTACCGCAGCACGCAAGCGCTCCAAAAGAATCATCAGCAAAAAAGTCCTCCCCCTGCTTGTTTGCGCTTTTTTTTTACCCCTCACAGTGTGTCGTGCATTGGCTTCTTTTGTTTATTTTTTTTTCTATTGTTTCAAGAATATATATAAAACCACTTAAAATTAAATTGTACGTAATGTAAAAATAATGATTACATATTAAACGATCGCAAATACTGATACGGCTATACGTGGAAAAAAAAGGCTCGACAGACTTTCTGTCTGCCTGTACTTCATTATTTTTTAAATATCCTACCGTACACGTATACAAGCAAAAAGATGTAAATTTTTTTATAGATATACTTATAAATACTGTAGCAATTATACAACGAAAATACAAGCACAGCTCTTTTAATTTATTCCGCTCCAAAATATACTTGTTTCTCGCAACACCGTTGGTGGTACATATAACGTGATGCTCGACGGTATTACGGTTGCCCTACTTCGTTATGTATTACGTATAATATGTATATCTTTTTCTCCGTAACTACACGTAAATACCTAGAAACCTACACATCTTCAAAACTTCCCCGCGTGTGCACGCATCAGAGCATCATATTATATACGTAATAATTATATATTGGGGTGCCAGTGACCATTTTCTTTGTGCCCCGGCGCATCTCGTCTTCTGCAGCAGATGCAGGCCAATCTTCATCTCTTCCTCGCCTTTCCCCGTCGTATACTTGAGTACAATTATATATTATAGCATTAAAATCTACTGTTGTTTACATTTGTTTACTTTCGATTCGTGAGTACAACTCGTATACCATCTACGTCCCGTAAAAGCCATCCTTCACATAAGATAAGCGTACCTATATATACAGCAAACACGTATACATGTATAGTTTGCCTGCCCCTCCAAGTTCCTCCAACTCGCGCGGGCTCTACACACACTAACACACTCCTCGGTGCTTTCTCTTCTTTTTTTCCCTCTGTATATAGGTATATACACTTACTTGTCTCATCCGCATAAGCGCTACACTCGCGGTCGCGACTCATACACCCAGAGGCGTATGAGTCGCGTATATACTCACCACCAGGTCGGTCGGTCATACAGTCGCTCCTCGCCATCAGGGTTTTTTTTTTCTTCTTACGTTAAACACAAGAAGCGTATACTATATTTTTACAGCTCACAGGTTACCTTAGTCTTGTCGCCGGCGCACTTGACTCGTGACTGTCGCGCCGTGTTGTTATATAGTGTGTTGCTCCGAGAGCTCAGCAGAAGAACAACCACTGACTGCTCCTGCCTGCAGACGACCACGCACTTCCTCTTTCGTTGTTTTATATACATATACATAATATATACATATACTTGAGACGTGGTGCGCGTACACTTTATACGTGTAGACCGATATGGTGCAAAGACGCGGTGGGAGGCAAGCCTCCGTCCGGGAGCTGCCTGCAAAAGGACCCGGTGAGTTTTCCTGGGGTATATTATATTCTCCGCATACTGTATATACCCACAATTGTTGGGCACAGTGTAGATACAGGGCGTGCTCGTGTATGTTTAATACTGTTGATGATCGATCGTGAAGGTAGCGTGCAGCTTGTTTTATACATAGGTACGCGTACTTATCTGTGAGGGGAACGAACGAACGTGTTACAGGGTAAATCGCATCGAGGGAGAGAGTACAAAAGTACTTATAAGTTTGCATAAGTTATTGCGCGCGCGGGGTCGGGAACATATGGTTGATGACGCACGCACGTACACGGCTATGTGTGTGTGTGTGTGGTACACGTGCACGCGTGCGTTACTATTATTGGTAATACATATGATGATGGGGATGAGGAGTAACATTAGGTATTACCTATATTAGAGTTTCGCCGATTTTTTATCGTGGCCAAAATGTATATACCAACAATTGAGCCGATTCGCGAGCCCTTTAAAGTTTAAAGGGACTCCCCTGCCCCGTCATCGGCGTATACAGGTACACATGTACCGCTCCCGTGAATTACTATTTTTCTATATACATAATAATATAGTATATATAACTATGGTTGATCGAGCGAAGGTGCTCTGTGGTGCGTGTGTAAAATAATATTATACGAGGTGCAATGTACCGGATGTGTTTTTTCTTTACCGTTACTTTTATTTTCACCCGATGGTCGATTAAATTGTATTTGTTTGAGTATGTATGGACGCGGTGATCCATACTTTTCTATAGATAAATAAATGACGCTCCGTTCGTCGCGTGCGCTTTTGTACTGTATACGTAATATATTGTGACAATGTAATCGAGATAATCGACATGTTTCGTCGGAAGAAAAAGACCCGTCAAGCTTCCGTTCAGCTATATATAGCTTGTCTATTGCAGCCGTTTGCTCCTCGTATTTGTCTATAACAGCAAATAATCCGCTTATTAATGTATAGGCTCTCGTCGGTGATGTAAAGGTAAAAGTACCGTCTCTGGAAAATTAATCAATGTATAGGAGTAAGATACCTAAGCATTCTACATCGATATGCCACGAATCAGTTCTCCCACCTCCATGTGTATCGAGAGTTGAAAAGAAAAATCGAGATGATATTAAATAAGTACCGCGCTTATTGACATATTAAACGTGCAACAGCAGTTTCGTGTGTTTTCGTGTAAAAATGCGTCCATACTGTTGATCCGCCTATGCATTTAATGTGTGAGGGTATACCACGTATACGCACAGCTCAGATACCTGTAGGAATGGATACCGGTTTTTCGGAGCGCGGACTTTAATATTGGATAAAAGGCTCCGAGTGGTATGTATGTATGTGTACAGGGGGGCAACCAGACACCGCAGCTCTCCTTAGCTCTTTTTTTCCTTTTCCCCTTTCTTTCTTTCTCTGCAGCGCACAGCTGTAACTATGTATCTATAGGGACTTTCCCTTCCTTTGTTCCCAAAAGGAGTAAGGTAACATTGCGCCCTGCATTTGGATCGGTCTTTTAAAAAAAAATCCTTTCTGGTATCGTTGTGTAGCTGGCCAAGAGCGAACGTTTTGGGAGAGAAATCTCGTCGAAGACAACACTTCTTTCTGATAAGCGATCCGTCCTATCTGTCAGCTTTGCGTATCGTAACCCACTTTATCATAGAAAAATTGAGAGAAAGCCAGTCTTTGGATACCCAGCTATGGATTTGCGACATAACGATAATTCAGTGTGCAGTCGAAAAGAGGAAGAAAAAAAACCTGCCACGTGAACGAAAGAGAGATTCGTCGTTGGTAATCGCTGATGCGCGACGTTACGTTTAGAATGCGACAAGAGAAAAAAAAAAAAAAAAAAAAAAAACCCGATAAAAGTCGACAGACAAGCATATATCCCGTGAATCAATTTTCACGCGTTTGCCACAGACTCGAAGTGTAAGGCTAATTTTTTTCTTCTCGCACTTTGCACGCTATGTCTGGATTTTTTTTTTTTTTTTCAAGTGGTGTCACTTATACACCCACGCAGTAAGTCGCATCGCATAGTGTTGGTGCGCATTTTTATTCACGAATAAACGAACACGCCCGATCGCACCGTATCGTCAAAAAATTCGTAAGCCAAGGTCGCCCCCTCGCCTTACATTATACACACCGTTTGTGTTTGTGAGTCTCGGTGTTGTCTGTTATTTGATTGTGTGTATCTGCCACGACTACGTCGCCGACGCCCACACACGAGTGTCGGGTATATATATAAATAATGTAATGCTTCGCTCCGCAAGTGCTTCATCTCTTGACGACGAGGGGCGCCGCCACTGCCCCGCGTCTTGTCCCCCATACCCTTTGTCTCAACGATTTGGGAAAAGGCGGTGAATCATCGATCGATTAATAACTGCGTTCGCTCTTATCAAGCCTATACATTTGATACGTTATACTTATGGCTAATCATCTGTATAATATTGTGTTTCACCGTATTACTGAAATGCCGTCTCACCTTTCACCCTTGGTACTTTCGGCGTAAAGACCTCCCGAAAAAATACCACCAACCAATGTTACGATGTAGTTAAAAAAAAAAAAAAAAAAGAAAATAATAATATTTTTCCCGACAAAACGCGCTCACGAAAAACGAAAAACAAAAAACAAAAAAAAAAAAAAAAAGAGAAAGAAAACAGCGCGTACGTAGGATCTCCGTGATTTTTGTATTCCCCGCGACTCGTCTTCGCGCGAGAGTCCGCGTGGCTATTATTAGCAGCCGGATTCGATCTCGCGTGGATACTCGACCGAGCCGCTATTTGGGACGCCCGAGAGTCCAAAACGCTAAAATAAGCACACACGCGCCGTCACCACCGTCGCCGGCGTTTTCATATTTTCGCGTGTGTGTGTGTAAGTACCGTCATTGTGTTCATTATTGTTAAACGATCATTGGCCAAATTCCCGGTCTAATAGTTTTTTCATCACATCATACTCCTCCGGGGCCTCGAATCAATTTTGATGAATTTTTTTTCCGAAAACACCATTTTCTGAATGCGCAAAAAGTCAACGACACTAGAAAACCAAAAGAAAATGAGTAAAGGTGCCGACCGACAGTAGAAACACTCTTATTGTATATAATTATGTACGTGTCGATGATTAAAAATTAACGCCACGCACTCGAAAAATCAGCCGGAAACGCGTGCGGCTGCTCTTTATCTTTGACTTTTTTATTTTTTTATTTTTTTTTTTATTGCCAAATATGCGTATCGCGTACGTGTAAAAAAAAAAAATACCCCTACACGTAGTGCACCGGCAGCCGGGTGATGTCAGTGTTTTACCGTATACGTGTACGGATTACGTGTTTCATACTAATTGATTTTTCGCCTCGACGCGCGCAAGCCGACCCGGCCGCCGGTTTATTCGCTCGCCAGCCGACGAACCGAGACGACGTTTACTACGCTTCCTTTGAGTCTTTGTTGTTATTCTTTTTTTTTTTTTTTTTTGAGCTGGTTACAAGTTCAAAGTGTCGCTCATTGTGACTCTTTTTTTTTCACAAGTAAAAAGTTCGTGGTTACAGGTGTAGTTTAGCCGGTGCTTGGTGCTTGTATCCTCGCTAGATTTGGGATTTCCAGTTTTCTTTGAAAAGTATATACACGAAGTTATCTCTCTCTATTTTTTTTTTAGTTCTATTTTATCAAACGTGTACAAAGTGAACTCTTGCCTTCCAACGAATAATTTTAAGCGTTAGCCAGAATTACGTCTTCTCTGTCCAATTACGCGTATATGCACCAGTGTAAATTTAACGACGTATATAATAAGTTTTTAGCTATACGATAAAAAGCGAATTTTCCGATGCGTTGTTGACGCAGGCGTAAGTAAAAACGAAAATTGTTTTGATTTTTCAGTGGCAGCGTTGATCTACTGGCGCGATCCCAAAAAGTCGGGAATCGTCTTCGGTGCAAGTCTCATTGTGCTCTTGTCGCTGGCCTACTTTAGCCTGATCAGCGTGGTGGCTTACATATCCCTACTCACTCTCACCTTCACCGTAGCTTTCCGCATCTACAAAACTGTCCAGCAGGCCATTCAGAAGACGTCAGATGGACACCCGTTCAAGTAAGTCCATACCTTCCTTTTTTCTTTCTCCCAGCTCTAACAAAACTTTGCTGAAATAGTTAAAAGCCGCGAGGAATTGTTAATTCGCTCATGCAATTAAAATACATTATCTTTAAACTGCTGGTCCGTGATGATAATACGTTATAATTTAAAGCAATTTTCACTCGATGACCAGTAGACTAATGGCCAATCGTTTACTGTACAAATGCACTTGTGTATAATTATATCAAATATTTTATCATCAAACTTTTTCAAGAGTTTTCAAAGACGACAAAACGTAATTNAAATCAGAAACAAAATATGTCCATTGTATTAGTAGAATTAACCGAGATATTCTGATAAAGAAAAAAAAAAAAATCCTCTGCTTTGTGCGTGTGTAGAGAAATTTGAAAGCTGCGTAAATTGCTACAATGATCCTTGTGTCCTTACAGAGATCTTCTCGAGCTTGAACTCACACTACCCACCGAGAAGGTGCACGAGGTGGCCGACATCGTCGTGGCCAGCGTCAATGGGGCTCTCAAGGAGTTGCGCAGGCTCTTCTTGGTCGATGACTTTGTCGATTCTCTCAAGTTCGGCGTCTTGCTCTGGTCGCTCACGTACCTTGGCTCTTGGTTCAATGGCATGACGCTCATCATCCTTGGTTAGTATCCTCCAAAGTTACCTTTTGGATTTAAAAATTGTTATCACGAAACTCAAGTGTGAAAATTGTTGTGTTGCAGGAGTCGTTGCTCTGTTCACGTTGCCCAAGGTTTACGAAACGAACAAAACACAGATCGATGCGAATCTAGCTCTGCTTCAAGACAAAATCAACGATATCACAGCCAAGTGCGTTAAACTTCATACTTGTTTTATTGTTTACTCCCGTATTTTTGTACAAAAGCTGTCCAACTAACTGAGGTTTGTTTGTTTTGTTTATAGGGTAAAGGCTGCGCTGCCCATTGGAGGCAAAAAGGCTGAGCCATCAAAAGAAGAGTAAATAAACGCCAGGACGAGCGTTAAAATCGTTGCAGAGCCACGCGAAAGTAAGGATGAGCGAAGTATCTTAGAGACGGAGTGAAAGACGGCTGGGAAACGAAACAAAACAAAAAAAAAGGATGTCGGGTGTCGCGTAACGCCCCAGGAAAGAGAGGAAACACAGACACACTCACTTATCATCACAATCATCGTAGAATCGCCGATTTTATAAAAATGAACTGACTTGTTGCGAGTATAATATGAGAAATAAAATAAAAATTTTAATTAGAGTGTGAGAAAAAAAAGAGATGAATAAATAGACAGATTGTAAATAACGGATCATTGTTTTACTTCAAATCAATGTTGGATATAATACATATATCAAAATGGTTGTTGTTGACACAGAATAAACTAGGTGATACAATTTTAATTGTTTGTTGTGTGTCAAAATAACAATGATGTATCGTAAGAGAGGTTTACGCGAACACTGGATCAAAATAAATGAATAATTAATAATACCGAAAGTTCGATCTAGGGTCGAAATTAAATAACATACAGCTTTACGAGGTCGAACAATCGCGAAACACGCGCATCCTTTGATATAAATGAAAAAAATAAAGATATCCCTAAAATAGAATGAAAAAAAAAAAAAAAAAAAAAAATTTACAAAAAAAGAATAACTCAAGTAACATTTAGGGATTAATTGTTCGTTATTGTGATGCGATGGTGACGAATTTATATAGCGAGCTACAGAAGAAAGTGCGACAGAACGACGTCTACGGAGTAAATGAACTAATAAACAGCGAGTAAAAAACAAACCAAGATTTCATTAAATGATAATAAAAGTAACGAAATAACCTATCGTTCTATATTGGACAATTATAAATGTATGATTGTCATGACCAAGATCTTACGCACTTTGGGTGTTTCCCTCCCAATAACTGCACGTACTCGTAGAGCGTGCATCTTCCCATCCCATCCAATTCCCTTTCGTAATACATATGTGCAGTCACGTTCGTTTTTCTTTTTTTTTTTTTAAGAAAAAAAGAGGAAAAAACCAAATCAATGAAATAAAAAATATACAGTAAGTGTATTATGATGAAGTAAATGAAAAAAAAATTAATAATCTAGTATCTTACATACTTAAAAAACAATGGGGAGCATATAATCCATTAATCGCATTACACCGTTCACCAGCATTCTCTCGCATCATCTCGTTTGCTACTTGAATCACTCATCATAAAGAAGAGTCTATCCTTTTTTAACTGTAGAAAATGTTGTTGAGGTAATCATTAATCAATTAATTAGACTATATGCACGGAAAAAGGCTATCAATGTGAAAATGTTTATTGCATACGGTGTTGTATTGAAAGTCGAGACAAAAAGAAGGGAACATAAAAGGGGTCCCGTTAATGAATATTTTAAAAATGAGAAGGAAAAGAAACGGAGTGTTATTTACGTATCGAGAAAAGTGCTTGTCGAAATTGTTTCTTTTTTATTGTTAGATCTTAAGATATAATGTCTAATAATCAGCGATCCCTCGTGTTTTAGTTGTTATATAGTATGATGAAGAATAAATATGAGAATTTAATGAAGGAATTATTGAAATTATTATTATTATTATTATCATAATTGTCTCTTTGAAAACGTTGAGGATTGCGAAATATTATTGCTATTGATATTATTGTAATTACACAGCTAATATATATAAGAGAAGTATATATATAAATATTAAATTAGGTGGC
>NW_019379522.1:3353188-3405409 GCF_000648655.2 Copidosoma floridanum | reverse complement strand
CTATGCTAAAAAAAAAAAAAAAAACATCGTTCACACTTGAAAAGAGTGAGATGGTAAAAATGGGCTTATGGCGATGCAATGGAAATCGAGTTCGCATATTATAATAAACGAATTAACAATAATAATCCAGTAAAGCTGAAAATGAAGATGATGCAACTTAAATATTATATTATACACATTCTTAATATCTATTGTAGCTACATGAATCCATGCATGTGTTTTTAACTCTTGGAAAAGTGGCAAAAGTGTTGAAAGAATATGTGACTTGTAATACGCGTATCGCTTCTTGACGTTTTCATTATTGCATCTGCATTCGCACGATTAATTTATAAATAAATGATATAAATAAAACACGTGTTGTCGATGAATTTTCCAAATCTCTCTCAATCGTCCCAGCAATCACCGATTCTTTATATCATTTTGAACCCTACATTTTTTTCTTTTTTTTGAGTTTTGTATCCTATACAGAAGCCTATTTTTTCCAGGATCTGTAATTTAAAAACTACGCATGGCAATTCGAAAGATTTAATTCAAAAATTAGCAGCCGGCTACGGCGGTCTGCGAGCCAGCCGATCTCTCGGAACACACTTGGCCAACCCATAACGTATAACGGAGGGAGTTCGTCTCTCTCATCTCGGGGGAGGAGAATCAGGAGGAGGAGAGAGGAGAGCGTCAAAGCGCACGCGCGACCTTTCCCAAGGTGACACCGGCAGCGCGCTCGCAGCTCTCTCGCGAGCGAGCCCACAATGAGTCGTTCCCCGTCGTGCAGCAGGGCCGAACTCTCGTCCCTCGGGTTGTTGTTGTTGTTTTTCGGTCACAGTTTCGGAGCTAAAGTAACTATACACGGCACAATTACGCGTGCCGCTGCCATATACACTCGAAGCGTGTCCCCGGGAAGTAAGATACGAGCACGAAATATCACAAGTTCGTACCGAGTATAGCCATCCGCGGAGAATGTCGGTGAGCGACAGTGACAGCGAGAAGAGAAAGCAGATCTCGGTACGGGGTATCGTCGACGTTGAAAACGTCGCCAACTTCAAGAAGACCTTCAACCGGCATCTCCACTACACCCTCGTCAAGGACAGAAATGTCGCGACCTCGCGCGACTACTACTTTGCCCTCGCGCACAGCGTCAAGGACAACCTCGTCTCCCGCTGGATACGCACCCAGCAGTACTACTACGAGACCGATCCCAAGGTTAGTAGGTACCACTCACCTTTTATCATTTGTTAATGAACGACACAAGAAAACGATGCGAATGCACTTGATTTTGATAGATATATATATATATCATACCCCATCCACGCGAGATTACAAGATAAGTTAAGTAACAGATTTACCTTGTCCTCGAAGTCGATTGTTTTGATTGTATGTACTTGTTGGCCGTATTTAGTCTATTATATCGTCGGTTTTTAAAGCTCCATTTTTGTCTCGATATTTTTTACACTGCTTACTTGGATCGTTCGTGTGTTAAGTACAAGAGATGTCGTTTAATTTTAACATCTCCGTTGCTTCTCCGATACATGTATGTAATACCTAACCTTGTGCGGTACCCGGAACGCGATTATCGTCCTCATCGGATATTAGATCTCGTCACCTAGTGCAGCCGTAAAGTGTATACTTACATGCCGACGATGGTCTGTCGCGTTTTTGCAAACGTTAAAAAGAGGGGAGGAATAGTAGAATTTGGCACTCACGGGCTTTTTAATTTCATTTCGTGTTGTGTGATGTCGTTGTCTTCATCTGATTCTGTTAAATTTTCACCGCTTAATTAAACTCGCGGCTTGTCTGTTCTTGGCGCGAGCTTTTAACGCTACCCCTCAACGATATGGTTTATCTGGTACGTTGAAAAAGTGTGAATTCATACGTTAGCAGTGGGAAAATAAAGTTTATTGAAACGAGTTGTTTCAGGTGGCCAATCGACGATTATCGTTCGTTGATGTGTTTTCATACAGATCGTCGGAATTCACTATATGTATAAGCGGCATGTACCGAACACGCGATACCTGCGTGTTTATTTTTTCTGTCTCTCTACCGCACGTTTTTTATTTGCTGAAACATTTTTTTATTCGAAAGTTCCCTCCGTGCTCTGCTCCGAAGTTCTATTATTTTCGAAACGTTTTCTTCTTCCATCACTCCAACGTCAAACGTCAACGTCAAAAAAAAAAAAAAAAAAAAAAAAAAAAAAATTAAATAAAGACAAGGGATTTTTTCTGCAGGTGAAGTTGTAGTGGCGCCCTTTCGAAATTTAAATTTCCACCAATCTTCTGCCGAGTTCGAAGATTCACAAAAACCATAAGTTTTAAACATCGTTCGAACCACACACCAGAGAGTACTTACAGAGTTGATCCGAATTGTTTTGATATCACGGCTCGACTACCTTATACAAACGAAATCGGTGCCGCGAGCCGGCCTTGCTCTCGATACTCGCTTACCTTTGCACCACATAGTCGTCGTCGTGAGCGCAATATTATATTTTACTCCTCCTTCTATTTAGCACGTGTTACACGATAAGTATGTATACACGCACTTAGGTGGACGAGGGACGTCGAATGAAGATATTAGTTTCGGTGCTCTCGTCTTTCATCTAACTCTTACACTGTGACACGGTATCGTAGATACTCTCCTTTACCGAAATTGATGAGACTTAATTTGAAGTTATGTTGTTTGAACAATGTGGGTGCGCGTAGGTATATGTAGATAATGTCTCTGATCATTTTCTCGTGTATGGTATTACATACTTTCTATTCGATTTTTACACGATATTTTAATACATAATTAAGCACGTGGGGTGATATCCTTAAGCTTATAATTAAATTTAGTTTTGATATACATGTTTTAAAAAAAAATAAGCCGAAATCACTTAAAAAAAGTGCTTATTGATATTATCTAATATGGTTAAATGCAGCTAAACCATATCTTTAACTTTAACTGTCATTTTACGTAAACAATGGAAAAAAAAAACAAGATAGAAGTCAATGAATATTAAAAGAAGTTGTGTTACAGTAAATGTATGTATACTTATTAAAAACTTGCAAAAATGGTCTTATATGATTACGCAACAACAAGTATACAGTGGACTATTTATTTGTTGAGACAAAACAATTAACTATAATTGTCGGGGTCGGCGTTCCAATTCTGCTAAACTAGCTCGTTTTTCTTATCGGCCGTGAACCGATTTCAGTTAAATATCTGCATTGTTCTAAGAGTAGTTGATCAATCGCAAGCGCCAGATATTTGTCACAATTACGAAACGCGATTTTTTTTCTTCATTTCCTCTTGAATAGTAATAAAAAAAAAAAAAATAAAAAAAAACTGGCTATTGATACTTTGATAATGTAATAAACATCGATTAAAAGAATTCAGATTAAAAGCGAACGGTTTATCGAAATTTTTGCATCTAAATCGGAACAAAAGTCATCGATAGATCGCGGCCTTTACGTAATTGGGATAATTAGCTCGGCGAGCTTTTCTAGTTGATAATAAAACGAGACTAAGAATCAAATTCTTTTTTTTTTTCTTTATTCTTGTATATACAGTTAAGCGATTGTAACGAACTGCCGAGTTGGTAGTGCTGCGAGAGATCAATTGATTTGTATTGATTTTCATGGCAAGGGGGCAGTGTACACTTTGAACTTTATCTGTATCGTAATAACCGATTTAGCTTTAATAGTTATACATTCGTAATGCAAAAGTCACTAAATTTTGAGATTTGGATCCAAATTTATATACTCGTTACTTACGTAAAAAAAGAAAATATGGTGTTAAAGTAGTCAAAAGGCAATAACAGTGCTATTAGCAAACAGTGGCACTGTTCGCTATGCGTATAACACAACACATAGAATAACAGCCGAAGGACAAAAACACGAGAGCGCTCTAAATTTACATCCATTAAGCTCTCAACGTATGAGTCGGTCTCTCTCGACTGATGATGACGAGTCGAAACGAAAATTTTACCAGCCCATCATTGCTACTCTCATTTTTCTTTCTCTTTCGATTCATCGGCATTATCCCTATAAGTACGACGATGATATGCGTCTCTTACCATCAAAAGATTCGGAAGCGAAAGACCAGTCCTCGATTTGGCGGTTCAGCAATAAATACTTGGTTTCAGGTACATAAAATCGCTGCTTCCGGGCTCGCTCTAGCTAAATAACTCTTCCTAGTTTTTTTGGATACCTTCCCAAATTCACGAAATTTCAGCTCCGAGCTGCAGTTATATATTTTGGTAGATGTGGGTAAACGTAGTGTGCAAGTATACGGCATTTAGATACGTATTACAAAAACTCTGGCTCGAGAGCTTTTTTTTTCCTTGTTTCTGAAAAGTTGAAGCTGTAGGTTTTGCCCCCCATCACTTGTCAAGGAAATCATTTTGAAAAACTCGACTGTCAATTTCAATAAACAAGTTACGCACTAGTTTTATCGCGTAATCTTCGATTTCCGCGTTGCTTGTATAATATACGTGCAGCAGGGGATGGTTTTTTTTTCTCTCATCCAAGGACTACGTAAGATAATCCGTGACCCCAAAATCGACGCGTGAACGGATAAGAAAAAAAAAAAAATCCCAACAAATGAAAAATCCAATCGGACGACCTTAACTGGCGCTCAAACGATCCGTCGATACGAGTATAATCTTGGCATATCGTATATAAAATTGCAGCCGAGCCTATATAAAATTGCAGCCGAGCCTATAAATAAACTGTACGATTATTATCTTTTTTTGCAGAGATGCTACTATTTGTCCCTCGAGTACTACATGGGCCGAACATTGCAAAACACGATGATCAACTTGGGTATTCAGGGCGCCTGCGACGAAGCCATGTATCAGGTGGGTGATGGACCAGATTTTTCGAGGAACATAGTGTTTATGACTATAGGATCGAGAGAGACAAGGAGAAAAACCGTTAATTTACGTTAAATAAAAAAAAAATCGCTAGATGGGCCTTGACATCGAAGAGCTGCAGGAGCTGGAGGAGGACGCGGGTCTGGGAAACGGAGGTCTCGGGCGCCTGGCCGCGTGCTTCCTCGACAGCATGGCTACCTTGGGTTTGGCAGCCTACGGCTACGGCATCCGCTACGAGTACGGTATCTTCGCCCAGAAGATCAAGAACGGCGAGCAGGTCGAGGAGCCCGACGACTGGTTAAGGTACGGCAACCCCTGGGAAAAGGCGAGGCCCGAGTTCATGCTGCCCGTCAACTTTTACGGCCACGTGATCGACGCTCCCGAGGGCAAGAAGTGGGTCAACACGCAGGTGAGTTCCTTTGGATTGTTTTTTTCTTTTTTTTTGTCTACATTACCTTCGTGTACGAGTCGTTGTTGCGTTCAAGGTCGTGTTCGCCATGCCCTACGACAATCCCATCCCGGGATACAAGAACAACGTCGTCAACACTCTGAGACTGTGGTCGGCCAAGTCGCCGGTCGAGTTCAACTTGAAATTCTGTACGTCCCAACTTCCATCTAAAGTTGATTGATTGACTAAAAGTGAGAGACGAGAGCGACATTTACAACCGATATTTTCTCGTTTCAGTCAACGACGGCGACTACATTCAGGCCGTGATCGACAGGAATCTGGCGGAAAACATTACGAGGGTACTTTACCCGAACGACAACTTCTTCGAGGGTAAAGAGCTGCGCTTGAAGCAGGAGTACTTCATGGTGGCGGCCACCCTGCAGGATATCATTCGCCGTTACAAGTCGAGCAAATTTGGCTCTAAGGAGCACCACAGGACTGATTTTGACGCTTTCCCGGACAAGGTGGCCATCCAGCTGAATGACACCCATCCGTCCCTCGCGATCCCCGAGCTCATGAGGATCCTCATTGATATCGAGGGCCTCTCATGGGACAAGGTACTAAAAAGTAAATTTCACTCTCTGTTTCCATGAAAATCTAACCGAACGCGTTCTCTGTAGGCTTGGGAAGTGACAGTCCGTACTTGCGCCTACACGAATCACACCGTACTGCCGGAGGCGCTGGAGAGGTGGCCCACTAGCATGCTGGACAGCATTCTGCCGAGACACTTGCAGATCATCTATCACATCAACTTTTTACATCTGAAGAGAGTCGAGGCCAAATTCCCAGGTGACTTGGATCGTTTGCGTCGCATGTCTCTTATCGAAGAGGAAGGCGAGAAGCGCGTAAACATGGCCCACTTGTCAATCGTCGGCAGTCACGCTGTCAACGGTGTGGCCCGCATCCATTCAGAAATTTTGAAAGACTCCGTCTTCCGAGATTTTTATCAGCTCGACCCGCAAAAATTCCAAAACAAAACCAACGGCATCACTCCCAGAAGATGGCTTTTGCTCTGCAATCCCAATCTGTCCGATGTCATTGAAGAGGTGAATGATTTGACTCGCTTGTGCTTTTTTTTATTCGTCGATTTTCCGACTAATTGCTTTTTTCTGCAGAGAATTGGAAGCGACTGGACCGTACATTTGGAGCAGCTCGAGCAGCTCAAGCAGTTTGCCAAAGATCCGTTATTCCAACGCGCTGTCGTTAAAGTTAAGCAAGAGAACAAGATGCGACTCGCCGATATTCTCGAGAAGGAATACGGAGTCAAGGTCAATCCCTCGTCGATCTTTGACATTCAGGTCAAACGTATTCACGAGTACAAGCGCCAGCTGCTCAACTGCCTGCACGTCATCACAATGTTCAATCGCATTAAGGCTAACCCGAACGCGGCCTTTGTGCCCCGCACTGTGATGATCGGCGGCAAGGCTGCGCCCGGTTATCATCTTGCCAAAAAGATCATCAAGCTCATTTGTAGCGTCGCTCATGTCGTCAACAACGATCCCATTGTCGGAGATAAGCTCAAGTTTATCTTTTTGGAGAACTACAGAGTCACTTTGGCGGAAAAGATTATCCCCGCTGCCGATCTCAGCGAGCAGATCTCGACTGCCGGTACCGAGGCATCGGGAACCGGTAACATGAAATTCATGGTGAGTTGATTTTTTGAAGAACCGTTCTATTTTTATAAATTGAGTATATTCATCGATTCATACATTTTTCAGTTGAACGGCGCACTAACCATCGGTACTCTCGATGGAGCCAATGTCGAGATGGCTGAGGAAATGGGTGATAACAATATCTTTATCTTTGGAATGACTGTAGACGAAGTTGAGGAGTTGAAGAGAAAAGGATACAACGCCTACGATTACTACAACAAATTGCCAGAGGCAAAACAATGTATCGATCAAATCCAAGGAGGATTCTTTAGTCCCAACAATCCAGGAGAGTTCCAAGACATTGTCGATGTTCTGCTCAAGTGGGACAGATTTTATCTTCTGGCTGACTATGCCGACTACATCAAAACTCAGGACAAAGTATCCCAAACTTATCTCGTACGTATGATTTTAAAAGTTTTCAATTATAAGCTATTCAACAGGAGTTTGATTAAAATTGTCAAAATGTTTGTAGGATGAATCGAAATGGGTTGAAATGGCCGTTCATAACATCGCCTCGTCTGGTAAATTTTCATCAGATCGAACGATCGCTGAGTACGCCCGAGAAATTTGGGGCGTTGAGCCCAACTGGCAAAAACTGCCTGATCCTCATGAGCCACGTGATATTTAAATTTTTTTTTAATGTTTATTATTATGTTAAGATGGTAAATCAGCATCTCTCATCGCATACCAGGCAAGATATGCCTCATGGAAGATTTTTTTTATTAATACAATTCGACTCACGCACTTACGCTTTTCCATGTACATTTACAGGTAGATGACATTTAAATTAAGTCAAAATTAATGGAATTGTAGACACCTATACTTTGATTATTGTTACAAATTTTTAAGTTTCGGTCGACATAGATTCTTAAATGACGAAAACAGAACGAAAAGTTCGATAGTATTAGGAAAATGTGGCACACTGTCGTGTGAATCTAAAAGTGTTTTTACATTTTTAGAGCTACTATATTATCGTTATTATTATTACTGTTAATTGCCTTTACTTATTAGTTTATACTTTTGAACCATTTAAATTTTCTATGTACATGTATTTTCTATTTTTTCTTGAAACTCCTCTAGTCTCCAAAAAAATCGTGACGAAACTTTTTTCGTTTTTGTAAAAAAAATTTCACAGTTGCAATCATTTCGTTACACATTATAGATTTTAGATTGAACATTGGGAAATACGTATAGCTTTTGACAAACATCGTCGTTTTATTTGTTATCAAAGGCAAACTGATGTATCCAATACTCAGTGCATAGGGTTATTATATTGTTAATAATTTTAAATCTTTTAACTCGCGCGTGTTCCAAAGAATTTTTTTTTCTGTTACGTTACAAAAAAAATTAAATTATATTGGCTTAATCGTAAAGTTCCTCTATTTAAAGTACAATGTATTCTAACTGAGAAACAATTTTATAGACACATTTACAAATGACAACGAAACGCACAATGGAAAATCCTATTGATATTTTTACAAATTTTATGCGGAATAACGTAGCCGAGACGTTTATCGATATACCAAGATTTATCTTTGTGAGATTGTTATACAGTACGATTGTTAAGGAAAAAAATAAAATAAAAAAAACAAATTTTAAAAAAGTCAGAATACTCAAACCACAAACAACCACGAAGGCTGACCTATTTTCATAATACAAACTGGAAGTAATAATAACAAAACAATGAATACATCCGTGTGATGAAGGACTCTGTTACTTAAACAAAAAGAACGTACGTCTCGATATCGCAACGCATGTAACAAAAAATATATATGTATATTATATTTATACACAAATGAACTGATGAATGTGAAAGATCTATTATGCAATAAAACAAAACAAAAACTTTTATTCAAACAATCACGTTTTTCTATTTTTTTTTTTTTTTTTTTTTTTTTCCCTCAACGATCATCCCGATCCCTCGCTTGGGAAAAACAAAAATTCCACCCTCGAGGGCAAAAAGTCTCGACCTTATCGCTCCTAAAACAGAGTACAGGTACACACCCAATATCTTGATAAAACATTATCTCTAACAAAAAAACGTTGCCCAAACCCACGCAACAGAGTCAATAAGCCCGGTCAGCACTTTGGCACGGGGCTAATGAGTTTAAAAAGCGATCGATCGGCAAGGCGCGGAAGTGAAATTTCCGAGAGGCACTCCAGTACTCAAGTACCGCGGCTAGCGTGTGTGCACGTACAAAGAATATCAACTCCAAAGAAGCCACAAAGTGGAGCGCAAAGAAGAACAAGAGAGGCATTGTATATAGACTGCTACTGTACAGAGTGAAGAGTCGTTGGATAATTATATTTTTAGTTGCCGGCGGGATAGAGATCCGACAGGATGCGGTGTGTCGATTCGCGGGATATACACACGGATATCAAAATAATCAGAGATCGGTAGAGCAGTAAAATACCATACCTATATATATCGTTCATTGTAATTGCTTCGATCGAGTGAGAACATGACTCGAGAGTGGCTGCACGCGGTCGTGGCTCGGAGGAACGAGGCTCTGAAGAATTTCGAGTTCTTCGACGAGGAGACGGTGCCCGTGGTGAGTATACCGCATTCGTATCACTCGCACCTTTCCTATATCACACTTACATACTGCGTCGTTGTTTTTTCTCTCTTTGCTTGACGTGCATGGTGTGTTTTTGTGTGTTAACTGCGCCATTCTCATAGCTTCGGCTACTCTCGGCTGAGATCGAAAGTCTTCGTGTACGCGCGAAACTTTTCGAGCTTTTTATCACCTTCGTCGTGCTTGCGTTTCGTTATGCGAATGTACCTTTTTGTGCTGTGCAGTGCAACAGATTACGTGATTTCATCTCGCGTTTGAATGATCAGATGTGGACAAATTTTTTGCAAAAATAAAACAAAAAAACAATGAAAAAGGAGCATTTAGTTGGGTTGCATTCCCGCGTGGCATGAATATCCTTAGTAACTATGTATACACGTACCGATTGTTTGGGAAATCGAAAACAGTGATAAGTATATATAGTATCTTATAATTTGCGACATGATGAGAAAAATAAAACGTACGATTTTTCATCGAAACGAGCCACTGCCGAGGATCCGCATACAAACGTTAGAGTTGATCTACAGAGTATGATATGAGCGACGACTACTCAGCACGTTTTTTTTTTTTTTTTTTTTTTTCGTTTACTTTTTTTAATCATTATTTCCCTGCGTTTATTTTTTCGCAGAATATATCGACGCTTTTCAAGTTGAACCAGCTGACCGCGACGTCGGCAATCATCGTCACGGGCTACATCCCGATCGACGCCACCAGGTAATTAGAGCCTATTTGCACGCGACCTTAGCCGATGATAAAAAAAAAAAAAAAAAAAAAGTATATATGTACATGCATATCGTGCCTCCCTCCTTCGATCGGAAAAATGTTTTTGTTGCTCTATTCATGGTGTTAACGTGGCAACGAAAAGTTGAAAACAAAAGATGCCCAACTCGACGTCGCCAATGACAACACGTTCAAATAAACCGATAGTTTAGTCGTACAAAAAATCTCATACCGATCAGTAGTCCAAATACACAGACAACCCGTTTCGGTCGATTTCGTCAAAATTTATTAAATTTTATTTATTTTAATTTTTTTCGCTTTGGCAACAACAATATGTGACAATTTTGATACATATATATAAAAAAAAAACAAAAAAAAGTAAATCAAACATTTCCTTCGGAGATTCTCGCTAAATCTGAGATGTAGAGCATCGGGGTCGATAGCCTTGCACTTCAACCCTCGGCTCGATCGCGGCTACATAGTTCGGAACAGCAAACACAAGGGATGCTGGGAGGAGGAGGAGACCTGCTCGCCATTGCCGGCTCGAGGCTACCTTTTCCGGAGAAATTCCTTTTTTCACCTCACGATATTTTGCACCCTCAATGAATTTCAGGTAATTGTATTTCTTTACCCTTTTTTCACCGGTTTTTTCGACCTTTTTCAAAGTGGAGAGTGAAAAAAAAAAAACATTTTTTGTTTAGATCGCGATAGATGGAGAACACTTTTGTGCCTTTGCCTACAGGATTCCGCTGCAAGAAATCATCGGCCTCGAGTTCAACGACCATGTCGAGGAGACGAGGGTCCGACAGACCAACATCCACGAGTATCCCGATCCGCAGATTTGCAAGCCGACCAGAATTTTAGAGTTGCGAGACGCCCAGCCACTGAGCGATAATTTGGTAAGTTTTACAGATTAATCAACTGTTTTTTTTTTTTTTTTTTTCCAATGTACAATTTTTTCTTAGGGATTGCCTGCCGTCATCGATCTCCCGCAGGGATTCGACGTTGGAGCGAAATTGACGATCAAGGGTAGACTGAAATTACTGCCGCACTCGTGAGTTTGAACAATCGCCGGAAAACCATGTACTTTTTTTGACCTTTAACCCATCAAATGTTCGTGTATTTACAGATTCTACATAAATCTTCAAAAAGGAAAAAGCGTGTACCCCCATCCGATCATCGCCTTGCACTTGAATCCACGTTACTACTATGGAAATCAGCCGTCGTGTTTAATCATGAATAGTTGGAACAGTGGCATGTGGGACAAAGAGGAACGCCACGAGGGCCAATCTTGGACCCCTGGACGAGAATTTTCGTTAATGTAATTTTTCCAATAGCTCGTTCAGCACTCGCGGAAACACCATTTTATTTTTTTGCTTACAAATTCATTATCGTTGCAGAATCCGCTGTGAGTTCAATGGCTACAGCGTGTGGCTCAATGATAAATTGATTGGCGAATTCCAGCACAGGCTGAAGCCGATGATCATCAATACCGTCCGCATCACGGGAGACTTGGTGCTCTACCAGATGCTCGTCTCATACCAGTGAAAGAAAACTACGCAATTCACGCAAACAGTTTCTGCGAGAAATTTTTCCTGAAAATGATCGTACTTTTGCGCCAAAGCTGCCTTAGAAGTAATGTTGCATCGAACGAAGCAATTAATATTGTCATGGTTTATTGAAAAGGAGGCACTTTCGACAAGATCATTCCAAGAGCGAGTTTTTTTTTCTTTCATTTTTTTATTGATTTTTTTTTTTTTTTCCATTCAAGTCAAGTCTCTGTCAAGTTTGCAATCTTCGCCTCGGGCGAAGTAATTTTTTATGTATATTTTGTGTTCGACGAATGCTTCTTGTCGAGATGGCTCTGGAATATCGCAATCTATCGTTATTGTTTGTTGACGTTTTTGTTGACGATTCTCAATCGTGGAAAATACTACGTGAAAAAAAAAAAAATTATTAACAATTTAAATTTTCCTTAGAAATAATAGTTTTTTTTTTTTGATCATTCAGATGATATAGTCTATAAAATAAAATCCTTTACAGAAGTTATTTGTAAAAAAAAGTATAGAAAGAGTTGGGGAAAAAAAAAAAAAAAAAAAAAAACAAGTGCTCCGTAAAGACAATGTCGCGAAAGACTTCCTTTTTTATATATTTATACAATAATTTCGTATAATTGTTAATATATTTGTATGTACACTTAGAATATATATTTACGAGACTAAACTTATGAATGTTTATAGCGTAAAATGATATTTTCAAACATAATAAAAAGCGCTTCAATTCACGTCGCGTGTGCGTTGTTTTTCCTCTTTTCAACAATGGATGATCGTTGTCGTACACCCACTAGCTGTGCCAGTAGGGCTCGTTATCGCTTGTGAAGGTAAATCTTTTCATGTGCACCCAACTGATGGCGAATATAAGGTAGACCACGCAAAACAAGCAAAACACCAGTCTATCAATCGCCGTCGCTAGAAGCATCCACTCCAGCTTCGTGACGGTTTTGTGATTCGGCGAAGTAAACAGCTGTTGTTGGCTGTTGGTGAAACTCGCAAAGGACGTCGTCGATATCGTTATATCCATCAAGTGATTTTCGCACATCTCCTGCTCCCCTGCCGATCTCTGCGACTCGATCTGCAAAGACAATGACACTCATCGTCGAGTCAACCGATACCGTTTTATTATTTGTTCATCAACAGCCTACCGACCTCTTGGACAATGTGATTGAGGCCCAAGTAACGTCCAGGCTTGCCGAGCAGGAGACGCCTCATCGGCCGCGGGATGCTCGTGCAAAATGCAAATTTATCGATATTTATCACAATGGTTGCAACTACCAGCGATAAGGTCGCTTGGCAGAGACAGGCACTGTAAAACCTAACTAAAACAATGCCGTAAATAACACGCTAAACCATATCTCGCTAAAATCCCCCCTTCGTCCCGGATAAAGTGTACAAGGACATCTTACCGATAATTGGCATACTGTCGAACCTTGGGGGTATTTTGTGGCCAAAGTAGATGAGGTACAGCACGACGATGAGGATTATGCAGGCGTTGACGATGAGTTTCATCTCGCTCTGTGGCCTCAGCCAAAACGTAATGAGGGACAAGAAAACTATTGCTACAAGAATAACAAAAATGTATACATTTTTTGCTCTCTCGAGGAAATTGTTTTTTCAATGGGAGTGAACCACTGCAATTGCTTACGAATGATGGGTACAAAGACGATGTGGTAGTAAATTTCGGAGGATCGGGCGAGCTCGAACTCAAAGTCCAAGGTGATGTAGGCCTCGGGACAACAGTCGAAGACTTCCTCCCTGCGTATCGGCGTGACGTTTTGCACCACCCACTCGTTTATGACCACGTAATCGTTGAGCTGCGAAAAACGTCTCGAAGCTTTGTATATTATATATNTAGCTCGAGCTGTTGTCTTGTCCGATGAATCGATTAGTTGATGAAAATAGTCCCGCAGAATCGTACATGCGAGGAGTGCACTTTGCAAATCGTCAACTCACGAATTTTTTTACTTCTATCAATCTACGACGATTGAAAAATATTCTTCCTTTCGTTTTTCAAAAGACACATATATATATATATATATATATATATTACATAGAGCGATGAGAATGATAAAAGAGGCACACGCGTGTGTATATATATATAAATGTGCACACTAACGTCGACGCCGGAACCGAGCAATTTCAAGTCCACTTGGGAGCCGTCGTACGTCCACGAGCTCAAGCTCAGCCTGCACGTGTTCATCTCGAAGGGCCAGTACTTGAAGTCCAAGTGACAGTAGCCGTGAAATATCGTGGGCGTGACCCAAATAGCGAGACCCAGCTCGTTGACTATGCAGTGCCGATCGCCGTAGTACTCCATACCGTGGGACGCGCTAAGCAATTTATTCGCCTTGATGTTTATTTCATTGTTTTTTTCTCCACTCTACCAACTCTTTTACAAGATCGGTACATTTTTTTTTTTGTTTTTTTTTTGTTTTTTTTGTTTTTTTACCTATTCAGCACGTAAATGTCGGGCAGCCAGATTTCGTGGGCCCCGAGGTTTACCTGGAGCATTCAAATGAAAATTTGACACAATTGTTCGTACGCGTTTTAATAATTTTATCGAGTATGAAATTCGACCTGGGTGAGGTTGCCAAACTCGGACGAGTTCCATCTCAGCTTGTCGTCGTTCCACGTCTACGTGGCGAGTCGACGCGCAACAACAAAAAGCAAAACATACACTCCCTCGATATAAGGTACCTGTAAGTGAACGATCGCGCGTTTTGGGCGAATTTCGTGGTTTGTCGCGTTATTACCATGATGACGAACACGTTGGCGGCCATGACGTTGTCGTGATCGGCCACCTCGACGGTCTGCACGTTGAGCTTGACGCTGACGGTCGTCGTGTTCCAGTGTTGGCTGGGCCTCGCGAGCTTGTCATACTTGGCGAGCAGGTGTTGCCTCAGCTTGTCCGTCCACGTTTCGTTCCACGCTTGGTTGTCTGTACGAATTTTTTTTTTTTTTTTTTTTTTTTCTCAACTTTATCTTCCACTGAACGCTGACGATCTACTTCGATTGCAATGAATGTACGCAGGATGATACAAAGGGGGGGAAAAAAAACATCGGCGTTTCAATGGTTGTACAAATTGGAGTAATTTAATTACGCGCGCGCGCGCGTACAAAAGCACATGCAAGGGCGAGAGAGAGAGCGCGAAAAGGGCTCAGTCGAGTAGGGGGGCATAAAAAAAAAAATAAAAAAACAAAAAACAAACCTTGTTGTTGCAGCGAAATCGAAGACAAAAGGGAAGAGCCGTGAACGTGTGGGAGGAGAGACCGCGCCGATTATCGTCATCAGAGCGCGCAGATTTGAAGCGAATGGGGCTGTAAGTGGATAAACGCCTATCTAATGCGCGCTTCTCCAGAGCCCGATCTCTCTCTCTTTTTTACAAGCCCTGTCGTCGTGGGTGTACACGTATGAACATTTTTTTGTTACTTTTTTCTTATTTTCGTTGTTCAACAGGTCGGAAATCGGTATCGAAAATTCGCCCATCGCGTCAAACGGCTTAGCCTCGGTTCAATATTCCATTCGAGGAGGAGACGAAGCGGACGACCCATTAGGCTGATTGGTGGCTAAAAGTGGGACGGTGTGTGGTGCTGCTGAAACTGGAGCACTTGTCGTTACGGTAAACTGCTGGTGTGTTGCACGAAGCTTTCGTTGAAAAAAAAAAAAAAAAAAAAAAAACTGTACGCGCGAGGGTTGGCTCGACGAAAATCGGTTGGCGATCGCTCGATGGATATCTATATATACTTTGTGCGATCCAAGAATCAAGGGAAGCGTCGAGAAATGTTCGCATTTGAAGGAAAAGAGAAGGGAGGGGGGGGGGGAAAGAAAAAACGTAGTCACTTACTCTTGGGAAGGGTGATATTGGCGGCGAGGGTGCAAACGGCGAAGCAGTGGGCGACGAGCAACGCGCCGAGCAGCGGCCTGCCACTTGTCATATCGACAGATCGTCGTCCGTCAACTAACTGTCCTTGCCTCTGACGCTCTCGGCCTCCCATCCATCCATCCCGCGCGAGCTTTCGCGACTGTGTGCCACTGTTTTGTATTATAGGTGCTAGCTATGTATATATATATATACATATATATACGTCGTGTGTAGATCCTTGCGGCTCGGGACCAAACTCTTGCTTCTAGTTTTATCTAGATGAAAACACCGCTCGGCTACTCGTGCTTTGCACGTATATGTGGTGTACGTTCGTTTGGAGGATGGAAAAATTACCCCTCGTCTTTATCGAATTTAATATTTGCCTGCTGATACCCACTCGGCAGTGTATTTTCATTCCAACTATGTTGCGGTGAGCGAACCCGACTGAAGTGCGGGTTTTTTTTTTTTTTTTTTTTTTTACTCACAAATTGTTTGGATCGTGAAAATGACAGTGGAATGCCAAGTTGATTTTTCAGTTTAATGGTGTAGCAAATTTAAAAAAAAAGTAATTTCACGTAGGATTAGTTATCACTAGAGGTGGTGGAAAAAATGTGAAAAAATGTTACGGATGCGATCTTACATAAACTGCATCTAAATTTTTATTTCATTTTAATGGTACAGAGTTAACTTTATATAATAAACTTAACGATAGGAAAGCGCAAATTGTGCATCATGAATCAGTGCCACAATGTTTCATCTTTCAACTTTTTTTTCTTTATATATATTAAAAGCACGAATAATAAAATGAAACAAGAAATACCTGAAGTTTTTTTTTGTAAAAAATAAAATAAGTATATATTACTTTACCATTACGTGGTACTTTCATCGAGATAACTATAATCAATTAATCTAATAACTCTGTAAAAAAAAAAAAAAAAAAAAAAACAAATAAACAATGAACAAGTACTAAGTTTGGCTTGAGGTCAATTAGTTAAAAAAAAAAAAAAAAGAGCAACAGATAATGGGAACATACGTAATAAGACCAGACTTTGTTGTTAACAGAAATGCACCTTATTTTTTATCGTACAAAGGCAAAGGAGTGCTTATTTTAACGATAACTGGCACCATCTCGATTTTCGTCGTATAAAAAATATATATAAATGTAAACGTTCCAAAGATTTCACCCTTCTAGACATTCAACATCGCGTAAAACTTAATTACCTTAGTTAAAAATAGAATTGATCTATTTGGACTGTTTTTTTTTTTTTACAAACTGTTCTTGGCCTTTACTTTTTGCTGGTGAATAATATAAGCGCCAGCTGCTTCCCTAACGTTCCGTGATAACATTTTCTCCCTAAAGTTGATAACATTGACGTTGGTTTTGATAACTTTGGCAGCCTTATTCAGTTCAACAATGCCAAATCGCGTGGTGCCACCTTGCGAGCTCAGAGGAATGAAACCATCATTAACCTGGACGTTGCGAGGTACTTTAACAGGAGTGTTATCCATAATTTTGCGCTCGGTGTTTTTCGATAGCTTTTGTCGTTTGACTGCTCGCGAAAGGGGCTTGTCCGTCAGTTTCTCAAGCACGTCCACGGGCAGTCTTTCCAGACTCTTAGTCTCCTGTGCTTTCGATTTCTCCTCGAGCTTTCGTTCAGCATGCTCTCTCTGCTTTTTCTTACGATTCTCCTTTTGGGCCTTCACGCTATCCTCCACCTGCTGCAACGATTTCAAAGCAGAACGACGAGCCTCGTCAAAGGTTTCAACATCCGGAGCTTCGTCGTCGTCGCAAGACACTTCCAACTTCCTCTTCTTGGATTTCTTTTCCAATTTCCGAGACTCACTGCTCGACTGTAATTCCTGGCGCTGTTGAACGCTCTCGATGTCCAAGTTTTCTTGGTCGGACTTCTCATTTGACAAACGCTTTGTGTCCTTTTCACGTATTTTTTTGGGTACAACTGCCTCTTTTTGATTCATTGATGCAGCTTCTTGAGTACCCAGGGATTTTTTCTTTTTCTTCTTTTGCTTTTCTACCATATCAGCCACGACGGCTGGAGGTTCCTCAACAAACTGAACTTCGGTTTTCTTCGACTTTTTCTTTTTCTTCATCGAAGTGTCTTCGTCCGGTTGTTCAGCCTCGATTTCTTTTTCCAGGTTTTCTTGCGTCTTTTGCTCGCCTTTGAACGATTCTTTATCTACTTTAATCTTTTCGGGCTTATTCTTTTGCTTCTTTTGGTTTGCTGCTGCAAAAGCTGAAATGGCATAGAGTTCCTCAGGGAACTGAATTTCGTCCACTTCTGCCTTAGCCTTCTTTTTCTTTTTTCCAGCTGCTTCCGTATCATCGGCTGCACTCACACTCTGAGAGCTCTCGTCCAATAAACTTTTTTTCTTGTTCTTTTTCTTTTTTTTCTTGGACTCCGTAGGCTCAACAGATACGTTTTTCTCCTTTTCTTTTGGCAAATTTACTCCCGACTGCTTGTTCTCCTTCTGGCTAGATCCTGTAGATTCAACGGATGCATTTTTCTCGTCTTCGTTTTGAGAACTCAATTCTAAGCTAGCTTGCTTCTTCTTCTTCTTTTTCTTCTTTGTTTTGGACGCAGTTGATTCCGAAGTAACGTTGTTCGCATCTTCTTTTTGCAAACTGTCTTCCAAGGTGACTTGCTTGTTCTCCTTTTTATCGGACTCGGTTGATTCGATAGTTTCATTTTTTTCCTGGTCTTCATCCTGCAAAGTTTCTTCCCAGGCAGATAGGTCGTTTTTCTTTTTCTTTTGTTTTTTCTTGGGCTCTGTTGACTCGGTAGATGTATTATGGCTGACATCCTGTTCTACGATTTCTTCGACACGAGCTCGTTTCTTTTTATTGGTCAGCTCCTTCAAAATGCTGTCTTCGAGATGTGACTGTCTGAGCGATACATCAACTAACTTTCGCTTTTTCGATTTTTTGGAGGATTTTGGTACCTCTACGGGTATTTGCTCTGTTTCATTTTCTTGCCTATTTGCTTCATTTATTTGACTAGTGCTTTTGACTTTTCGGCTTTTCGATGACTTCACCTGTTTATCCAAATCACTGTTTTTCATCGACTCCAAGATAGGAACGGAGTCGTTTAATTTTGATTTCTTTAAATATTTGGTTGTCGGTGTTTCAATATCAATAGCTTGAGCTGTTTGACTCAGCTGATACTGCGACCACGGCCAGCGTTGCGAAATTTCATCATCTGCGGTCCGTTTCGGTAATGGAGTGCTAGCCTCGATGCCAAGAGTTATGTTTTTATTGAACTTTTCTAGTTTGTGCTCTGGTTTGACAGTAATTATGCGATATTCGTTCTCGCCAAAACCAGCTTTAGAATCGTCAAAAGCAATTTTGTTCTCATCATCAGAGCTTTCATCGAAATTTTGAGTTTGCACGGATGTATTTTGGCTTGTGTTTTTCAAAGAATGTGAGGATTCACGCTTCTTTTCCGCTATTGACTTCAAAACTTCCTCAGCTCTCTTTACAATTGATAAATTGGATTTTGAGCTATCGGAAAGTGATACATTGGCACTCGTACTTTGAGGTAAACTGCAGTTGACGATACTTTTAATTTTGATCGATTTAGATGGATTTGACGATTTGTCTTTTGATTTTGAGTCATTGAAACTATGATCTTTTGCATCTTTTTTACTTTCGTTGTGTAAATTCAAAGATTGATTTTGGCTCTTATTTTTTCCAATCAATTTTGAATCGTTTGCACTAATATTCAACTTGGATTTCGATTTATTACTGACCTTCTCTTCTTCAACCTCACCCTCGTCTTCATTCTCTTCTGATCCATTAGATTTATTAGCAATCTTCTCTTCTTTAATTTCCTCTTTTGTTTTATTCAATTTGGATGTATTAAACTTGGATTTAAATTTATTAGCGATCTTTTCTACAAGTTCTTTTTTCTTATCCTCCTCTTCTTGATTGGATTTATTAACAACCTTTTCTTCTTCGATTTCCTTCTCATCTTCATCATCCACCAATTGATTAGATTTGTACTTATTGGACTTGGATTTATGAGCACCCATCTTTTCAACTTTCTCATCTTCATCCTCATCTTGATTTTCTTTGTCTTCATCATCCGTGCTTTCGACATCTACCTCGTCATTGTCGCTTACATCGTTCATCACATCACTATCATTATCAGATGTAATAAAGTCCTTAAGATCAGAGCCATTATCTTCAGAATCTGAATACTCCTCTTCAGATGCGTGGCAATCATCCCCATGTACGTCATCATCCTCGTACTTTTTATTGCGTTTACCTCCAAGATTGTACACAGCATCGATATCCGAGTCAATGCTGTTATCAGACTCATCTTCATCGTCATCAGATTCGTTTGACGAGTTATCCATATCTGATTGATTAGACTCACTATCGTCAGAGTCTCCGCTTGGGAATAAAATATCATTGTTATCATCAGAGTCAGAGCCATCGAATGCTATGGTTGAGAGGTGGTCTGAGATGGAGTCTGGTTTTGGTGGATTTAAATAACGCATACGCTCCATATTTTTTTTCAAGGATGTTTCGAGTTCCTCTTCTTTTTTCTGCTTATTAACGATTTTCTTGGGGCTAAGCTTGGACATCGACTTATCCCTTTCCTCGAGAGATGACTTGGCTGGAGTCTTTACTGGAGTATTTTTTGCAGATTTAAAGCTTTTTTTGGAGACATTAAGACACTCATCAATTTTCTCTTCTTTTTCGTCCTTTTCTGTATTTTGCTCTTCTTCTGACACATCAACATCAGATTTTGATGAGACAGAACAATTCAACGAAATTCTCGTATACTTTTGTAAGGGCGAGTTAACAATTTCTCTCAAAGATTTGTCTTTCTTCATAGATAATGGAGTCATCACTTTATTAGACTTTCTTGTTGATTTGTCTTTTAACTTTTTATCATCAGTGTCGCTGTGATCATTTTCATCTTCAGAAGATTCCATCATGTTTTTATCCAATGATTTTCGAGATGTACCAATCGATGATTTATTTGAAAAACTGACATTTTTTGAAACTGTTTGACCAACCAGACTCTTATTCATTGATTTGTTTGACTGACTTATATTTAATGTTTTTTTACTTGTTTCTATACAATCATCTTCATTAATATCTTCATTATCTATTTCCATTTTTTCAGCAGCTGAAGTATTCATTGACTTAACAGATAAACTTGAAGATGACCCTTTGCACGATGACTTAGAAATATTCAAATTAATGGATGAAGACACTTCATCTGATTCACTTTCTCGAACTTTAGAGTCTGATAACGATTTTCTAGCTTGTAAAGACTTGTTTAATGATTTACGTCCTTTTTTGGGGGAAGCGAAAGAGTTTAATGCTGCCAATGGTTGTTTTGAAGGAGACTCATCTGATTCACTTTCTACATCATCAAGTTTTGATAACGACTTTCTGGCTTGCAAAGATTTGTTTAACGATTTACGGTCTTTTAGGGAGGAAACAGAAGAGTTTAATGTAGCTAATAGTCCTTTTGAAGGAGACTCATCTGATTCACTTTCTACATCTTGAAGTTCTGATAACGACTTTCTAGCTTGTAAAGACTTGTTTAATGATTTGCGTCCTTTTTGGGAGGAAATAGAAGAATTTAACGTGGCCAATTGTTTCGAAACAGACTCATCTGATTCACTTTCTACATCTTGAAGTTCTGATAACGACTTTCTAGCTTGCAAAGACTTATTCAATGATTTGCGTCCTTTTTGGGAGGATGCAGAAGAGTTTAATGTGGTCAGTAATTCTTTTGAAGCAGACTGTTCAAGTGGTTTTTCTTCTTGACAAGATTTATCTTCATTTTCATCATCGCTACCGGCATCAACAACAACGTTATCTCCTACGGTCTTGTCTAACTCTTGATTGTTTGAATCATCGTGTTGTTCCACTTGGTAATTTTCATCAAGTTCATTGCTGTTATTTTGTTTTTTTTCCAGTGACTGACGAGACATTTTTAAAAACGACTCAATTGCTTTTGGACTTGGCACGTTAGAGACATTGCTCTCTTGACTCAGTGATTTTCTTCCACACGAATTTCTTTGATTATTTTTTGATTTTTCCTCGCTTTCCTGGACGAAAGATTTTTTAACCGTATCTCTGTCCCCATTTTGCACTTTAGACTTATCGGACCACTCATCGGCCGGAATATCTCGGAACAATTCTTTCACAGAGTTCTCATTATCGCTCTCCGGTACCTTGCTTTTAAGCTTGTCTGCGTCTTTCTTCAGTTCCTGCACAGGTGTTTTCTTGGCCAGTGTGATTTTTTCGGGCACTTGATCGACAGGACGCTCTTCTTTTTCTTCTGGTGAAGATGTCGCATTATCCTCGTCATTTTCTGTAACAGCAGAAGATACACTATTTTTATCCTCACCAGATATGATGTTGCTTTTGATTATTTTTGAGTCAGTCTCATCAGTAACATGAATTTTTTGCATTTCGTTAAGGCCAGTTTTATTAATTGAGCTATCCATATGTTCTGAATGTGGGTCATCAGTATCGTTATTATTGGATACCGGCTTAGCACAGATGTCAGTTTCGTTCGCTGTAACTATTTCTTTTTTCATTTCAACTTTGTTAGCGGAATAAATACTAGAATGGTCAACTTCCGTGCTAGAGGTATCGCAAAATTCTACCAAGGGTTTTGAAGTTTTTATCGGACTGTTGAATTTTGTAAGGGGTGTGATGTCTTTGGATTCAACATCTTGTTCAACTATGCTAGAACTTTCAACATTATCATTATAGTTGGTGACAATTGACATTTGACTAATCGTAACAGAATTTTCTAATTTATCACAGATTTCAGTTGCAGAACCCAACTTTGTTTCTTTTGTATCGAAACTGTCGACAGATACCGAATTTTCAGTTTTTTCGTTGACCTGTTTTATATTGTCAGAGTCATAGAGTTCATCAATATTTTTACTGTTTAAACATGATTCTTTCACTTTGGGACTTATTTCATTTACCCTCGTCTCTTTTATTTCAGCTTCATTTTTTTGTATTACAATTTTAATATTTTTCTCATTTTCAGTAATTGAACCCGACTCTGCGATGGAAATGTTACTTTGATCAACCGATTTCAAATTTTGAGTTTCCTCAGTGTTTCCGACAATTGAGACCGTTACATCAGCCGGTTCTTCAATTTTACATATTTTATTTTCAAAAGTTGGTGTTGGAATTTCTTTATCATTAGTTATTAAATCACCGTCTCTTTTATCAAAATCGTTTAAACCTTTGACATCCGGGTCATCTGAAATTTTAGAAATCGATTGTTCCTGTTGATAATTTTCATCAGCGGGCAAGGAACATTCCATTTCATCACAACTACCTTTTCTATCGTTTTTGATATGTAAATCTACATTTTCCGATTTTCTTATGATTTCAATAGGATTTGAATTTGCCTCATCATGAGGTACTTTGGTTAGGAAACTGATATTTTTGTTATTTTCAGTCACGGAAAATTCGTTTAGTTTATGTAATGATTTGGTATTTTCGGTATTTGTAAAGTCTTCAACATGAGTTTGACTAGATATTATTTTATCATTACTTTTACTGTTAAAAACATTCGCGTCGCAACTATTGACTTCTTTGGAATCAGAGTTCTCTTTATGTTCGTCCGATACCGCCTGATCATAATTGTCTAATTCAGAACTTGAAATATCTTTTATATTTTCATTTTCAGTATTTATAGACGAACTTTCTTCACCAGTCATTATTGATTCACATCCTTTGACGTTTAGAGGTGAAGAAATTTCTTTATCATTAATAAACGAGTTGATTTCTGCTATAATAGACATATTGTCAGATTCATCATCGGAAAGTACTATTTCAATCGGATTTTTATTTTTAAAGGGGTTATTTTTTATAGAAATTTTAGTTGTGTCAATTTGTGTCGGAAAAAATAATTTATGTTTATAGCTGGGAGAAATAGTCTTATTTTCATATTTACTTGAAGGCAAAACATCAAGTTTTTCCGTTTCGGTCTTACTTTCGTGCATAACAACCGTGTTTTCTTTATCAGACGTATTTAATTCGTTATTTTTAACATTAACAAGAAATGTGTCGTCTTTTACATGATCGACTAATTTAATATCTGGTAAAATTGACTCACAGTCGTTACAAGAAATTTCCATTGATACTTTGTATTTGTTATTAAAAGATATATCTTTTTCATGATTTTGAAAATCAGTGTTAGAATGAGCACGATTCTCAGATTTATTTTGAACGTCAATGATAGAAACTGATGGTTCTTCATCATCCTCATCATCAACCGACATTTTGTATATACTACCTTCACTACCACTATCTACATCTACTAAAACTTCGCTTTCGACATTTATAACATCATTAGAGGATTCAACATTACCTATGGATTCTGTGGATGGTGGTAGAATTTCTTCTATGTCAGTTTGCACAGGATCATGTTTAGGAAGTTTTGGGACACAATCAGCGACTACAACTACGGCTGTCTTCGTCTTCGGTATCTTAGTAATTGTGTCATCGTTTGGTTGACTTTCGGTAACGTCGTTACTTTTTAAATTTTCATCAACTTTCTCAAAATGTTTTTCTATTCGCTTCAATTTAACGTATGCATTTTTAATATCTATCTTTTTAGTATTTACGTCATTTTCCTCCGGTTGGTCATTATAGGGTTTATCATAAATGTCGTCGGCTTCTTTCGTGGGCATGTTGGCCATAACCGATTCAGTTACTTTTACAACATCAATAATTTCATTTTCATCATCGTTCGAATCATTATCAAGGGTGATTACGCTAATAGTATCAGCTAGACTATGATTTTTATCACGTAACAAAACTAACGAATTCGGTTCTGTCGCACCAGTTTGTTGTGACAAATCGCAATGTAAATCACTCATTGTTCTGCTGCATTCATTAGAATCTAATGCACTTAATAAAGGTTCTGACGTACTCTTACTAGTTTGCGTGACAATTGTTTTGGTAGTTGACTCATTACTATTTTCATTACAGCTGCTCGATTTATCGGTCAAACTTTTTTCCAATTTTTTAGCCGAGTTCAACGAAGGCTTTTCCGAATCAGTGAAATCTTCTTCATCGGCTAAAACAATACATAACAAGGATTACTCCATATCGTATTTTATCTAAATAGAGAATTTTTACGAAAAAAAAGAAAAAAAAAAAAAAAAAAAAAAAAAAAAAAAAAAAAAATTTTACTACAGGAAAAAAAAAAAAAATTTTAAAATTTACCTTTGGTATTTTTTTCTGCTTCCTTAGTGGTCTTTGTTAATCTGTGAACGGGTTCTTCATCACTTGAAGATTCTGTTAATGATATTGAAAAAAATATTAAGCATCGCCATTTTAAAATTGAAATAATTAGATGAGAATAGTATAAGGATCTTACCACCACTATCTTCTTGGATAACAGTATTTTCCAAAGTTTTATTAGACAGTTTAGTTTGTTCTTCCTCCTTGACGGTAGGTTCAGCTGGTACAATAGAAGCTCTAGTTCGGCGTCTTGCAGGGGTCGCAATCAACTCGTTACCCTGATAATCAAGTGAACTGGCTCTGGTTACATTTTTATTCCTCGTTACCGTAGGTGTGGACTTTGTCTCGGAACCTGCTCTAAGAGTACGCCTGAGAAACATTCATATAGATTATAAATACTCTGTCCACAATGAAAAATGCTTCTGGTTAGAGAAAAAAAACAAAGAAAGTTCGTAATACTTACGATCTAGCGGTGGTCGTTGGGGTGGCAACTGGGTTCTGCGATAGGGAACTCCTTCTCCTAGTGCTAACCCTCCTTGGCGCGATGTCGTCCACTTCATAAATTTCACTGACATCCGAGGACGCCGAAGTCTTTCTTGACCTCATGCTTCTCGTGACGGCAGGCCTACTGCGAAGCGTGCGCCCGATGACTGTACTGGCGTCCGAGGTAACCGAATCCGGCGAGGAGTTGTCGGAAATCTGCTTGTTGATGATCCTCGTGCTCCTCCGAACTGGCGAATCTGTGACGCTCGCGCTAGTCAGAACTCTCGTTGATCTTCTAACAGTTGCTGCATGTCCATCGATATAAACAGAAACAGACGTTAACATATAGTAACTTGTCTAGGTCTCCATGCCCGAGTGTCAGAGTTTACTGTGGGGGAGGGGGGGGTAGTCATAGCCTTAAAAGAAAAAAAACAAAAAACGAATGCCGAAACAAAACAACAGTACAGCGGCCATAGTTTAACGGTGAAATTTAAAATTAGTTAAAATGATTATTTCTCGAGGAATCGAACTTAGGGGCACGACAGTATCATTAGCCGGTAGACGTTTGTTAAATGGTCGTGGTTAGTCGCGTGGCGAAAAACGACCGTTAAGACAGACAATAGGAAAGGCGGGCAAAATACCGGCAATAGCCTGTTTTGTACCAAGGCAAGTCTCGATAATCTGCTAGCAACGAACTTTGATGATGTTTAAATCGAAGCACTTACAGGGGGTTAATTAATTTGATCGATACTAGGATGTTTGTATGAAAAAGCATCGCGCACATTAGTAGGTACAGACATACTTATTGTACATGATTGTGTAACAGTTACATTGAAATACTTCAGTTTTCAGTGAATTAAAAGTATATCTGCTTAGGTGCAGCGAGAAAACACCAACGAGGCTAAATGTACACGTATGATAATTAATTAATTAGGTACTCACAGCTTCTGGGTTCTGATTCCTCGTCAGAGTCGCGAGCACCGCGTGGCATGTTGCTCGCGATTTTGGATACACAAACGTATATTTAAATAAATCTTAACTCCGACACGTAAAACCTTAGTGTCATGTACTCACACTTGCTTGAATCTCAATACCTATAGTAAAGGGTGTTAACTTAAAGGTCAAATGGATCAACGAAAAAAACAACACGTGTACGAGAACAAGCGTGAGCAGGATTGCCGATCCAAAAAATGCACATCGGACAGTTGAATTGGCTCGCGCACACCTACCTACTACACATATAAATATACGTGTATGTGTGCAGTGTGCGCGCGCTGTGCGGCTGGCCGCCTTTCTGAGAAAGGCTTTCTCCAGTAGTAGTGTTACCCGCGTGATTTCGGTGATAAAATTTTGATGATTTTTTCGAAAAAATTCGGCTTATTCCTTTTCATGCGCGTAAATCTAAGTAGTATTGCATTATTTTTTTGGATGTTAAAATATATGCGTATAAGCACTTAAGAACACATGCCTAGATAGAATTGTACAAAAAAAAAAAACCTTTTATAATTCTACATTGACGCAAATAAGTGTATCTCATCAGCTAGTGTCAGCATGTGGAAAATAATTTTTTTTTTCTTTTACAAAACATTAAACAATACCATAATAAGACTATCCATAAATGAAGCCTGCAAATTTTGTATTTAAAATATTTAATCCACAGGTAAAACGATTTTCTAGCGATTATATCGACATTGTATTACCCCGGTTTTTGTAATTCCAATGCAATAGCGATTGAAAAATTGTATTTCAATCGGTAATAATTTTTTTTATTTATAATCGAATTTTCATGGGGACACATTTTTTTACTCTAAATAAGCGAAAAATTTTTTATCATTTTTAAAAATTATATACAAATAACGCACTTGGCTGTTTGTAATGAAATACGGCAATTACCTACTATAGAAAATGGATTCGTATGACAATTTTTGTCATAATTCTCAGCCAACTAGCCAAGACTTCATATATACACGTAATGTGCTGATAGTCAAATGGCACAGTATTTCTTTAACATAACAGATTAGTTGGATTTCAAGGATTAACAAAAAGGACATACTTTATGGAGAGAATTGTTTAATTTTTATTAAAAAATAGTGAAATAAGTGTTGCATGACGTGATTTGTATTATTACTTTCGGTTTACAAATAATATTACAAATACGCGATGCGCAATCTTAAAGTAACAAACATTCGGTGTTTAAAAATAAATAGAATGTTTATGAGTTGGGGTTGGCATTTGGTCCACGTCTTCGTCCGTATGTCTGTACAACATTGACAAATCTGCGGTTGTACTGGATACGTCTCTTAGCACGTCCAGTCTTTTTCTTGCTCTTTTCTTGTTTCTCAACCTAAAAATATAATAGCCATTTTTAGAAATGTTTCATTCGTACAATATGTGCTATTTAAAATTATTAATTTTAATGACTTTTGTTACAGATGAATGAAAAGTAAAGCTTAATTAACACCTCTACTTCACTTTAATCTGTTTTTTACTCTGGCACTGCTATTTTACTACTTTTCATCAGTTTAAAACAGCAGCTTAGATCAAACAGTGCAGAAAAAAGTAATCTCCCATGATGGGACCATTATGTTATTTAATGAGCAAATCTAAGTTGATCTTACCTTGGGTGTTTGTCCCTTTACTTTACCGGCACGAGCAAGTGAACCGTGCACTTTACCTCCAAGCAGACCTTCATTAACTTCAATGGTATTTGTCGTCAAGTCATTCACACATGTATCATCATTAAGTGGTGCACCAGCGCAGTAAAGTATGCAGTCTTTCGTGATATCTTCCGAAGCCAAGAGCTTAGCCTGTAGAAAAAAGATTATATTGTTTTAGCATCAGTTTCATAAATTGTTTGATAAGAATGGACTAAAATGATTATTGTTGTTGAAAATCTATGAAAAATCAGAAGCTACTGATCAGCTTCCAACTCCCTGAGATTCCCACTTACTCTGGCATTATTGCTCGTACTGACACTGCTGTTAAATACAATTGTCAGGTTATCATGTAATGCCTTACTCTATTAATATTTTGGTAGGTAAAAAAACTCAAGATTCAAGAAAACTAACTCAAATGTTATCAGTTCCATCAGGTATCATTCTTTTACATTAAAAGTTCATAATCTTTCAAGTGTTGTGGTGTGTATCCACGTGAGGAAGGCAAAGTCTAACCTTAATCTGGGCAATGGTATCGTTGTCCTCGCAGTTGACGACGAACGTCTCCTGTCCTCTGATGAACAGTTGCATCTTGACTGTTTTTATACCTGTAAACAAAGTAGTTGTAGCAAAAACAAATCCACACAATTTTGCTACGAGTAACAAATGCGAAAAGAGAAATAATAGAATCACCACGTGTAATGCATTTCTTAAATATTTACAAGTACTTTACGAATTTATTAACGAAAAAACTTTTAGTTGTTGCAGAAAGTTATTTTTGTAAACTGTATAAAAGTTAATAAAAAATTATGAAAAAATCGTAAAAACTTTAAGTATATGATATGATGCCGTAGCGATGATTACCTCTTTCGTGGATTCACGACATGAAAGACAATATTGAGGTTACGTTGACTCCAAGTTCTCTCTCTAGTGTGTACGACTCCACTGATTGGACGATATGAGGGCTGTCGGTGATTCGACAACAGTAAACTTGCCGCGAAACTTAAAAATCGGCCAGACGATTAGATACAAATATAGTGTTATAATAACAGAGAGGTTTACAATTAAATTTACAATCAAAGCAATATATATCTTGATTAAAACTAATAATTTACTAATTTCTCGATAAACGCATTGAAAAACACGTTCGAATAAATCAAGGCTGTTGTGTTGGTAACGTAACACGCGCAATAATTTTCACTTCACTCGTTGGCAGTTGGCATTAAAGACCCCCAGGACCCCCTGCACCCTGCAGCCCGCACCCCACAGCAGCTAGTAGAGCAGAAGTGGTGGAAGTGACAGTCCGACAGTGCAAATTTTTTTATGTAAATTGGTTTAATTCCGAGATACTTAAGTACTTTATGCATGATCAATAGGTCTGAGTTATGCATTCTTTCCTTTTATAGATCGCACGGTGTCGTACGATCGTTGTTGAATAAGATATCTGCGGTAAATTTCTCTTCGTTATTTCGAGTAATGGAAGACAAAGAAATCAAAAAGGAGAAAAAAGGTAATTTTCTGCAAACTTTAATTTTGCGCATAAAGTTTCAGTTTTTGGAGCAACACAACCTTCTATGACATTTTTTTTAGACAGCAGTGCCTCGGAGCATGACAGTTCAAGTTCATCTGTGGATTTAACTGATTTGGTGGAAGGTGCAAAAAATTCAGATTCAGGAATGGAGAAAATTCGCAAATTTTTGGAGCAAAAGTTACATATTTTTGAGTCCAGTCATGAACCCGGAGAGAAGGTTCTTGAAGACACAACAGTAGATGGGATTGTTGATTTTATAAAGACTAACAATGTCACAAAAATAATTACTATGGCTGGTGCTGGAATATCAACCTGTAAGTTTGTCATTACTTGTAATTTCTATATACTTATAACGTATTCTATATACAATATTATTCCAATATATGTAAACGTAGCTGCTGGAATCCCCGACTTTCGTTCTCCGAAGAGTGGACTGTATCACAACTTGGAAAAGTACAATTTACCCCATCCTCAGGCTATTTTTGAATTGGACTTTTTCAAAACGAATCCTGAACCATTTTTTGCACTTGCAAAAGAACTACTTCCTGAGGGATACAAACCAACACCGAGTCACTATTTCATACGTCTGTTACATGAGAAGGGACTACTTTTGAGGCATTACACTCAAAACATCGATACCTTAGAAAGAGTGGCTGGATTACCAGAAGAAAAACTAGTAGAAGCTCACGGTACATTTCACACTGGTCGATGTCTCGACTGTCGAGCTCCATTCGATTTAATTTGGATGAAGGGTAATTCAAGCTTCGTGGATAATTATATTCTGATGTCTCTCACATTCAAATTCACTTTCTGTTAATATTCATAGAAAAAATAAAAGAAGCTACGATACCAAAATGTGAAGAATGCACAGAAGGAGTTGTAAAACCTGATATTGTTTTCTTTGGAGAAATGTTACCAGATAAGTTTCACAAACTGATTGAGCAGGACTTTCCACAAGCAGAACTTTTAATAATCATGGGCTCCAGCTTACTCGTTCAACCATTTGCATCCCTAGTGGATAGGTAATTTCCTGAATTCTCTATATATTTGTACATATTTTTATCACTCTCTCTCTCTCTCTCTGTCAATAACATTGTAGGGTCAAAGGCAGTTGTCCGAGATTGCTTATAAACAAGGAAAAAGTTGGAATGGCTGACAGATTATCAAGATTCTTGGGTATAAATAGCGGTATGAATTTTGATTCACCAAATGCCAGAGATGTGGCTTGGTTGGGTGACTGTGATGCAGGATGTCAGTTGCTAGCTGGAAAGCTTGGCTGGAAAGTATGTCGTTTACTTACCTGTACATTGTAGTATATCAGAAAAAATTTTGAATATATTTCATATTAACACTTTTGTAGGAGGAATTGAACGACCTTATTACGAAAGAACATAAAAAATTGGACAGCGAAACAGTGAGTAAAATAATATCGTAATTAGATTGCTTGAAAATAACTAAAAATCATGATCGATAATTATATTTTAGGCACAGTTGAAGGATTTGGTGGAAAAAGAAAATCGTCGATGTCAAAATGAAAAAGCAAGTAACTTGTAATACTAGTATTTGTATTTTATTGGAAGAATTTTTTAAACATTCAACACTAAAAATGAATGGTTTCGAGCTTAATCAACATTTTTATTGGCAAAGATTAGAATTAGTTTGTAATTAATTTAAATTATCGATAAAAAACAGCATACCTTTCTTGCTGTAGAAATTTTAAAAATATAAGATTTCTCGTTCCACGATGATTAATATTTATAACTAAAAGATAGAAGGGCGAGCTTTGTACATACATTTTAAAAATACCATATTTTCAAAGTAAATGTAGATATTTAATTTTTCTTATGTTGTGTACCATTGATCATTACACTTAAATTTTTATCAAGACTGTGCAGATATTCCATTACAAGATTCATAACATAAATAATGCAATGTTGTAAACCGCGAAATTGAAAAAAAAGATTTTATTTTACAAATTGTAATTTTTTAAAAACTTTTATCACTTTTTATTCAAAAAATAAATTTTATTACAATATCAACGTATTATAGATCATGAGCAATAACTTGAATTTGCACTTTATTTCATTGCAAACGGTTTAACGACGACTTCTTCGCTTTCACGTTGATGCAACTGTCCAATGCCAACAGCTGACGTTGCTAGAGGCTCTCGCCCAGAGTAACGTAACTAAAAAACATTAATTCATCTTTAAGTATGATTACGACAAAGATCCCTCGCGTAGTTTGCACTCGCTAGATGTATATAATACACGTACCTTGTGCCCACAAAGATTTTCAAATCTGATTTTCATAAAATTCCACGCACCCATGTTTTGGGGCTCCTCCTGACTCCAAATGAAAACTATATCGACAACGCAATCATTTGTTATTAAGATTATTTTCAGCAAAATCCAAGGAAACAAAAACACTAACCCTTTGCATTTGTGTATCTCTGAATTTCCTCGTTGATCTCGGCCACGGGAAACGGACACAAGCTCTCGACTCGAATTATCGCCACGTCCCGAGCTCCGAGCACTTCCCTGCGCTTCTCAAGCTCGTAGTAATGCTTCCCGCTTACCAGTATAACTTTACGAACAGCGTCCTCGTTCACCTTTTCATCTCCTGAAAAAAAAAAAAAAAAAAAAAAAAAAAAAAAAAAAAAAAAAAANAAAAAAAAAAAAAAAAAAAAAAAAAAAAAAAAAAATGCCATCATCACGAGCCATTCCATGTGAAAAACGTCATTCGTACGTGTATTACCTATGACAGTCTTGAAAATAGTGCCTGGAGCCATCTCGTCCAACGACGACGTGGCCGAGACGTGTCGGAGTAGCGTCTTTGGGGCAACGATAATCAGTGGTTTCCTATAGTTTCTCACCATCTGTCACGAGCCCATTAAAACAATCAATCCTCATAATTGTGTACCATAAGTTAACTTGTATGGTTTCAAAAACAATAATAACAAAGTATATGAAGAAAAAAAAAAATTATGCAACTCGAGTGTCCGTTTGTAAGCCTAGTTCGACACCACACCAAAATCAAACAAATACAACCTGTCGCCTGAGAAGATGGAAGTACTGCGCTGGCGTGGTCGGATTGACAACTTGCATGTTGACGTGGTCCGAGTCAGGGCTGTCCTCCTTGCTGTCCGTCTGTTGCAGGAAGCGCTCGATCCTGCAGGAGGTGTGCTCGGGCCCGGCACCGTCGTACCCGTGCGGCAGCAGAATCGTCAGGCCACTGGCGGTCATCCACTTGGTCTCGCCGCTACTGACGAACGCGTCGATGATCACCTGGGCACCGTTGAAGAAATCCCCAAACTGTGCCTCCCAGACGACCAGGCAGTTCGGCAGGGTGATGCTCAGCCCGTACTCGTACCCCAGCACCGCCTCCTCCGAGAGTATGCTGTTGGCCAGCTCGAGTTTTCCAACTTGTCCCTCGAGCATCGCGTTCATCGGGATGAAGATGTCGCCGGTCGACTGATCCACGAGCATCGCGTGCCGCTGCGAGAAGGTGCCCCGGCCTACGTCCTGACCGCTCACGCGGACGTTGTAGCCCTGGTAAAGCAGACTCCCGAAGGCCATGGCCTCGGCCGTCGACCAATCTATGCTCCGCCCGTCCTCCTCGAGCCGCTTCAGCCGGGCCGCCACGTGGGACTTGAGTAGCGTTGGATGCACGTTCTTTTCGTACACAAACAGTATCTCTTAATCGTCAGTGTAGGAGCGTCGAGCGCTTAACATACCAGTTCGTCCGGGCACCTGACGCTCATGCTCGCGACGAAGCGCAAGAGACTCGTCTCGACCCCGGTGTCCCAGGTGGTCGTCACGCTCGAGTCCGCCTGTCCCAGCTGGGACCAGCGCCCGGCGAAGTAGCTCGGTTGGGGCACGTAGTCGTCGACCCGCTGAAGTGCCTCCGTCAGCTGGGCCCAGTGCTCCTTGACGATCGCCTCGCCCTCCTCCGCGCTCATAACGCTTTTCCTCGACAGCTCGTCCAGGTAACGGTCAGGTATCGATCTGAAATCGCAAAATTGTCGTCCACCAAAGCGTCAATACGACAAAGTGCACGTACACACCGCCGGCTGTTGATTAGTTTGTATCTGAGGGGATTTGTGAAGGTGGGGTCGTCGAGCTCGTTGTGTCCCCAGCGCCGGAAGCAATTCAGGTCGACAAATACGTCCTTCCGGAACTCCCTCTGGTACCCGAAAGCCAGCCTAGTTGCCCTCACGACCATCTGATGAACCCCCACGCAACATGAGTTTGCCGTGTGTCACGAAACGGATCTCGTGTATAAGCTCTCGGAGTAACTTACATCCACCTACCTCCGGATCGTCCCCGTTGACGTGAAGAACCGGCGCCGCGATAAATTTGGCGAGGTCCGTGCAGTACCTCGAGGACCTGCCCCTGGAGCTTGGGGTCGTGAAGCCAACCTGATTGTTAACCACGAGGTGTATCGTCCCTCCGATCTCAAAGTGCGGGACTCCAGTGAGGGCCAGGCACTCCTGATTGATCCCCTGACCGGGGTATGCAGCGTCCCCGTGGACCTGGACATTGAGCACCCGGTCGGCCCAGCGAGCGCCCGGCTCATTGGAATAGTCGCCATCCCGGAGATGCTGCATGAGACCCCGAGCCCGGCCCATCGACACCGGGTTCACCGCCTCCAGGTGGGACGGATTGTACAGAACGCTGGCGCTCAACCCAGGACCCAGCTCCGCCGAAGAGACCAAGTGACTGACTACGTCGCCCGTGGCCCTCGCGTCCCCGGAAAACTCGGGCAGTCCACGCAACTTGCGGAACAGCTTCTCCGGGGCCAGTCCCAGCATCCCCGTCAGCAAGTTCAGCCGGCCACGGTGCGGCATACACAGCACGAGCTCCTCCAGCGTGTCTGCGACCACATAATTATATCGTATGTATAATGTTATATTTGGTCCTCTCGTCTACACAATATAGTTTTGACCCACCGTTTCTCGACAGCTCGAACAGTTCATGGAAGAAGCCCATCGTGCTCTCGGCACCCTCGGCCCCGTACCTCTTGAGACTGACGAACTTGATGGCCAAGAACTTGTCGAACGCCTGGCTCCTGAGCATCTCCCTGGCCACCGCTCGCCTCGTCCCGTCGCCGAGGCCCTCGAGGTGGCACTCCTCGAACTTCCGCGCGAACCATTCCCGCTCCTCCTCGCTCTAGGACATCGCACGACATGGCGGAGTTGTTTATACATTAATCAAAAATACCGGGGTGGTGGTGGTGTCGTCCCGCTCACCTCGAGATAGCTGAACTCGGCCGAGAGGCTGCCGCTGTAGACTTGGTCGAGAAGGTCGCGGGCCTCGGCCACGCTGGCCTCGTCGCGTCCGGCGCGCACCAGTAGGTCCAAGCCCGAAACGCGCTCGTCGAGGTCGAGGCCGTAACGCTCGGGTCGTAGCTCCGAAAGCGGACGGCGCGGCTGGGACAGGGCGATTGGGTCGACGCTCGCTTGCTTGTGGCCGTGCTCGCGGTACGCCCCGACGAGCCGGTAAAAGTTGCTGTACCTCGAGCGAGCCTCCACCTCGGATCTCGGCACTGTTGGGGCAGAGGGTTTATTAAACGTTACGTGTATATTTTGGATGGTATGTGCGGTCGTCGGGGGGCACGTGTATACCTGCCTTCGAACGGTCGCCGGGGCAGTTTCTCGCGGTGCCCGTACACGCCCGCCGGTCCGGTGTGGTAGGCCCTCCAGGATAGCCCCACGGACACTAGTCGGAGGTTCCTGTGCATCGTGTACGAGTACATCCGAGTTTTTTTTTCCGCCGGTCTGGCAAACAAAACCGTAGCAAACACTACGAGCAAAGTACTCTGTCACGACTGGGGCATCATTGTTAATGATTGTCGTCCACACGCCAGATAAATAAATATATAACTACGGGTGCGGAGAGAAAGAGAGAGATGTTATCTCGAGCGGGCCTTGGGCATGGGGGGAGGGGCTCTTCGTAATCGAGTGGGGCAGAGATATCCATACATTTTTTGTTGTCGACGATAAACAATCGTTATCTGTTTGCACATATATTATATATCTCGATGCGCGTCCCGTAGGTATGCGAGTATTAATTTATCATCTGTTGGCTCGTCGTTTATTTCACAAATTCTGGAAGTATACTTTTTCACTTGGATAAATTCAATTAACGCGTATAAATTTTTTTTAAGTCTTACATTATGTATGGTTTTCCTATATGCTCGCAATACCGAGGGTGAATGACTTTCGCTCTTTGATTGAGTCACGTGGTGTTCGTTTGCCATCGATGATTCTGTTACGTAGGTATATCACATTGAATCGGGGGGAGAGGGGGGGGAGTGTGTTATATACCAATGGGAATTTCACGATGTTATATAGGACAAAGCGTGGATGGGCGTAAAAAAAATGTACCTTTAGGATTTTTTTTTCTTTTCTTTTTTTCATACAGTTACAGTCATGTTTGTATTTTATTGGTAATAATCTCCATTAGATCACAGTTGCTATTTATTGACAACAGCATCGCGTGTACTCCAAAACAGAAAGACACCCTTTTTTTTGCGCTCAATTTTTCTCACGTAATTGGATAATTTTATGATTTTTAAATACAGTATTTTTCCTTTGATCCATCACCAAAGCGTCGAGAGATCGAAAAAAAAAAAAAATAAAAATAAAAAAAAATCACGGTCTTAATTATTGTGCACATGGTATAGTGTAGCTTAGATGTTTGGATATGCCGAGCCAATGTGGGCGCGGCTCCTGTAGGTGAACTTGTGGGTGATGATGTTGAACTTGGTGCCGCCAAGGGAGACAGGACACAGCGTGTCGGGCCTCGCGTAAAAGCATATGGTGTAGAGGGCCATTTCGAGCTCCGGCGAGGTGCCCACGAAAATGTTGGTCACCGGCTTATCGATGCCGTCGTACCTCATGTGCAGTTTCACAATTGCCGCTTTCTGGAAAACATCGTTCAAACATCGAGTGAAAACTTTCTTTTCCATTGCTTTCAATATTCAACAAAAGTAGTACATTGCAATAAAAATTATTTTAAAACTCGTTGCAAAAATAATCAAAATTTTTCCAAGCCTTTGAATCGACAAATTTATCAAATTCACCAAAGTTAAGTAATCTCATTTGTAGATCAGCTCTGATTAGTGTGAGTAGAAAAATTACGGTAAAGTAACTGTTGAGAATATCGTAAAAAAAAGGGCCAACTCACGTCACCAAGGTCGATCTTCTTGATGTAGCCGAGGTAGTCGAGTTTCTTGTTGAGCTCCTGGGCGTTGAAGTAAATCCAGTTGTGCAGCCCGGATACCTCGGTGCCCAGCTTAAGCTCGGTGAGGAAGACGTGCTCGAAGCCCGTGCTGGTCCTCAATCCACCGCCCCTCGAGTACAGATTGAACCACAATTGGCGAAGTATGTCGTGGTACACGTAGTGGTTCTTCTGGACAAAGCCCTTGTCCGCGAGGAAGCGCATCGCGTGGCTCATGACGTTAGTGCTGAGGAACGTGTCGACCAGGTTCTTCTCCTCCTCGCGCTGCAGGGGACTTATCACCTCGTTCTCCTTCGTGTTCAGTTTGTAGTTGTCGTAGATCGACAGCACGCGCTCTATCGTCGGGATCTTGAGGGCCTCCGGCTTTACCGTGAGAAGCCTGAAACATGTACATGTTGTCACTTGTCCCCTACAATCGAAGAGATATAGCTTACGGCTCGGGAGCCTCGTCCTTGGGGTTGCTGCTCTTGGTTTTTTTCTGCAAGTTGAGGGTGATGTACTTGTAAGCGTTGTTCACGTCCCTCAGGAAGAGAGCCTCGGAGAGCTTCTCCAGGTCCTCGTCGGTGACTCCGATACCCTTGCTGTACACCGGATTCATCTGGTATGTCGATTTGCCGGCGTTGGCCTCTATCGTCCCCGCCGCCGCGGCCGCACCACCCGCGGCTACCACCGCACCTGGTGACAGTCCCGATGGCTTGGCCGTTGTCGGCTGGTCGCCAGGCTTGTTCCCGGGATGCGGGTACTCTGTAAATTTTATCCGTATACATAAATCTTCGTTTTTTTTTCGTTTCCTCACATTTTTTCCTCTTCCTAATGCAATACTAAAAGAAGATAAATGCGGCGTCCCCCCTTTTTAATATATTCATCGGCACGGGACACTACAACATTACAGTATCAAAACGATCTTTAGGCGTTTTCATGAGTTATTACATATTCATTAGCTCGTGTCGACAAAAACCGGCTTTTGTTCGGGAGGCACCTGTACCGAACTAACGAGTCTTTGGAAATGAGAAAAAGATGGTGATGAATTACCAAACGGTCCGTGGGCAGGTTTAGTTGGAGTCGAGCTGGGGCTTTTACCACCGCCAGCCACGTCGGCCCAGGTTCTCGTGCCGGTAGGTTTAGCCGTGGAGGATGGTGCCACTGGGGCAAGGGTCGGTTTGGCTATCGAAACGGGCGCGAGTGTCGGTCTGTGGGTGGTGCTCGACTGGGCAGTCACGGGCTTGGCTGGAAGCGGTCTTTTATCACCTGTGGGTACAAGCAGATCATACATTTTTCAACATTGCTCCTCACCATGGGCGTAAATACATATACTTACCGGGCGCCGGAGTCGACTGCTGGTGAGTCACTGCAGCTGCCGGTGTTCCCGGGACGGAAGCCGGCCGGCTACCTAATCAACCGTTTGAGAAACGCATACGTACAATGTTTGGGAACAAAGATAATTTTGCATTAGGTATACTTTGGTTTGCGATACGAACCAGCGTGTGCATCGGGTGCCTGGGCGGGCACTTTGGGAGGTGGTCCGCCTCGCTCGGCGCCGGCAAAGTCGGCCGCCCAGTCTTTGTGGGTGCCGGGACGGCTGGGTTTGTTGGGCTCGCCGGGGTTGAGCTTGCGCGGCTGGTTGTTGGCGTCCTCGCGTATCTTTCCACCGACGCTGCCGACGCCGATGGCCAGGGCTGGGTCCGCGGCCGAGGCTATGCCCTTGTTGGCGCTGGCCGGAGTCGCGCTGGTGGTTCTGCCTTTCGGCGTTGGTGTGGCTCTGGTGGTCGTTGATTTCGGCGCGGCCGTGCTCGAGGACTCGTCATTCTTCTTTTTCTGCCAGAACTTCCATCCTGACGAGGAGGTCGTCGAGGACGGAGCTGCGGTCGTGGTTGTGGTCGTGGTTGTCGTCGTGGTGGAGCTGGTCTCGGGCGAGCTCGCGGCATCCGGCGACACTGGCTCGTCCTTGTTGTCCTTGTCTTTTTTATTCTTCCAGAACTTCCATCCTGCGCTCGACGAGTCTGACGCCCGGGAAAACGAAACATTTTACTCTCTCCATCCACTGTATACAACTACTGATGGTCGCGGAGCAGGTGATCGCGTTTTTTTTTTTTTTTATTATACTCTCGATTTTAGTGCTTTTGGATTCGTTTCAGATATTTTTTAATACTATGGTATCTTACGAATGTATAAATTATCCGAATTATTGTTACAAGTGATTTTATTTTTATTCGTTTTATTTAATAGTATGTGCAGTTATAAAAAAAATATAGCGAAAATTGAAGAACGAAGATGGATTTTGTATGTAGTTGAAAATTAAAAAAAAAAAAAAAAAGAGGTCACGTGGCTGGTGATTACATTAGAATGTTTTGCGAATGGGATATGTTGATAATTCTATGCAATGAACTTTATGAAATAAGGTTATCGCGATATAAATTTTAGTACGACCGTGGATTGTGTGGTACGTGTAGCATAAACGAAATAGAAAGAAATAAATAGCTTGCCTTAGTCTTTATTTAGCATTTTGGACTAGTATTTTTAAATAAAATTTTTCTAGTGCTATAAAAAAAATATATGTAAAAGATAATCAAGATTTTCAAATACATTTTTTCTCAGTCCTAAATATTTACAATGCCACAGTTTTTAAGTTTGATTATTATTTTGTTTGTTTGTTTGTTAACTATTCGTTTTTGTTCACGGCAATTCGACCGCAGTCTCGAAATTTTTTCAGCTGGAAGAACAAGTTGAGGCGACATTGGTCTTGAGCTGAGTGACCTGCATGCACTTATTGCACAAAGGCTCGTGTGTGCACAAGCAAGGAACGCAGGATATAGCTTACTCATCAGAACCGAACTGAATTCGCAATGAGTTCAAAAAAAAAAAAAAAAAACCAACGTGTTTTACACTCCATTGAGTTGTTTTTTCTTTCCACGTAAATATATGCAGTTCACAATATTATTTTACTTTTATATATACATTATTAATACAATTAGATTTAAGTCTTTGAACTGGACGAAAAGTTTTCTATTTTAATTATTAAAAATTAAACCTTTTTTCAAACACACATGGCAAACGAAGCATATTGTATTGATACTTTCACTGCTACAAGTTTTGTACTATTAATGATTTATTTCGATATGACTACGATTTATACCACAAATTTTATTGTTGCCGTGATAAAAGAAAAATTGCTCAAGTTGAAATCCTAAGCGGTAAACCGCAACTGTCAATTTAGTAACGATTTTCCTTTCTTTAGGTATAGCCGATCTTACGATAAACCGATTAATCGCGGCACCCTACCACCCTCTGTCGTCCGGTGACTATACAACTATTTCACGCCTATAAACCAACAATTTTCACACTCACGGAGTCTTTGGCCAATGAAAATAAAACAAGGGGCGAATTACCGATTATCAGCGACAGCGACAGCAGGAGAATCAGGAAGTGGACTCCTCTCATCTCTCACTTGCAATTCTCCCTCGTAGGATACCTTACCAATAATATAACGATCACTGCCTTGCAGCTAAGTAGGTATGTACACGTTTACTCGCGCGCTCGAGATCGACTGAAACCTCTTGCCGTAATGGTCCGAGCCAACCGATCGCGCCGCAGAGCCTCCTTCCCTCCCAAGGCAGCGTCACTAAGTTATTATTATTATATTTCTCTTCTCGTCTTCTCTCCGACAAACTGCTACGTGTGTTGTGAGTGTGTACACATTATACCAGAGATTTTCGAAAAGTAGCATACTGACCAGTCACACACTACTTTGGTTGGCCCTCGCGTGAATAATGTGACTGGTCATTGTGACATTTACTCCTTGTATATTATGTACATACATGTTTGTGTTACGTGCACCTACATAATTATTTTTTAAAAACACCCGAAAGATTTACGGGTAATTTATGGATTTGTTCGTTGTATTTATTTATTAATTAAAAAATTTAACTTTTAGTCCTACGGCACGTAAAAACCAAAAATTGTATTAGAAATGATTAAGTTGACTGGATGTTGCGCCGAAACGATGATCTCACTATATCTTTCTCGTGATTGGTGTGTCTATCTTGCCACTGATCCAGAGGACTGCGGAAGGTCAAGCCGAGCCGATTATATGTGTTTACACTCATTAGGTATTTTATTTTCAACTTTAGAAGGTAGCCAAGGCGAGATTCTTGACCGATTGCTTCTATTGTTGCGAGCGAGGGAATTTTTTTTTTTTTTTTTTTTTCTGTACTATGTACACTTAAATTCATTGTATATACTTACAATTTTTTGCTTATGCATGACAAATCGTTTGATGTTATTTGTGAAAATGCCATCAGTTTCATCGTGAGATAATATCAAAATTTTACCATCAAGTAAAAGAGGAATTTTATCATCGAGTAAAAGAGGAACTCTTTAATCTAACTCGTTTCAGCCGACCTGCTCATGACGGACCTTGAAGTGGAATATCTAAGTGTGTTTATGAGCACAGTCGTAACATCATCTCTACATTCTCTTATCGGTATGTTGATCTATACTGTTTTTTGTGTTCGTAAGAACTGCGTCAACAACTTGTTAGATTTGTAATAAAATGGTATAAATTTGGTTTGCATGTATTTTTTGTTTTGATTCGAATAATACTGTGGTTCTTAAAAAAAACAACCTGCTTTTTTTCATACAATCGTTTTGTGTTTTTCATGGTTACACCTACATGATTACGAAAAACTAATGGTTTTGTAGAAAAAGTTAGAAAAATTACAGTATTTATGAAAAAAAATTTTTTTTTTTGCGATCCAAAGCTTTTCCAATATTCATCTGAACTGTCAACTTTTAAAACAGTAAAAAAATTTTAACTTATTCTTTATTGTAAGAAGGCTCTTTTACCACTTGTTATAAATCAGGTGATAATAACGTGGAAGACTATTTAAAAAAAAATTAATTTTTATTGTAATTTCCCAAAGTTGACGATTGTAATATAAACACTTAGTACATGCTAATATAATCAGTAAGGATAGGTGATTTTCTCCAAAGTTTCTCAAGAGAACGAAATACTCGATTTACATGAGGAATTTATTTTCCAATGGGATAAACGTGTTTCTACCAAGCTTGTACTTAATTCTCCGAATATCTGTCACTCGAGAATACTATCAGTATATTTTATAGCTACGAGACGTGTTTTCCATTTTCCTATGTATCCTCAAGTAGGTTATCACAGTTTGAATAAAAAACCAGTAACCGTTCAATACTGTTATTCTCCAATAACTATAATGCTGCACTAACATCCCAATTGACTAATTGAACAGAAACGTATTTTTCAACAAATTTATCACAAAGTGACGATTATAGTTTATTAACCAAACGAAAATACAGTATTACATTGTTTTCCAGAGGTCATTGGGACGGCAGTACGAAAGGGAAATATATGAACGCCCACACGACGAAAAGAGCGAGCAAGGCGAGCATAGTCTTGGATCGAAAGCTGTCCCACCCGATTAACGTCTGGTTGCACCTTTTGTACGGAGGCACCGTACAGTTGGCCTAAAATCCACACAACATCATGTCGTACTTTGGAAAATGCATTTTTTTTTTTTTTTTTTTTTTTTCCATGAAAATTAAAAATTCAACCTCGCACTCCTCGTCCTCGATGTCGTCCAGCAACTCCTCGGTCAGCCGATCAAAGCTACGTGAGGTGCGCATTTCGATTTGCGTCGCTTTGTCCCTCGTCGATTGGGTCGATCGGTCCTTGGTCGACGAAGGTGCGTAAAAAAGTGCGCCGGACGGTGTTGCGAAAATCACCTCCTGGTCGTAATATTCGTTTCTATCTTCAACCTCTACGTCCGCATCGTTTTCGCCGCTTCTTCGGCCGTTTTCTACCAGCAGCCCGAATTCATTAAGCTTGGGTTAATCATCACCTTGGTGTACATTGTTATTGCCATCATTTACCTGTACCGGAATTTTCTTGCTTTGTTATTCTGATTTTGGGCTGACGAACTTTTCATTCAAGTTACGGCTATGATGAAAAATCTGGTTTTCCAACGGAGCAACTTTTATCGTTAAATAATCTCCAATTTTTGTTGTAAATCAGGGGAACCGAACGATTATTGGTCAACATTTCAACAATTTACAAAATTATTTTCATCAACTTGATTTTCCTATAATTTTATAGCTTCAACCGATACAACGATATTTTTAACCCGAATGTGCGTACGTGTGTACATCTCATACAATGTGCCAAGGATTGTCATTTATTTTTTTTTATTTTCATCGAACTTCATGGATTCGAAAAGTGGGCATTGTGAAAAAAGTACAGCGAATAGAGATTTAAATTTTCCAACAACTTTGTTTATTACTTTTTACATTTGTATATTTTATTTCGGTGATCGTTAAAAAAGTAGGTTCTCCACTTTATCGACGGAGTCGTTATCACAAAATAAATATCGTGCAGAGTTTATGATTATAGGTACTTAAGATTAATTTTTGCGGACAATATTGTCCAACATAAAATTATGTTAACAAATATTTATATTATCAAGGTCTCCATAATTTAAATCAAAATTTTAGCACGTGTATTTTAATCATAAATGACCACTACATCGAGTAATGATAATATGTAACATATATTGTACATCGTGATTTTTTGACGTCTTTTTAAAATGCAAAATTTATATATAAAACACTTTTATTTACTTAAGACGGATAAGTAAAGCGGTTCATTGCCTAAATGTAAGACAAGCTAACCCAAATTTATTCTTCATTGAAAACACTTTGGCAAAAAATTAAAGAGCGAATCAAACGCTTAACTTATTAAATCACAGCTAAACAGTTGCAGTATGATTATTGTCGCATTTTTACGTTTAAAATACGTTTCATCAAACTATTATTCGACTCTATAAGATTTCACCAAACTTCAATATATTTTGTTCTCTTTTTACATAACAGACGTTCCTTTGTGCTCAATTATTTTTTTAGCAATCGAAGCGCACGATTGCACATTATATTAACTTAACAATTCCTCGAAGAGGCTCTTTGTAAAACAAAAGTGAAACCCTGCTGCTCGTAATCTTATACAGTTATTACAGTGTATAAACAAAAACATGCGTGTTGGTCATGGACCAAACTTTACATGATAAATCAGCTTCAAAGTCTCACTGGAGATTGTAAAAATTATATGATTCTTATACGCAAGGAAGTGTTGTGACGCACTTTTACAACGTTTTTTGTTCAAATCGTAGAAATAAAATTTTTCTTCGTGCGTACCCTACAACCGGTCACACATTGTAAAGAGCCTCCTTATACAATCATACAGCTAAGAACAGAGATGGCATTTTCGCGATCGCGATCATAAATATTGCACGCATCGGCCACCCACATCATATACGCGCCTATCACTTGTGTCCGCGAATGTTAATCGCTTCGATAAGCAACTCCACTTGACCGCACCATTCGCAATTATAAACAAAAATTAAAAATAAAAAGTTCATCTGCGCAACAGTGGATTATCCTGAAAAAAAAAANAAAAAAAAAAAAAAAAAAAAAAAAAAAAAAAAAAAAAAAAAAAATCACACGACACCGTACTGCACGAGTAGAACGTAAGCGACGATCCATACGATGAAGGATATGATGATGGAGACGAGAAAGACGGTCTTGAGGTGGTGCCAGGGACTCTCGAGCCGGTGGACCGGCTGGTGCCGCTGGGCCCGGCTCTTGCAGGCGCCGTCGTGGCACGCCAAGTTGACCCGGTGCTGGTGGTTCGCCGGCACTGCCCCGGGATTACCACCCAGCTCGCCCAGCTCCGTCTCCTCGATCCTGGCGTCGCACCGCACCGGCGTGTTGTACCTTCCCGTGATGTCCATCTGCGAGAGGCAAAAAAAAAGGACTTGTAATTCGTGGGATTTTCATCAATCCGTTTTATCATTTTCCCAAATATATCATAGATAATACGCTCCATGTTAAAAAATCAATGTTAATGTTTGCGTAGGGATGATTAAAAAAAAAAGAACTGTTTTTTTTTAAGCGATAAGACGATTGCCGGTTTGCGTACATCGCGAGTGTTTACTTTTTAGATAAACAAGTATACCTGCGTCTCTCCCAATCTCAACTCAGCGATAAGGATAAGTATAGGTACGAGAGTAGTAGGTATAATATATAAATAAATATCCACTGCTGTGGCGTGTTTGCGAGAATGGTCCGTTACACTGAACGATAATCACGTTTGCCGCTGCATTTATTTGTATCCGAATCGAGTAAATTCTAGGAATATGTAACGAAATATCTATGGATGATCCGACGCAACTTTTTTGTTTACAAATAACATGTAGTTTTCTTCCTCCTTTTATGAGGAAAATCGTGACTGTTGCGGGAAAAACTGGGATTCCCTTCTTATATCTCCGAATGATATGATCTCTACGGAAATCCAACTATTGAAATTCCCTTTGTTCCAACGATTCCGGGAATTTTAGCTATGGACATTAAAGAGACATTCTTCCCGCGGCACACTTTCGCGATCAAAAGCTATCATTTTCAATGCAATGAAAAAGGCGTGATGTCCTTTTGAGACTATCTCCAAGACAAAAATGATCTTGCACCTTTTGTACGGAGGCACCGTACAGTTGGNTTTACTCAATTTGAAAAACGGGTCTTGTGGTCAAAGTAAACATTTCGATGCTAAGTATACTGCGAGTTCTAATAGTAACTCCTTAAATTTTGGAGTCGCCTCTCAGCGACACCAGTTGAGAATTGTTTGCTCTAAAAATCTCAAGTAACTATAATAATATGTCATGTCAAAATTAAGAAATTATGTATAGGTGAAAAATCATTAAAGTATATAAAAACAATATTTCTTCGATCTCCGATGACTCCGATATGACGTAATATTCCAATGTGTTGATGTTACATTGGTATTCTAATCGTATGTTGACATGGTATATTTTGCAAATATCGGAGCGCCAACGCGATGAAAAATGCAGTATTTTTTGAATGCCACAGTATTTAATCGTGTAATTGGACTTTGCCCCAGTACTGAAGTAAATAAATGGATAAAAAATTTTTTTTTTAATATACTCCCCGACACCCGTGCAAGATATCGAAGATTGGAGTTCTTCCGTGGCATCGTTCAGATGCACAACAACTACACGATAAGTAAGCGAAGCTCGATCTATTTTTGCTGCTCGTCGAAATCTTAAAAAATCCGTAGGTGAGGGGGAAAAAAAAAAAAACGTCATTGAGGAATGAAAAGATACCACTGTCCGATGTTAATGCAAGGTATACCAAGCGAAGTTTCTGCTTACACGGTCGCGATTCCCGATACTTGGGGCAACACGACGCGCGAGCATAATATACACACCAAACAAACTGTATACCTACTCGTTTTTCCACACCATTTGACCAACAAATAGACATAAAGTATGTATAGGCACGAAAACAAGTATATGCTCGCTTATTCAAAGAAACAACGATTTACCGATACAACAAGTGGAGGAGGAGGAAAACACGGAGCGTCCCGTACAGATTTCTATTCACCACAGCGTACAACGCTCGTTATGTACCTCCCGATCCGAGGATTATCGGTAAATACAAGTGATGTATACCCGCACGCGCGCGCTCCACTTACTTGATCGGAGCAAAGCTCCTGGTACATGCCACGCTCATTCTTCTCCATGCTGTGCGTATGTCTAACTTTCGTGCTCATGACCTATATAAATATATATATATATACACGCGTTTCTCCCGTCATGGCTCATCGCGGAATATGTCCTGTACACACTCGGACGCTACATTTCCCGGATCCGCACTAGCGCGCGGTATCAGCGAGACTGACTCTGTACGAGTATACACGCCCAAGGGGGGAACTGTCTCGTTAACTCACCACCCGCCGACGCTCGAACTATATCCTATAAACTGGTATGGGGGGGGGCGCCTTTTTCCATCTCCCCCTCCGGCCGCGCTTCTTATCACCGATCGATCGTTATCGGCTTCCATATCGACACCTCCTCCTACGCATTACTGTGTGCATTCCATACCTTGGCGCTAGTAGTTGTATATTTATAAACCCTCTCTCCTTATACATATACTTTCAACAAGTCTCCGTTTTCGCGCGAAAAAGACACTGTAACATTTGTTACGAAGGAAATGGCACTTAACGCGGTGTAAAGACCGAATTACACGCTTTAGAGTGGAGTACAGAGATAGCTCTTGATTGTGCAATTTTACGTCTGGGAGTGGAGGAGGGAGGTCGGCGATTTTCTTTAAACAGGAAGCTCGTATATAACTTGTACTCCCTCGGGCCTCTGATGGAGTGGATTTTGTTGTTTATTCGATTCGACTGGGGGGACAATGCGGCGGTTCTTGACGTTAAAGATCGGTATAGGTATACAGTATGGGTCTTTTTGTGCATATGCAGGACAAAGGTGATTAAAATAATCTACGTTAATTCGAAAATTTTCGTACAATATGGTGATTTTATTCAAAACTTTAGGATTTTTCGCGGCTCAACCGCAGCTTCCTGTTTTTTTTTTTTTTTTTATTATTTGTATTTTTGCCTTCACATTATGTACTTATCATCATCGGCATTTCAATCGATCCGAGGTCGAGTCGCGATTTACCTCGGTATCCACCCGCATATGTACTCTCGTGCACATAGTTACGTACCCTTTTTTTTTCCTCTCGCTCGAAAATTACGTAAAAGCTGTATATATACCTACAGGGGCCGATAAGATTTTAATAGAGATAGAGCTGGTAGTCGACTTGGCGTTATCGTATAAATATACCTGTGCAAGCGTTTTCTTTCTTTCGACACAGCAGCTCTCGGCTACTTGTATAGACGGATGGAATGTCTTGGAAATAGTATATATGTATACGACGAGCGACGGATGGTTATCAATCGATGTTTGAATGAGCGAATCAACGTAGGAGCATTATTTTTTTTTTATTATCTTTTATTAGTTTTGAAAAAGATCTTCTTCTTTTGTGCTGTCATGTGATTAACGAAAAAGCAAAGATCACATGAGCATAAAAAGAGATTTTTCCTATACCTCGAGCATTTTTTTTTTTTTTTTCAATTTTGAACGCTCGCTATGTGTCCGCGGTATAGGAATAATAGCATCCGCATCTGACCAGGGTGATGACAAAGGATCCTCGGGCATTTGGATTTTTTTCTCTAGTGAACACGCACCAAACTACCATATCTGTGATCTAAAACACGTAACTAAACTCACTGAGACAAAGTGCAATGCTCATGTATACTCATGAGATATGGATATATTCAAAACTTCAACAAAGCTCCCATACATTGCAATTTATTTTAGGTGGATTTTTTTAACTCATCGCCATACAAGTACAATACCACGATTGAAATAAAGTCAAAAAACATCTTCTATAAAAAGAAAAATTTCGTAGCATTACTATTGTGTGAAGCGCTTCATTTAATACGCAGAGACAACTGTACCGTACGCCGAGAAAGAAAAAGAGATGCTCTGTATCGTATGCTTAAATTGGTTCGATTTAGATGAGTAGGTCGTTGTTGGAGGAAAAAAAAAAAATAAATAACAAAAGAAACTTGTGACCAAAGAATCAATAGGCACCATTGGTGACGATGTACAACTATATAGAGGCAATACGAACTCCAAGGAGGAGAAAGCAAAAAGCATCTCCCCGAACTGCCGCATATGGCCGATCGAAAGTGAAAGCAACGAGAAATCAAAAACCGATTTTTACATCAACGAGATGCATGAAACAGGTAATATACGTGCAATCGACTCTCCATGACTCATCACTGCACACGAGATGAGATGATTTAAAAATTTTTTTTAATTTTAGATTATCATGTAACGTATCTTCATGGTGGAAAGAGAAGTATATGATCATTTGACCTGTAATGTAACAGTATTGATTCAGAATCATATATATAAATATACTTTTAATTACAACAGAAAAACCTACTCGGTCGTCTCTTTCGTTTACCAACGGGATAAACACAACGAAGCTAAAACTAAAGCGACCTTGCCTGCTCACGCACGGGTGAAAGTATCGTAAAAGACACACACTTGTGAGCACCGCCGGGAGATCGAAACTCACATGGGCTTGTATATATAGGTATATATGCTCCCAGCATCCAATCTCGCAATGAAAACCTAATGGACCTGAGAAAGAAACCCGAGGTGCTTGTGGCTGTGTACATGTTTACAGATATATTGGAAACGTTTATCGCTCCTCGATTAAATCGATGCAATTTTCTCGTTAATTTTATACGCGCTATCAATTGTAATTAGACAAGAAAAATTATAATAAAATCTCGTTCTCCACGCGCTGTATGGGTTACTTATCTTCTTCTTCTTCTTTTTTTTTTTTTTATAATAAATCACACAATCACACGCGTAACTTTGATTAAAATCAATCTTTGTACTCCCTTAGATCGGACCGTGTTACTATAGGTTGTAATTGACGAGACTACACGATTCCAGAGCCGATACATCAAGTTGCTCCTTTTGATAATAATAACGCACGTGAATCATATTGTAATAATGTATCGAGCGTTGACCTTCTTTTTTCGAGCTGCTCAACAACTAATTTTCAATTTAAAAAAATAATGCTACTTCAGTTGTGTAGGTATCACTGTCATAGGTAATTTACTGCTCCGTTATACACGTAGCGTAAAATGTCCATGCAAATTTTTCGGTTCGAGGATCCAAGCGAGTATGTATTTCACGCTCAACGAGTAAATACCGATTTACCGTACACGCATCGAACATTTGGGAAAGAAAAGAAGAAGAAAAAAAAAAAAAAAAAAAGTAGCGAGTGCAACGCAAAACTACCGTAAATCACGTTTGTGCAATATATTCGAGCTTCGGTTGAATTTGCACGCTCATCACCTCGGAAAACAAGGCAGGCCACGCGCGCTCTACAACGAGTTTATATGTACTTAATATTATAAGCGCTAAATCGCCGAAAACAACTTCTTTCCAGCACCGGTGGACAAAACGAACTGTCTCTTCATTATTATTCCGTTACTCCGAGACACACTTTGCCTATATGTTATTTACACACGTAAGTGTCCAACTTCGGGGGAAAAAAAAAGAAACGAAACAACTTATTTTTGATAAAAGTCGATAACTGACCACACAGTCGAGGAAATACCGCGGATGTGGATACCTAGATAGTGCATGTACTTGACGATAATAACGGCCTACCGCAAGTTACGGATTATTCGGTATACGAATAAAAAAAAAAACTGAATATGCTGTGATCGGCTTGGGTTTCTCGTAACATGCGCAAAGACGACAGGACAAGATAATAAATTAACGACTGTATATACTACATCACAAATACATTTTTATTTTCTGCTAATAAATTCTGGGGAATACCGCGATGCTATCACTCGAGCTACACATAATAAAAAGTGATAAATTAATGTAGCAGCAAGTTGTTGTTTACAAGGGAATGAAAAAAAAAAAAAAAAAAGTACGTTTCGTATCAACAGTTTGGAAAAACGCTCCATAGCGTACAGAGAGAGAAAGGAACGTTCTTGCAGTTAAACAGATGTCAATTTGCATAAGTGTCGGGAGACAATAACTGTAAAATATAAAATCTTTTTCGTTTTTCTTCACTAAACCATTACTCGTATAGTTTGTATTATTTAATATTTATAAAAATCAATTGACTTTGTTTCGAAAAGTTATGTTATCACGTGTGCGTTTCGCCACACGAGTGATCGTTAACCGTCGGCGGTTCTCACGAAAATCGCGCGCGATAAGAGCCGCTATTGTAATTTTGAAGCGTTATTTTCATAATATTCGCGTACAACCCGATGTCGCGAGTAAAAAGTATTTGCACAACAGGACTTACGTCAACTCAGCGCTAATAAACCGAGGATTACGCAACTCGTGCTTTTTATTTATTTTTTTTTCCTACCACCTCCATGTGTACATGTCACTCGTATACCTACGGTTTGGTATTTTTTATTAAAAATGACGTACGTGTGTCGGCTTCGATTTTCTCTCTTTCCTCTGACATGCCAATCGACAAAATGCAAGCGTGTGAGTGTGCGATTGTTTTCGTGACCTCGGCACTGCAGCGTCTCTTAATCGGTCAGGAGTATATATACGGATACGATGGTATATGCGAGCACTGACATTTTCTAGCAAATGAATAAAATTCGTTTGCGTCGAATTACCTGTTGCGGGTGCCAAGTGTGCTTGAAAAAGCTCTTGAAGTACCTCATGCTTCGACCCCGCTCTTATCGCCTTCGAAGCCACCCAACACTGATTTCGTCGCCGATTACTGTTTTTTTTCTATCTCGTGGGACGCAAACACACAGTTGCCGATACCGGTCATTCAACCACACATGTCACTTATCGAAGTAAGACCACAAAACTACGTTCGCACTCGAGCACAAAACCACTTTTTTTAACTGTAAAGATAAATTAAAAAAAAAAAAAAAAAAAAAAAAAAAAAAAAAAAAAAAGTAGCGAGTGCAACGCAAAACTACCGTAAATCACGTTTGTGCAATATATTCGAGCTTCGGNTCGATCCATATTCGCTCTTCCCTTATCCGAAATGTTGATATTATTTGTTCTGATGAAAACGTAAAACCTACACAGCATATATATATATATATGCATGATTATATATAATAGACTAAAACATAGAGAGAACGAAGATGAAAATTGTCTGCCAAAAAAAAAATTGAATTGCACTTCTTCTCCTCACAATATCTTTTTTTTTTTTTTTTTTTTTTTTTTTCCTTTACGAAAAATCTATACATTATTCGCAACTCCATTGGATTTCACCTATTGGTGTATGGCATAACGTGTGACGCATATAGCCGGTAGGGACTGGAAAAAAAAAAAAAAAAAAAAAAAAAAAAAATGTGCAGTATAAATCGAGTGAATGTAGCAGCATCCTCCGCGTGACTTCCTCGTGACATGTATCGGTACAATGTACTTGTAGTGGGCTATTGCATCCTCTTACGAAAGAGAGGCGCCGCCGCCTCGTCTTGAAGACAACAAAGTCACCGACTACCACGACGAAGAAAAAGAAGCCTTGCATGCGGGCGATGCACATGTGCACACGTGATATATACACTATACTTATACATATATATAGGATACGCGCGCGAAAGAGAGGCATCGACCGATTAGGGATGTACTTACAAGCACATATGATAGCAAGAGACATAGATGATACCTACGTATAGGTATACAATATATGCCCAAATGTACATGGTACCTGAGGAGTTACGTAACGAATTACGAGGCTTTCACAATCGCCGGGGGGCGCGAGCCTCTTCATTTTCCCAGCAACTATACGCCTGCACCGTAATATATGGAATCTTCGTGCCACGACGAAGATGGTGGTGGTGCCGGTTATTTGATATAACTTGCTTGATCGCCTATGTGCCCCCTTGAGAGAGAGAGAGTGCTTGTTTCTTTTATATATATATA
>NW_019379522.1:3233060-3348858 GCF_000648655.2 Copidosoma floridanum | reverse complement strand
TTTTTTTTTTTTTTTTTTTTTTTTTTTTTTTTTTTTTTTTTTTTTTTTTTTTTCTTACCGTATACAAGGTGTTGCGTATATTTGTTGAACCGAATCGGTGAAAAAGTTTTGAAATCACGTGAAATCGATACAAAATTCACCGATTCGTTTCAACAATCGGTATATATATATTTACTGTTTAAATATTGTAGTCAGACTTGGGCGGAATTTTTAAAATTTAGTTAAAATTACAATAAAGTACTTAAACGTATTTAAAATTCTCTCAAATACCACCCATATTATTATATTTATGCCGAGTGGTGTTGATAAAGAATTTATTTTTTACAAGAACACAGTTACTACGTCATTGAATTACGCTGCGTGTGTATAATGGTCCGGTGTTTTTATTAAAATAATCGTCGTTGGTAAGGAGCTCAAGGTCAACCAACTACCGAGTGAAAGAGAATCGATAATGTATTGCCGTCGTTTGATTCGCTGAGAAATAACAGATTTGTCAAAAATTTTATCGTTCCGCACGCGTTTAAGTGTAAAAACAACTGGTAAACACACGGCTCATCTGTTTACACAAGTTCTCGGGAGATTCATTTATTTCACCTTTTTTCAGATTTTTAATTCTCACAAGTGTTTTATCGATACCACTGTGTATATGTATATATGTGTGTATTTCGATGTCAACAAACGCTTTTATACATGTATATACCATTGCACTTTGGCGCGTGTCACGTGATTGTCTCTCAGCTCGGCGATAAACGAGTCGATAAATAGCCGGAGAGTGGGAGCAAGGCAGTATAAGAATGGAGCGATGTGAGAAGGAAAAAGGTTTAAAGGAGTATTGTTTGACAAATGACCGGTATGCAATCGAAGCAACACAAGTTCTGTTGGACCGAAGTAACGTCACGTCTGCGTATACATATATATGTATATTTACCGAAATAATAAAAAAATCCTCTTCGTTCGGTATTTAAGTAACTCATCATTCCCCCGACACGGGTGCAACGATCGCCAAAGAATCCAAAAAAAATTCAAGTGCATTTCGGTGTCTCGCTGCCATCTTTGGAGGATGATTCATCCCCAATACACACACCCAAGACTTTTTCTCTCGCAGTCTATCCTTTTTTTCTTTTTTTTTTTTTTCCTTTCTTTCTTCGCGATCCTCACCAGCAGTGCTAAAAGTCCGCTAAGGTATCGATAATTCGGGGCCGTTATATCACGCATGTATGTACGCGCGGAGAGTGCAGTGGAACCGTAAAAAAGGTGCCAACAAAAAAATATGCCACCTAGCGTGTTTCCCGGCTCGATTAGCGCCTGCATAAATAATTTTCTCTCGAAACGGGCTTACGCGCCCCTAATTCCGGCGCTGATCGGTATACGTATCGGTAGGGTGTCGCCACCCAAAACGGAGCACCGTGGATCGATCGTCCATTCGTACAACAACGCTTGTAGCGCATTGAAAAAAAGAGCCTGTGTTATCCCGGCCGATCGATCGGCTGTAGGGGGATAACAAATTTTACTGGCGATGGTATCGGCACTCGCGACCGGTTGTGCTAGTCACGCTTCTTTTGCTTTTCCGCTCGAAAATGCAGTGGCGCGTTTTAAAGAAAAAAAAATATGGGGAAAAAGAGGTGCCTCCTCGTCCGCTATACCGCAAACACGTGTCGGCAATGAACGCATGAATATTAATACCTTCAACGCGTCTCTATTCGTGCGAGAAGCGAAGGAAGAGTTGACCCGAGTTTGTATAATTTTTTTTTTTTTTCCCTTTGAAAAATATCCACGAAAATGGGCGCACTCAATTTCGCTATACACCTATTCAACGTGCCTATACGCTATGTGTGTCATGGTTTTTTCTTTGTGTGCATTTGAGTTGACATTTTGCACTCGGTCTACTTTACCTTGTTGGCACAGGCAAGCGGTATACGACGTTTGTTTTGACGCCCGAGTGCGGTTTTAGTGATTTTTAAATCGGTATCATATTTTATTGTATCTTTTACGTAAATTTTGTATAGTACACGTAAGAAAAAGTTGAAACAATTTAATAGAGTAGAAAACAACTTTTTCATTTATCGTGAATAGTGTGCATTCTGTGCACGGCTATAAAAACTTGCTACTAGAATAATAATAATATTGAACTCGAAGCTCATTATGTCAATATTAAAATAATCTTTAAAAAAATTTTAAGCCGCACCAATGAAATCGTGAATAAGTTTCGAGTTGCGCCGTAAAAATTTCATGGACATCGGTATGTAGTCAGATCTTTGCAAAAGTTTCTGGATTGTGCAGGGCAATGACCTTTTTCTGTGTGCAAGTGGCGAGAAGAGAAGTCGGAAGTGGATCACTTGAGAATTATTTTCGGTGCATCGGCACTTGTGTAAAAATTAAATGTTCCTTGCACATGTTGGAAAAAAACAATAATAATTTCATCACGCTGACGCAGGCGATCCCACTCTCTTGTCCATTTTTTTTCACTTGATTGACCCTCTTGATGCTTTTTTTTTATTTTTTATCAAACTGAGAATACAACTGTTTTTTTATCCATATGTACGGATATGAATTATCATTTATTCTTCAATGATGATACAGTACAGAGTTACAATTAATACAAGTATAACCATAAAATTTTCAAATAAAGTACCTTCTTTTCATCCTCAGATTTTCTATTTAAAATCTTACACTTTTTGGAAAAAAAAAAAACAAAAAAAAACTCATCTTTAAAACTCGCCTTAGAAGTGATTTTTGGAAAAAGAAAAAAACAATATATATGTCCATCAATCACTACAAGTTGATGTATACCGCATAATATATGTACCGTTAAAAAAAAAAAAAACTTCTTTTGCAAAGCTCGATCGTTACGAGCGGCTCCCCGAATCGCACCATCATCCACCGCATCATCCCTCCCATCGACCATCGCGCATTGGAGCCTCGTCATCTCGTTAATGCTCCGCGTCAATCATCAATATTATATTCATATATTACACAAGTGGACGGGAGCACGTATTACATACATGCACGCGTCCCTATTGGTGTATGGCATAACGTGTGACGCATATAGCCGGTAGGGACTGGAAAAAAAAAAAAAAAAAAAAAAAAAAAAGAGTCGAGGCGTTGATGATAAAACGACGAGGTGCACCGCTCGCGCGCTCTCCCAGCAATGCGCGCCCCGCGTCCGACGCCCGTGTATATTATAAGTAGGTGTACCGCCTGTCCATATAGCACGTTTTGCTCGCCTCGCTCCGTTGGGTCCCCCCCCGCGTTCTCTTTCTCTCTCATAATTTAGTGAGCCTCACATACATTTGTACATGTACGTTCCTCCTCTCGTTCAGCGCCTATACACCTGATGCTGTCGCTTGGCCGATTTCTATTGTGTGTTTTGCTGCATCTCCCTTCCATCACGAGCAGCAAGCTTGCGTTGCGAAAAATCTCACTGTCTGCAAAAAATTGGCCGTACAGTAGCTACGATGGCGAAACGCCCTCCGGGAAGGAGAGATTTGAGTTTTTACTTGCAACTTGTACATTGTTTCCCATCCGGTGCCAAATAAGAGGACCACACCGTGCGAGATGGACGCACATTTTATTGCGATGCGAGTGCGAGCGTGGTTTAGTTATGTAACCCGAGTTTTTAATAGATGCGTCGTGGTGGCCCTTCTTTCGGGCGAGTTTTGTCGTCATATCGGATTGTTCGATTTGACGCTTCGGAAGTTGAATCATCAAACGGCGATCGTTTCCAATTGAGTTGAAAAATGATTAAAGTTTTGCTGAGTCACAAGAATTTTTTGACGATAAGTCGCGCGGATACTTGCGCCTTTTTTGCGGAACCGCGTGACGAGCGCCAAATGCATTACAGAACCTGTAGATGTCAGTTTTAATGAGAGAATATTTATTATCAAAATGTAGTCGCAATTTTTTTACAAAATTTATTGTGACTCATGAGGTCATATACTTAGAGTTTGAAATCAACTACTACACACACACTATTTGAAGTATACGTAATTTTTAATAAATTAATGAAACTGTAATGAAGTTCGATGAACGCATTGACAAAAAAAATTTTCGTTTTTTTTTTGTCAAATCATATCTTACTCGAAGCATTTAGTATAGAAACGTGTGTCAATACAATATGATAATTTAACGAAAACAGCATGGATATGTACGTTTCGTTAAAAAATTAAAATTGGCAGGTAAAATTTCAAGTCGAAACTTTGAATTGAAAAGTACCATGTGGTCGTCGCCGTCGTGGGTATAAATATAATCACGAATGTGACGTCACTTTTTTAATAACGAAGTCTTCGAGCGTCGGGGCGTCGATTTCTTTCTCGTTTCGGAATTCGGCCTTGTCGATGTTGGACTGCGGACTACCGGTATGTTTCAGCCAATTCTTCCTGGAACGAAGGGATAAAACATTTTTTTTTATCATTTCATAAAAAAAATGAAGAACCTATAGGGTGGCTTACATTTCCTCGACTTTGTCCTTGTCTCCTTCCATGTAACCGAGAACGGTGCCCTGCTTCGTATTCATGCACCATCCCGTCAACCCGAGCTCCTTTGCCTTCTCCTGGGTGTGCTGGAATTCAGAAATCGCAGTCGAAATTTATCACCATCTGATAAAAAACCACCACTATCCGCGTACGGATAAACAAGTTTTGTCGTTCGATGAAGTGAAAGTTACAGAATACTCTGTGCAGAACGTATATGAGGTTTGGACGAGTGGGGCATATCTAAAAACCGCGCGTTTGCACGCGTATACGAGAAAACTAAGATGGAATAACATTATACTACAGAACGCGCTTCACAAAATTAAAAAGTAAAATACTAAGGGAGGCGAAAGTAGAGGCACCAACCAACGAAAGCGTTTTTTTTTTGTTTTTAGTAAACTCTCTATGTTTATCTAAACCTCCTAAACCTCCAAGTGACGCTTTCCGCGAACATAAAAAGATTATTTAAAAAAACCTTCAAGTCCAATACGTATGAATTGTACGTTTATCTCTCTTATATCTGTGCAACCTTGGAAAATGGTAAAAAAATCACACTATTTATTTCATAATATAAAATAAAATAAAATTACTTTTGTAATCATGAAAAGCATCTACAGATTTCCAACTATGTCGCTTGTAATGTGTTAATTTTAATTTACCAAAAAAAACAAACATAGCAATATATATTAACGACACAGATACAGAAAAATGAACATTTCAACTTTTAATTTAAAAACGTATTTAATTTTAAATTTCACCACTTCTTGTAAGTGTAAAAAGAAAGGTTCCTCAATCGGTATCTGCGATGAAAATGTACAATTTTTTCGACAACGGGTAACATAAATTGGTATAAATACAGTTACCAACGTAAAAACGTATCAGTGTTCAATTAACTCAATGGTGCCAAGCTGATGCAAATTCGTCTTTATGTTGGCAACTGTGCGTTTTGACGGTAAACATTGTTTGTGTATACAATTGTATGGAAAACGCCGTATATTGTTTCCACTAACATAACCAAAATGTCCAATACCCGACTATCATTTAAATGCCACTGTGTAATCGATTTTGGAGTTTGTTTCCCTTTTGAAAAATTAAAAAAAATAATAATAACAATCACGACTCACCTTTCTGAAGAAAACACCTGAAATAAAGAAAGCAAAGGCAACCAATCAACTTTGTAGGCACAATTAAATCAAAACAAAACTCACTGAAGAAAAAAAAAAAAAAAACACTTACGCTGAACTCGACCGTAAACTTCGAAATCGAGGGCACGGGTAACGTTGGTAGCCGGCATTTTTTCGGGCTCCGAGATTTGACGTACCAGAATCAGAAAGGCAATGATCAGAGTCGAGTGCACCTCAAACTTCTTCAAATAGTCAATAACAATCATGTGGACAACTTTGTTACACGTTCAATTGTTTTAGGTCGCCAACACACACAACTGAAGCGCAGAGATCATGCATCAAGCATGTCCTTCCATCACTTTACACTGCGCGACTGCACCATGGACTTTATTTTAAAGCTCTCTCCGAAATAAAAGCTACAAAACTAAGTAGGTAATTTCGATTAAAAACTGCTAGAGTAACTATCTTCTCTACTGTTGCTAAAAAATATACTCCATTTTAATCTTTTCAAATTAGCCAATAGATGTCACTGTGGTTTTGTTTTAATAGTTTTGTTTTTAAGCGCAAAATGAAGATATTTTTTGTTACATTGATGATTCTTACAGCCGTAAGTTCAAGTACAGGTGTAATCGAAGTAACTAAATTATTTGTGCAAATTCGGCATTTTTTAATTAAAAGAAAATTTGTTTTTTTCTGTACTTCTATCTTTTAAAAATGTTTACCTCAAAAATCGTTTCGATGCTTTTTCAGTGATATTAAATTGTGGTTGTTTACATTCAATACTAAATACATTTACTCAATTTGAAAAACGGGTCTTGTGGTCAAAGTAAACATTTCGATGCTAAGTATACTGCGAGTTCTAATAGTAACTCCTTAAATTTTGGAGTCGCCTCTCAGCGACACCAGTTGAGAATTGTTTGCTCTAAAAATCTCAAGTAACTATAATAATATGTCATGTCAAAATTAAGAAATTATGTATAGGTGAAAAATCATTAAAGTATATAAAAACAATATTTCTTCGATCTCCGATGACTCCGATATGACGTACAGTGTGTAGCGTGGGAGGGGCGCCACGCGCCAGAGGTCGGCCGACTAAGGAGAGAGAGAGAGAGTGCTACGATACTTATATAGGTATGCCAGAACGAAGGCAAACGTCAGTGTCGGTCAACACGCAGTGCGCACTAGTTCGTCGCGAAGTAGCGTATGAAATTGATAACAACACCATCATAAGCTACACACTGCATGCACAATGTCCTTCATCGTATTACTATATATACCTGTTGTTACCTTCGTCGATTGACAGCTGAGAAATGGATTTATGAACGTGTTGTCGTGACTTTGTTTTTAGTGTCCTTTTCGTAGCCTCCGGATTGGAGGGGATCTACAGAATAATACCTACCAGGTATACACACATCACCCTGCACCTGCAGGTATAGAAAGAAAGTGTAAAATACTGTACCTCCAAGAGTTGTCAAGAGTGTAGATGTAAATAGTCGTGTTGTATTCAGGTACAATACAAAGGAGACGAGAGAGACGCAGTTGGAGAGTGATTGTGTTGTGGGTGCGAGGGGGAGGAGCAAGAGAGTGCACACACGCGAGATAAGAGAGTGTTTTCAGCCTCGATGCACCCATAGTCCACGTAGGTGTCATTGTTAATCAGATAATAAACAAACATACCTATACCACCACAAGCAGCGCAAAACCGAGCGACTGCCAGCAGGGCGTTCGTGGCCGTAGTATGTTCGAGGAGGAAAAGGGCGCCGCCGGCGACAAACGGAGTTGTAGCAGCACCGAGCCCGACGACTCCTCACCGAAGGCTCGACGCCAACATCTCCAGCTGCAGACACGTCCTCGTCAATTGACTCTTTAAACAAACATTACAGCAGCAGAAGGCAGAACTGCGCCCGGCCTCTGTCTGCCTGTCTGACTGCCTCTCTCGCGTTTACTGTCACCCACAGCTCAAGGACCCTCTTGATTGGGCTCATCTGTATCCCGGAGAGGCATAATTGTTGTTCGTGCATCCTACAATACCCATACCTCTCCAAGGAGACACTCAACCTCTTGAGTGTTACTTTTTTTTTTTTCCTCTCGCTCCACAAAATATAGGTTAGAATCGTGCGATAGAGAGACCGTGTACCGCGCTGTACAAATCAAATCAAGTTATTCGCGACTTGAATGTTATCGAGTCCGCTGAGGGGGTGAGTTGTCGTGCCGGTGGCTGACCTTGACGTACTGCTTCGTGTCGCTGGTCGATTCATGCCAGACGGTCCGCGAAGAAGAAGAAGAATAAGCATCATTCACGCGTGACTGCTGGATTTACGTGTGTTATTTATTGCGTGTGTGTACAGTTTGCAGACGACGGGGGAACTCCAAAATTTAATACGTAAACATATAGGACATATACACAGTTTGTACATAATATACACAAGGCAGTCAGGATGACGGCGATGTTGGTCTTCGTCGCGGAGCTCTCCTCCAACATATTCTACGTCCTCGCGGTTCTCGTCGTCTTCTGTCTCATCTTCCTCTTCATTATGAAGTGAGTACAACACAAGTGTATACACACTGATTATGCACCTTGTACCTGTATTATAACATAATATGTACAATAGCAAAATAGTAATTAAATGTGTGCTACATTGGCGAGTGAGCGGTGATTCATTCATTTTCGGAGCACGTTCTCGTAGAGCCAAGCCAAGACACCAAGTGGTATACATATATTATACATTTGATGTTACGATAATCATATGTATATAATGCTCAAGCAAAATTTAATAAGTAGACTTATACATGCACTGACAGCATACTATTATATGCACGACGCGACGACACGATGATGCTGTATTTCGTAATTTCGCGCGATACCAGAAGTAAATAATACTCGTCTACTACCCCATATATNTTTTTTTTTTTTTTTTTTTTTTTTTTTTTTTTTTTTTTTTTTTTTCTTACCGTATACAAGGTGTTGCGTATATTTGTTGAACCGAATCGGTGAAAAAGTTTTGAAATCACGTGAAATCGATACAAAATTCACCGATTCGTTTCAACAATCGGCCATTCGTTGAAAATCCATAGTCCACGGGAAAAAAAAGGCACGGCGCGTGCATTGTACCAGTAAAAAAGCTCGAGCTCGAAGATGCGCTCTCGTCCGTTGATGCAACACGACGGATACAAATACCAACACACGCGCTACAACACATACATTATTTGTATTACCCAACAGCATCGGCTCTATATATACTGTATTTTATCTCCCGCGCTTATACGTTATGTACATCTTTCTCGAACACGTGTATGTAAACTTGTATGTTTTTAACGATTTTTTTTTTTAATTTAACAATTGTTGGATAACGCAGATTTTTTGTTTGTTTTCAAGAGATAACAATAGTACAGTGACGAGGAGAGTTTGAGAAAGAGAGAGGGTTATCGTCGGTTATCCAATATCGCGCGCGATTACGTAATTCGAAGGGGCTTCGTCCTGACCCGGAGACAAAGAGGCCGTAGATCTATAGCCGTTCTCCAATATTGAGTAGACGAATCGTTGTCGGTTAATTGGCTCCAATCGCTCATACATGGTATACCTATATTGGATTGGATTTTTCATCCTTTACCTTTTTTTTTTTTTTCTACTCTGCATGAATAGGAAAAAAAACCTTTTTTTTTTTTAATTTTTATGAGACTGGTTTAGGGGTCACTCACCTCTCTCAACCGATCGGGGCACAATTTTTTAAAATCTTACAGCTATTTTATCCTTATATAATATCGTAGTCGCGAAACAACAGCTCATTAAAATGAACAATTTAATTTTCAAAGACTTAATTATTTTTTCGATTAATTCGATCGTTCAGTCATGTATAACCATTTCCTGTATACGTATCGACTTGCAATGTAAACTACATGATATGCACGAATAGCTAATAATATATTCATGAAAATGTACAAATTGTCATGTCCTTTGCGTGACGCGGCGACATCGGCAAAAAATGCCCTATACACATATACGTATATTTAATCGAGGGAAATTAAAACGTTTTGCAGGAACATGATGGTGCTGCGAGTCCACGGGGACGACTTGATGTTCGGCAGCACGGGGGGCGTGATGGCCCACGCGCCGCGCATACCGCAGATGAAAATGATGAAGGTCCACATACCCTTCACCTTCAAACTACACGAGAGCTTCAAAAGTACCTATGCTGGTGAGTCATTCGTCTTGAAGTGAATTTTTGTTTTTGTTTTCCATATGTGTGTAAGTACGACGTCCGAGTCAGCTTGGGATCTCGTTGATTTCGATTATTTCGAATCAGCAGTTGAACCGCATTGCGTCAACATGGCAATTTTTTGGTTCTCGCGCAAAAACTTTTCTAGATTTAGGACATTTATTCATTGAATAAGTCAATTTTTTTTGTTAGTATTATAGAAATTTTCAACATTTTGATGATCAAACAGCGACGTTGAAAATATTATGAAAAATCGTATCAAAAGAAATTTGCTCCAACAGTTACATTCATGATCTTCGAAATTTTATGCATTATCACAATTATCAGAGCACGTTTTGTGCTATTTTAAAAAATTTTCTCATATAACTAGAAATATAATAAAAAGGACTATTTCATGTTAGTACTTGATGTCTATTAAAAACTTTCTCTGCAACGGTGCAGGCACGAATCGCGTGAGCACGTCTATACGGGCGTGCTTGCAGGTCCATCGTATATATAATATCGTATACTTAATATATATTGTCAGTGCATTTTAACGGTATAACGTATATCATACACGTGGCCGTATAACTAGGTCGGGTCGGCCAACAATCACAATAAAAAAACCTGCATTACTAATGGCATTTATTTGGGATACTCGTTTAATTTTGTTCATAAAGTACACGAAAAAAAAAAAAAAAAAATGTATCAGCTAGAAAATCTTACTTACCCTCGATTTATACTCTTTAGTTACACTGATCATATTTTCTTTTTATCAAGTTTATAATTGAGAAGGCATATATCGATATGGTTTATGGGAATAAAACCCAAGGAAAATCGCAACCATTTTCGTGTTTACTTTAAAACGTGATATTGTGGTGTATCAACAACTTACTACTCACCACTTTTATATACATACCTCCAAATACAAAGTCGAAAAGTGGCCTTTAAATTAACAGTCCGAGCTTTTATAATTTGCAACGCTATTCGGCAACGCCATTAACATACCCGAAGCAGCGTATTTTGCAAAACGACTGCACAAAGAGTTGAAAAGAGAGTTTTTAAACTCGAGAAAAAAAAAGCATAATTTACTGATTCAGGAATAAGAGAGGGGACATGGGATGGCATAACGTTTGGTGGTATAGCATTTTTGAGGCACACTCTCAGTAACAGTACACCGCGCCTAATATAAATATATGCATGTACAAGTACACTACATGTGCTTCATGTACGTAAATAAGTATACTGTGCGCATACACGATGCCCCGAAGTTCATCGGCTCAATGATCACATGCGAGATCCCGGAGTTTGCGCAAGCCATTAACAACCGCAGTACTCGCGCTATTACACCGCTGAGCCGCACTGTGTATGTGTAAACGCGTGCACGTATACGTTACCTTTCGAGTTAACGCGCGATATGTAGATTTCGACACTTTTCACGAGTCTTAGGTAAAAAAAGCCTGACCGTCTCCCTCTTTCTCCACAGATATCTGCCTCTTTTCGGCTTGAATTGCACTTCTTCTCCTCACAATATCTTTTTTTTTTTTTTTTTTTTTCCTTTACGAAAAATCTATACATTATTCGCAACTCCATTGGATTTCACCGTTACGTCGATTCATAAATTTACACGGATCATGACTTAAGTTTTTTACTTGATTACCACAAGCGACAACTTGCACGAGATCAAGACTGAAGCCATTGGACAAAGCAATAAGTACCAGAAGGTTTTTTTTTTTTTTTATATATAACTAGTAAAAAATATTACTATCGTAATATTTAATATATAAAAAATATACCACTAAATAAAACAAAAAATCGTTTTTTTTTAAAACTACAACTTTTGCCTTTATCACTTGGTTTCGAACGTCGATTACTTACCGAACTTTTTTTTACCTTACGGAGGATAGGTATTTGTATGACATCCTATACAATGAACCGCATACACGCGTATCCTTGCAAGTAATTAAAACTTTAGCATTGATTTATTTCCCGCGTCAAAGTGACAATTTCTCTCTTTTTCACAAATTTTGTTTTTAACTATTTTGATTAATATTTTTGTCCGATCTGAAGTATTCAATTGATGGTTTAAAAACCATTGTACAACAACTCAAACATTATCATCGTAAATTAATCGATCGATCAACCATTGAAAATAGCCTCGACCAATGAAAGAAGAAGCGCGTTTGACCCGCCGGCCTACGCGTGGTCAAGGTGAGCCGAGTTTCGCAACGTTTCTCCGTTAACACTACGGGCATACTAATCGCGTTATCTCCCACGCGGCAAGCATATAATATACACGGCGTGCGAACCTCGACAAATCACCAGTCGAACTGTATTAGAGGTTAACAAGTGCATACTTTAATTGTATTTGTACGATTGTTGAGTTTTTTTTTTTTTTTTTTTTTTTTTTTTTTTTTTTTTTTTTTTTTTTCCCCCCCCCCACAGACTAACGTGAGTGCACCGCCTCGGTATTCAAGCACACCAAGTTCATGTAGCTTTAAGACATAGAATTACACGAAAAATAAGAGTTGGGCGCGTAGGAGAGTTAAATAATAGCCTCCCTTCATCGGTCGATCATTTCAAGCCAATGATCAATCCCAACACCTCTCACTCGTCACCTCCGATGGATCTTTCAATATTGGGAAAGTTACGGAGCGCGCCGGCCTGACCTTGTCCAGCCGTTGGCTGATACGGTGAAATAATCTTCTCGTTCTCGTTTCTTTTTTTTTTTCTTTTTTTTTTTTTTTTTTCTTCTCGAGGTCCAGTGCCGTCAAATTTCGAAACCTCGTGCACGCAAAAATGGACACGCGACGCGGCGACGGGTTCTAATCGGCACCGCACACATTTTCAAACTAGTTTGGTCGCGGGGAGGGTCCAAACGTATATAGCTTTTCGCCAATCAGCGAACGGGATAATTTTACACGCGCGCCAGCGTGGGTCTTGCGCAAAAAATATATATATATATATATAGGTTTTTTCGACGGACATTTCGACGTGACCTAACGTAGATCACACGAAACTGGACGACCATGGTTTCGTTTCGTAGCACAGGTAGCACTCGTGTCTCGTTTCTCTTGCTCACCTCTCTTTTATTTTCTTTTTTTCATTTTTTTTTCTTTTCATGGTTCAGCAGGCAAATCCACGCAAGCACGCTTGTTTGTCGAATTGCACACGATATTTTTTTTTTTTTTTTTTTTCCTTGCATATATAAAAACACGAGAGACGGTTAAAAAGGGTATCGTGTAAATTGCCAGTGGTGGATTGATTTACGCCGAGTTATGCGTTTAATTGCGAACACATTGACACAGGCGTGTTGTACGCGGTGTAGATATACGGATATACCCATTTTGTAATTCCGATTTCTTTCGGAGCGACGGAGCTTGGCCATTGAAATTTACGAGAATTTTCATTGACGATAAACAGCAGGTATATACGAGCTCGACACTGCACGAGCTGTTTTCTCGTCATTTGTTTATTGAGTAGGTAATTACAAGCGACAATAAATTGACTCGTTTTCATATTAAAAGCCAATTCGCAATTAAGTATGCCATTCGTAAGCTTCAATTTACACATTAAAAGTCGATTGTGTTCTTTAGTATGACTGGAAAATTCAGAATTATCCCAAAGAAATTTTATTTTCATTAAGATTTCCATGAGCATTTAAAAATTGTTTATGAAACATATTATGCTTAGTGATATCAATTACACCAAGTTTCAAAAAATTTTGGCAATTTAGTCTAGTGGAATTCTCCAAGTTTTTTTCCCGTAGAAATCGATTTTTCGATACGAAAAATGGTTGATTAAAAGAACACGGTTTGGGCCTTGCTCTCGGCATGTACCTTTACTGCGGCTAAATGAAAAAAGGGAAATTCCGTATACGCCTTCTCTCGCACTAAAGGTATTCCCGTTACGTTTCCGAAGCAAACAATATATTCCATTGCGGCACACTGCGTGGCTCTTATAAGACGTCATAGTTCCCTCACTATTTTTTCACATCGTGAAAGAAAAAAAAAAAAAAAAAAAATGGCGCAACGCAAAAACAAGAGGTGAAAGAGCACATTTCTGCGGCGAGGAGAGCAATGGATGGTGGGGCAGAGGGGTGCAGATGGGAAAGCGAAAAAAAACTGAATCGCAACGAAATCTTTGTCGACAAAAGCCAGGGGCAATTTCTTTTTCTGCTCCACTTTGAAAATGGTGTTGAGCGACGATACAAAGTAAGAAAACACCAGGAGCATACCATGTTATCTTTCATCGACAATCGAATAAAATGGAATTGGAAAAATAACGAGTGGAAATGAGGGTTCGCAGGTTTGAAGCTGTAAAGAAAAGTGGAAAAAGCAGACTTGGAGGAAAAATACGTATTCGATCCATATTCGCTCTTCCCTTATCCGAAATGTTGATATTATTTGTTCTGATGAAAACGTAAAACCTACACAGCATATATATATATATATGCATGATTATATATAATAGACTAAAACATAGAGAGAACGAAGATGAAAATTGTCTGCCAAAAAAAAAAAAAAAAATATATATTTTCTCCAATTATAAGGAACTACAAACTGAATTTTTCCGATGTATATGCTAACACAGTGGGACAGTCATATGACATTGATGCCCCAAATGCACTCAATTCACACAAACAATTTTATAGCAATTGGACAAGTAGAGGCGTGCGCGTTGACTGTCCATGCGGGGTTCACTTGACATTCGCACGTAGCTCCGATGTTGACGTGACTTCATTAAACAATGATTCACGGTCTCGGGTACATATTATGTATATACATACAACAATAGTATGTATGACTTTAGTCGGTATATACGTATTTGCGTATACATATAGAGCTACATCTCAAAGCATCAGATACTTAATAAACGCACATTCGCCCGCATCGGTAAAAATCTATAAGTACACGAGAGCTATGAGCCTTCATACACACACGAGGGCTGCTTTTTTTTAATTAAATTTATGAAAACAATTGATTCTGCTTTTAAAACTCCGATTGTAGAATTTTGTTCCACTTAATCGCGTGTGTGGAAAAAATTTTAGGAAGATATTTTTCAAAACATGATTACCAAACTATTTATTAAGAAACAGAGTGTTGATAAACACTCGAGGGTCAAAGTACTCATCATCGTATAGGTGTAATGGTTTTTGAATGACTCTGGTATTTGTATACTCATTAATCAAATGCATACGAGATAAACACCTACCTGCCACCGCTGGAACGATGTTGATTCTCACTAAAAGAAATTGGTTCCATTCATCACTGCACTGATAATTCGTTTGGGGTTTAATAACCTTTGCCGATCATTTCTTGTGCGCGTCGTAGTTATGTAATCATATAGAATCCAAATAGCTCTGCTTTTTTTTAAATTCTTGTACCACAACTTGGGATTTTTCTCTGTTTTTCTAGCATTCCTCTGCAAGAAAGTTTAATCGATGACCTCTTTGATATCATTTTTTGTGATACGTATACTAAAACATTATTTGTGTATACTTTTTCAAAATATTGTAGCCAGTCACGGATAATTAGTATGGTGGATTGTAGTTTCGCAAGAACTAATTTGACTACAATCGTGGCTGGTCGTACAATTGGATTGTCGTTAAAATGTAACTTCGTTTAGCAATGCAAACGAGAGTATCGTCGATTGCGCAAAAAATTAATACCCCAATGCGCAAGAACAATTAGCAATTTTAATCGACGCATGATTATTTATTTCTCTAATTGCTACATCGACTTTCCGTTTTCAAAATTAATTTCGTTTGTTTGAAAAAAAAAACAGGGAAAAAATTTGTTATGCAAAAATCGTGATTGTACGCATCTTGAAAAATCAAATCGCACCAACAAAAATTCGTTGTCTATTTTTGCCATAATTGTAATCCGTCGAATACATTGTTGTTTGACATTTTCCTTGATCGTATCACGAGCTGTGAAATTAACTTTTAATAGATTCTAAAGTTTTCGCTACAACCTTTTTTAAATTCTCGTATGGATTTTAAATATTTGTATACAGTTACAATTGAAATATTCTTCAATAGAATTTGACTGTCGTAAATCAGTCCAATATTGCTTATAAGATGAATCGGTAAATAGGAAGGACCAAATGTATATTCAGTAGCTCGCAAATAAAAACGTTTCTACCATCACGTGTATTTTGATGAGTTTTCATGAATTATTAATATCTTCACGAATCAAGGATTTTTTTTTTATCCGACACAACTTTTTAAGCAAAAGTATATAGGTACACTAGTATAGCTCTGCACGTGTCTCTTCTTCTCCGTGGCGAAACTCGGGGCTGAGCGAAATAAAGGAAGAGAAACGTAAAATACGTATACGATTGAAGGTAATTGTCACGTTCGTTGAACGTGTGACGATATACATATGTAAATTTAGATCAAAGATTCGTGAGTGGAAGCACGATTAAATTTTTTAAGCCAAAACCTCAGTTGATGTTCCTTATTTGCAACATCATCATGATCATCATCATTGCATACATACTAGGTAGTAGAAAAAAAAGTTTCCTCTAAGGTAACAAAAAAGTTTTAAAAATCCAATGGCAATAGGTGTAGACAATATTGATGATTTCACGGTTGGCAGCAATAAATCGTGTATAAACCTAGTACTGTGGAGGAAAAAAAATTTTTTTAAATGCAAAAGAACAAGTAGCGACCGACTGGAGCTGTAGGAGGAAAAAAATAACGGTCGAACGAGTCCCGATCTCGCACGGTTGCATTAATAGCAAACAACAACCGCGTCTACAGCCAGGCACGTGAGCAAACAACCAGTTCGGATGAATTCATGCCGTTAATTAAGATTCCCCAGCCGCGTATACTCTTGGCTGTCAGTGCGAGTTTGGAGCTTTGTAAAATACCCAACTACTCTTATCTTCATTGTATGTACTGGTAAAATCTGCATTAGCTGATCGTGTCTCTTATTCTATATTCCTTTACTGCGACGATGCGAACGACGTCCGGCTTCCCCTATCGGTATCAAACGCGTATAGTCGTGCGGACACGTGACCATAGGTTATTGGGTTCGACTCTCGCGATTTCTGCAAACTGTAATCATCCAATCCCAGTATGTTACTTATCCAACTCTTCGTATTTAAATATGGCCGTGCAACTTGTTTATTCAGTTGGTTACATAAGATTTTCCAAAGTGTTCTATTTTCTTGGACGGCATAGAGTTACGTTTTCATTGACACATCGCTTATTAACGAGGTGTGCGTACTCGAATACAATGCAAACTCTAATTTGTGGGTATTTCTAATTAACTGTCGGCCAGAACGGTTTGCTCAAGGAATTATCGCATTAATTTCACAAAATGGCGTGAAGTAAAGAAAAAAAAAAAAAAAAATCAAGAGAGTAATGCTTTGTTGGCATAAGTCACCTCCTTGACACATAACAGGATTGAAACGTCAAGTGGTGCATTGATAATTACATCACAATAGAAGCAGCAGCGTTTCATGCTTGATTTTTTCGGAAATCAAGTGTGCATTTAGAATTTTACTTCATCAAGCGATAATAAAGGCCAAGACAAAAGAATTTTTTATTTTCAGTAGATAAAGAATTGGCTGAGACAAAAAAGTATTGGCTGAAATTAGATCCACCATCTAAAATTACTCAAAACGGAAAAAAAACCAGTATTAAACAGGAACAGTTTGAACTTTTCATTATAATCCTTGAAAAGAAAAATAAAAAAAAAGGAAACTCGACTAAAACAATTTTAATAAAGAGATTTGGACCTTAAATTAGAATAGAGTTTTAGAATGTTCAGGGAAAATGAGATAATATGAAGGTAGATTAGGTGTGCATAACAAGTAAGGATACTGTCATGGGATGCATAGAAAAAATTATTGAGGAAGTAAAGGGGGTTGTAAGATTTCAAAAAAAAGATTTCATCAAAGTATAAGATTTGTTGTTGTTTATTTACGTAAGAGCTCGCTTGAAATCAACATCCAGCACGATATACTCACGACTTTAGTACCATGCAAAAGGACAGGTGTTTAGGCAATGGACTTGAGGTGTTTTTCCAAACGTATAAATTCATCGTTCTTCGGGTAACGGAAGTTTGTTTTTGATTTAATCGAGCGTTGAATCGTGGCTTCCTGGGTGAAAAACCTCTCCGCAGTTTATAATAAACGACCACTGTTTTGCTTTTTTTTCTGTTTGACGATGTTTTGTAAATTAGTGCGGTTTAAACAAACTGTTTTTATAAATTAAAGTGGTGTACGAAGAATCTTGTGATGGGTATTGTCTCGTATTTTATATTTTTGAATATGTTTGTAAAACCTTTTTTCTTTCTATTAACTAAGAATTTCAACCCTTTCTAGTCAGTAATATTGAGAAATTGCACAACAATTGAATGAAATATTGGCAAACTTGACTGCGTATGCTAATTACAAGAAATTCCAAAAATAGTCCGACTGATGTGGTAATACTTGTCGCTGTTAATAATCATACACCCTTGGTATTCCTGTTTCCCAGTTTTTCATACTAAATAACATACTTTTTTGCAAGTTTCGCACTTTTATGACACCCTTGTTAGTTCGACATCGATGTGCATCCAACCTCCTCGTGCTTATATCAAAACCACTACATAATATTGCACCACGATATTTTCGGTTCTTCTCTATTATTGTTAGAACTGTGTTTATTAACGTTAAAAACCAATTTAATAAAAAATGTGTAATTTCCACGACAAATATTATTCCAACGCTGTATAATCGAATTCCGACGTGTCCTTGTACCCACATAGGTACTCGAAAACAATTGAAAGAAACTATTTGTAAAGTAGTACTTTTGATCTAGTGTTTTGGGTAAGTTGAGTGATGTCGAAAGAAATTTTGCATAATCGCTAGTGTATATAAATGTGACTTGTGGTTGTGGTTGAATAAAGCAATACTTGATTTACGAAATCCAATTCTTAGATCGTTTAGGAAATATACTCGGACGATTTTAAGCTGTTTTTCCACTTGAGCAAGATATTACTTCAAAGAGTTTCATTTACACTATTTTCATTAATATTACCAAAGTATATAATGTGTAATTAAATATGCCGTCAGACAAAGTAAAAGTATGGTTATTAAATTGTTAATAAATAGTATAAATTTTACCCAAACTGCATGTTGCCATGTTGGAAACTTTCTATAATGTTCGTGGTTATGAAAAAAATTTAAAACAATCTTGAACCAGCTAAAAAAATGTTTCACATTTACGAGACTTAAAAATAACGATGTTTTGATATTGTTGTCTAAATACATCCTAAGGTATTCTTAATAGCCTGTCGAGCGTCAAACTTAAAATTATACTTGTTGCCTCTCGGTGTATCGTGTTTACGACGTATAAGTATATGCATGCACAATACCTTGGCGGCCCTCGCCAGAAACGGCTGGTGTATCCTTGGCCTCCATATCGCTCCAGCTTTACAATGCAAAGCCTTTTGGTTGCTGCATCGTTCTGAATTTTATTGTACAACTTTTTTTTTTCTTCACGAAATTTAATACACGCATATGATTATCTCGTGTTCATACGTAAGATTTATTTTGATGTTGCGAGAGGAAACAACAAAAAAAAGGAGCCTTATTTATGCATCAGCTGTATTTGGACACAACCGTGTGTTGAGTATTTAGCGGGCGAGTGAAAAAAATATGTTGACAAAAACAATATGTACTAATGAGATGTCAATGTTGTACGATGGTCTCAATTACGAATGAAATTTTGCTTGGAAAAAGGCGACCCATACATTTGACTTAAATTTTACGGGGGTAATAAATAAAAAAAATTATAAAAATTTTTTTTCCATCTGAACGAATTTCGACCTTCCGATGAGTGAAGGTCAGGGCCGTCCGTGTAAGTGAGGACGGCTCGGGTCAGTCACTTGTTCTAGCCTACAGGTGGTGGTATTATTTTGTTTCTCTTGACACTGCGCCACGGTAAAAATGTTAATTGACGATGAGACAACTGTCCTCGTCTGCCGTAGAACGATTGTTTTAATTCTCACCACATCGGGACAACAACGACGGCCATTGATTATTCATCATCCGAAATTGCGTGGACCGACAAAAAAAATATAAATTCTCTTTTTCTGCAGTTCTAGATTGACACTAGGCACCTATGTTGTTCACAAGAAATTAAAAGTAAGTGCGCTGACGTGCATACGATACGATACGATACAAGAGAGTCGAAAGGATTCGAGAGACAAACGTGCGATGAAACGTTATACTCTATGGTGGCTTACTCGTGCTTCTGATTCGCAATCCTCGTGCGTCTCGGCAACCCCAAGGTCTGGCACATTAGTCGCCGAATCTGCATTAAGTACTTGAGCGAGTGACTTCGAGATGGGAATGGCTAGTCCCGACAACATTGTCGATTTCTAATTTCCTTCGAGTGAACAGAGTATAGCTATATCTACAAAGTCACTTTTGAAAAGAAACCATCTAATAAAATGTGCTCTACTTAATTATAATATTAATTCACGTGCGTATTTTGCGAGTGACAATCGATTACTGTGGCCTCTGACTGGTAACAAGTGGCTTGGTCCAAACCGAGTATCAACATTATTTTACACAACTTTCGCTGAAACTTAAAATCTCTTTGGAAGATTCGACAACAATGGCCAAAGGATTGCATGTTAATAAGAAAGCGAGAAACGCCGTTTTCGAAAACTATTAAGTAAAACATATAAAATCGTCGAGAGAAAAAAAAAAAAAAAATCATCCATTGGTAAACAATGTGAATCAGCACTATTTTTATGTTATACGTATTACTTTCCTTTATTTAATAAAACAATGGCCATCCATTTGTGTAAAAATCCTGTAAAACAAAAAGTAAAAGTTGAAACGTTAAAAAAAAAAAAAAAAACTCCAATGGAGATAACAAAGAAATGGCCACTACCATTATCCACCATATTGTACTTAATACATATTCATGCGCAACACATCCACGTATACGCTTGTACGGGTATATATATATATATATATATATATATGTAATCGTATTTCTCACTTTACCCAGAAACTCGAGCTACGTGACTGCGAATCGAGCAGTGCAGTTTGCTCTCAAGGTCGAGTCTCTCTCTCTCTCCTGCGTCTGCCTGTTCCGATCGACGAGAATCCAATTAATATTCCCTTCCTTTGGCCACTCCGCTGCGGACTTTGATACATCTCGCGCTCGCGGTGCACGTGAGACACTCCATCTCGGCCTAGATTGCGCTGACCCTTGGAGGAGAACGCGCACGCCTCGGCAGTTTCTACCTGACTGGGGTCACGTAGACGCGGCGATCGTTAATCCGCCTTTTCTGGATCGACCGGCATTATGGTCGCTCGCGCGCGAATTACTCGCATACCTCGACGCGTGAAAAGCACGTATCCGCGAGCACACTTGGCTTTTTCATGAGGGCTCGTACGTCTTATTTTGTGGATTGGCTGTTTTAACGGTTCGAACCTCATTTTCCTCATCTTAAAGTATACAAGTGAACAATCACTTGGGGGGATCAGAGAAGACTTGTTTAAACCTTTCGCGTTGGCAAAAAAAAAAAAAAAAAAAAAGCTATTTCAAATGAGATTCGTAGCTTTTTTTATTGAGCTTGCAAATTGCTGAGTTTTTTCCGAGGAGAAAGATGAAAAAATTTACGATGGTCATGTAATGAAATATTACACCTGCGTAATAAAAAATTCACTCCACCATCCACGCGTCATACACTTGAAAATAATAGTTGGTTAAAGTGATTTTGCTTCTTTTTTTTTTTTTTTTCTTAATGAACCGAGGTAACATTTTTCGAGACCCTAAAAAAAAATATGTGAATTTTCATGAGGCTTGTGCAACTGGTTAAAAATGGTTCAAGGAAAGCATTGTCCTCGAATTCATTGAAATTCCACGCGTGTGTCAAAAGTAAATGAAAATCATTCATCTCGTATACATTGAAAAAAAAGTGACACAAATAGAGCCTTGACAAGGCCTTCGTCGAGAGGACTTGCGATCAAAATTCACAAACCTCCGGTGAATACTGTTGCCCCGATGGTACATGCCAATTCGATGGATATAGTTTCATCGCAAACATGATTGATTACGTGGAAGCCGACCGATGAATTTTTATATAGAGTAAAAGCAGCAAAAACCATTTCGACTCGGGTTACCATATCATTTTCGTATGGGTACTGCGTTGAAAGCAAAACTTTAAGTACTTGACAGCTATATACTATACGTATGGTCGGTCGCCTCATCCCCGCGTCGACAAGTTTTTCAAAACCCGAGCGAAATGCAACCCGAGAATCTGTACTAATATTACTACTACATGCACACATGCAGTGCGCGCAATTTCAGATATGATGGTGGGTATGTGTGTATATATATGCACGAAGAAAGGAGAGCGACCGCGAGGCCCAATTCTCATGGCGCGTTAAATGCCACAGCGGTTCTCCGTCCCTTTCTCCCGCGACTCGCTTGCGCAATTGGATTTGATAATAATCACCGGTTCGGTGTATATTGCACGGTCGCCGTCTCGTCGCGCCAGCTGTTTACATGTTATCTATGCACACCACTTTGAAACTTTTTTTTTTTTTTTTTTACGTTGTCTCTGGTGTTGATGCCGCTGTTTGCCAAATATACCGTACGCGCGTGGGAGTCTCGAGAGAGAGTTTTAGACTTTTTTTGGTTTCTTCATTAAACGTTGGGCCATTGTCGTACGTCGCAAAGGAGTGTCTTGTATTTTCACCCGAGAGAAAAAAAAGTTCCATCATGCGTGGATTCAATTATTTTTGGACGATGCCTTGTATACATTTTTATTCTAATGTTTCACTGCTTATATATTATGTATGTGTGTCATGTCCGATTGAGCCTCAAAGGTGAAAATTTTAAAATGAATGAATTAAAATCATCCTTTTTTTGTCTCTGGTGAAAATCGTAACTGTATTTGTGCTTAAAATCTAAAAATTTAGGTCTGTTTTTTCCAGCTTAATGAAAAGTTAACGGGTTGGCGTGGGTTTTGAATTCCCGGTGTGTAACACTTCGATGCAAATTAATGCTAAATTTTCCGACGTGTGACCGTAAGTCTGTTTGAAAAAAAGGTTTTCAAGAGTTTGTATTGCTTCCACGTGGTAAACGTTTTTACCATATCATGGGTTTGGGAGGACCACTCCACCCATGAGTATATGATTCTAGCAATGTATTCGTAAGTTGTAGCATAGTAGGGGATCATAATATTTTAGACCAACGTGACAGCGTGATGATAAATTTTCTATAGTAAAAAAAAAAAAAAAAAAAAAACATACGTTCTCAAGCTGTCTGTGTATCGATGTTTTAAAGTCGAAGCGATTCATTCGGTATGTAAAATTATTCGCGACCGCAGTCGAAAATCTTTAAAAACGAGCGATCAAAAATTATCCCCGTAGTTTTAATACGCCTATTCGATTTTTTTTCTATACCTATATATCCAATGATCATTTGGGGAAAAAAAGGTGCGTAAAATATTTTCGCGGAGTGTATATACAAGTAACGTCGCGAAGGCACCTTGGACTGCTCAAATCTACATACATATTATACACGAAAGAAAAGATCACACATTAGTCACCGTATATAATATAGGCTTGCGATGATGTGGGTATGTAATATGTCAACAGGGATACTTATATTCCAAATGTTGCCTTTGTCGAGCTAAGGCGTCGCGTCGAGGTCGATGTACCTGTGCCAATCAAGGATTCATTGACCTCGTCATCGTAACACTCCGAGCTCGCCTTCGCATCACCGTCACTTCGTCTTCTTTGGATCACTTATTATGTACTATATACTTACAAGTTTCCCATTAACGATTGGAAGACCCGAGTATACAAATCTCATTTTTCACCATATCTTCGGAGAAACGAGCATTTTCTTCTTTTTTCCACAATGACATTCGGGTCCGATTTTCCTAGAGGGAAAATATGTAAAAATCGTATAAAAATTTTACATTAAATTTTTTTTTCCCTCCAGCCCGCTCGTTTGCCCACGCGTGCAAATAACGCTAACGGTAATCTCTCGAGCGTTCACCGCGCGAGTAAGTATTATACCAGTCGCGTACGGCGCGTTTTGCGTAAATTTTTCCGCATCGCGGCTTATATGTATATATACGCACATATGATACGTCACATACCCGCGGCATTATAGCTCTCCTGCACTGCTCTTGCGGTAACTAGGTCGGAGAAATAGGAAAAAAAAAAAAAAAAAGGAGAGCGCATTGTAGTTTTTTTTTTATCACCACTCGTTTGTTTGTTAAATATAATGGTGCTCTGTAAGTATATTATTTTGTTGTTTGCAGAGGTAGAGTGCGAGGTCTCGAGCCAAGTGGAGTACTCGTTGCAGGCGATATGGGGCGTGAGCATCCGCGAGCTCCACCTCGCGCTGTGGAAGCCCTGGAGCGCGCTGAGGGACGCATCGCTCAACGGGACCCTCCTACAAGGCCACGCGCAATACTTCACTGCGGCACAAGCGTATCCTTTTACTTTGTCTTACCCTCAACAATGGGGAACACGGTGGTTTAGACGGGCTGTGTACAGAGTGTTTTTCTTTTAATACAATATTGGAGTGGTTTTTTTTTTTTTTTTTCTTCCGTCTTCCTTTGTTACGATTTTTCGAGGAGCTATCAATATAACGACGCGTGTTGACGGCGGATAGGAAAAAAGGGGTCGATCGACCCACGTAAATGTATATAGGCAGAGTGGAAATTTCGGGGCAGTCGTTATTACGTGCGCAAAAATACATTGGGAGGCGACCAACCACAATCACCTAAGGTGTACACTGGTGGGTGGGGAATTGTTGTTCTGGCAGTTTTATTTTCCTTGACCGGCGCCGCGTGAGTGGGCCCGTGCAGTAGACAACCGCACACCGAGGAGACGCTGAGACTTTCGTTGCCGGCTCCCGAACTCGAGCTCGGCACCCCGCCCCGGCTCTGCTACCCGCTCGTCATTTTCTTGACGCGCAGGGACACCAGGGAATTGCATCCAGACGAAACGGTGAGTTTTATTAAGTACACCCGTTACATCTTTGGTCTCGTCCATCCGAGGGAAAACACTTTTTTTCTTTTTTTACGCTTTTACAACCTTCAGATTGCTGTTGGGGTCGAAACAGACTTCCCGTCGAGTGTACACTAATAATATTTAAATGCGCCCAAGTTTAACAACAATTTTTTTAAACTTAGATATAACGGGACACTTTACGCTGATTAAATTTTATCAATCGCTATCGCGTAATAGCTCCGTTTAATCTATATCTATACTGTTTGATTTAAGGGTTTATGGAATTTATGAAGTATGTATTAATAGTAGTTTTCGTCGGATAAGTGCCATCGTCTCCGGGGCTATTTTGCGGCCCAAGGGACCTGCGAAGCAGGGCCCGAGGGACGTAAGGTAGCCACGGAGCGATGGCGCTTTTGTAACGAATGCTATTTTTCCTACCGAGGGCACACCAGCCTCTCAAAAACGCCCGAGGTAGGAGAAATTATTTAAATAAACTATAAAAATATTAACACCACGCTTATGGATCTAAAGTGTACGGAAGCTTGTCGTTTTTAATATGCACATTTACAGCATGGCCGTGTATGGGTACAATTGATTAAGGGTAAGGTGTAGTACTTTCGGTGCACCGTATTTGACGATTTCAAAAATGATAAAAAAAAAAAAAAACTCACACCTCGCATTACCAAGCACAATCGGATCGCATGAATATTAAGCGAGACGGGCATTCGGGTGTATGTAGCGTGAAGTATATACATATAATAATTATGCTCGGTCAGATCGAGAAACGCGGGCGCGTGCGCCCTTGACGATCAGATCGTTCGATCGAGATGGAGAGAAGTGAAAAAAAAAAAAAAAAATAGAAAGAACGGTTATAGAATTTTTATTCGTATACACGCATGGGCACTCGACGCGAGGGATTTTAACGTTTTTTTTCGAGGCTCGACGGTGGGTTGAGCAACAGATTATACATATTATTTTTACACCCATAAACATACACATGTACCTACGTGCGATGGCCTCTGGGTCGATTTTTTGCTTATTTTTCTCTCGTATATATGCTTGCAGGTCGCGCTGGTGAATGTCGTACACATAAAGGACAGCGTCTGCACGCTACCGACCTCGATTCTCGCCCAGTACCTCAAACAGGCCAACGGCCAGCTGTCCTGTCTCAAGGTGAGCCTCACTCATCTCCCGTTATCAACGACGACCCAAGTCTATAATTATTATAAATGTATATATTATACTCATCTCGCACAAATCACATGCACATAATTATCATACAAAGTCATACATTTGATCTTCCAACTCTCGTTATAGAAGTAAGTACACATAGTCGAAACTTATTTCTATACGGTTTGTCGTTTCTCTCGAATGTACAATTCACCGGGAGGTTGTTTGTTTCAATTAAAAATCAACGCGTTTGACGGCATCATTGACACGGAAATCGGTGGAAAACTCTCGATCTGTATATACTTATTCTCTTAGATCGAGAGAGAGAAAGAAAAAAGGAAACACCACACGGTGCTTTAAAGTAACGATTGCGAAAATGCTCGACGCTCCGCTGCGCACCGATATCGCGCCCGAGTGAACTTGCGTTGCAAAATTTCGTCCCGTTTGGAAATTAATTTCTTTCTTTCTTTTTTCTTTCATAATGTTTTCAAATCCGTTTGCCTCACTTGTAATCGATTGCCAAAGCATTTGTGGGGTAAAAAAAAGGGTTTTGTTGAAAAAAAAAAAAAAAAAAAGGGGGCGAGGGGGCAAATTTGTATCCAACCATCGTTTGGTCGAGCGACAATTTTTTTTCCCGTAGCATATAGGTATAGAGGCCGAGTGCGCGAACTTTCGGCCTACTGACTGTTGCAGTGGGTATATATATGGTACTTACAGCGGTAACGTAACAATCGCCCGTTAGTTCCTTTCTCTGGCACGTGCATTGCATAGTACACATATACAACATAATATTATATATACGAGAGGCGACGACGATGACGCTTACACGTATGTACTTAATCGTTCGAAATGATGCTGGCCGGGAGGTGTTACGTCGAAAGGTGCCTTTTTTTCTTTCTTCTCTATATAATTATATGTTATCTTGTTCTTTAAGACCGTACTTCTGACGGTATACAGGCTTTTGCCATTAATAATCGAAACGCCACTTTTAACAACTGTACTACCGTATTTAACTGTTTATCCTCATGTGTCGCGAGGTCGTTTCTAAGATATAGATGTTTTTTTTTTTTCGAATCTACTGTGAAATTATTATTATCAAGTTTAAAATGTGATACTTTGCATAAAAAATATGATTTTTGTACGTGAGCTCTAATACCGTATCGAGAAATTTGAAACTATTGACATTTCCGTCGACTTAATTCACTTGACTTGCAATTACGTCTCCGTAGTCTGTGATTTACCTTCTTTGATGAATCATTGTCCTACCAATTGATTATTTAAACTTTGCTCTGATGCACTTTATATAAAAGTATCCATCAGCAGTTATACGTAATTGTATAAATATAAGTAAACTCGGGTTAACGGCGCGCGTTGTTGGCGGTGGGTATGTTGTAAATCACTTGGATCCAATAACCCAATAGGAATGGGTTGTTGGCCCGACGAGTCCGGTGTACGTGAGATTTTTCAAACTCCAAGGGCTGTAAATGTAGAATATAGAAAAAAAAAAAAAAAAAAAAATTAACCCGATGTATGTGCACACGCGTGTCTGTTGCAGCAACTGTACCTGGCGACGGGCAATTCGACAAACTACGACGACACAGGCGTGTCGGCGGGCCTGGGTCCGGCCCTTGCTCTGGCAGAGCCGTGCCCGAGCAACGGCACCAACTCCCGGGACGCCCTGGTGGCTTCGGGTGCCGGCGACGCCGACGCCGGCTCCCTCTGGAACAGCGCCGGTGAACAACTGTGCGTCGTCTGCCAGTACTTCCCGCTGTCGCGAGCCCTCCTGCCGTGCCGGCACACCTGCATCTGCGCCTCGTGCTTCGGCAAACTGGAGCGCTGCCCCATGTGCCGGAGCCCCATCAAGAGCTACTTTTGCATCAGGAGCGAGGAGTACATGCCCCCCGAGAAGGAGCTCAACCCGTGCAAGCAGCGCCCCCGCGCCCAACACGGCCCGTCCCACTGGCTCCACGACTGGAACGACCGGCTCACCGACTTTCTCGGCTTTACCCGGTAGACCCCCCCCTCTTCAAAACCAACCCCCCCCTCTCTCTCTCTCTCTGTCTTGAACTCGAATTACTTTAACGAGAGATTAAAAATTATGTACCACACCTCTCGAGATTTTCTCCGTTACCTGCGCTTTATCAACGAGTCCGTAAAAATACAACATCTTTTGTGTCATTCGATGCTCATTGAAATATTGTCTTTTAATCCGAGCCGTTGTAATAGGAGTACTTACTTATCTGTCAAACCCGCTTGGTATTATTATTATTATTATTATTACTACTATTGTCATCTCGAGTTTAAATTGGCAATAAAGAGACAAACTCGTATTTTGTGCTCGAGGAGTATTGTTTTTTTTTTATAAGATAGAAAAGCTTTCGTCGAGTCAATGAAACTCGAGATAGAAGTCGTGGAACTTTTGCCGTAAATCAGCAAGTTGTTATTCAAGCAGTTGGAAAAAATATTCATGTCGGTCATTGGAGCTCTGACGTTGCGAAATAATGCGATTGTGCGATAATACAATTTTATGATTTCATACATTCGTCGTCCGTCTGTGAATCCACGATTGTCGCGCGTTTGATTTCCTTTCGAATAAATTGTGACTTTTATCAATTTTTTTTTTTTTTATTTCGGTATCGTCGTTGTCATTGCGCTCGCCAGTAACTCTTTTGTCAGGATATTCAAGGTTTTTTTTTTTCATTTTTTTTCTGTTCAATGTGTAAACGATGACCGTCTGATAGAAATGATTTTTTTTATTATTGAATGAAAAAGTTTTTATACTCACATTAAGATTTACCATCGCAAAATAGTGCGTATGCGAATGAATGTTGGCAAGCAACGAGCACACTTTTTTGTCATGATTTTTAAATTTGTGATTTTATTCCTTGATAGCGATTTTTGACTATAAAAAAGGAAAATTGTACTATGCAGAAAAACGACTTGGAATAATTATACAAGTCTGTTGTTTGTCTTGCAGAAATAAATGTTAAACCAGATGTGCACACTGCGAGTTATTAGAGCACGTGCGTTAATTTGTCTTCTAGGTGTCAAATTCATGTTTCCCAATCGGTGTATTGCTCCTTTGAAGACGGCGATTTTATTTTTAGTCGTACGATAGTATTCTTGAATTGTTCTTCTTTTTAATAACTAAATTATTAATTAAAACATTGCATCCTCTGTTTTTTAACTCGTCAACTCATTTTATTTTTTATTCCGCGTACTTCGGATCGTCATCATTTTTAAGAGATTATGTTGCATTTAAGAATTAAGAGGGACGTATTTATTAACTAACAGGTTACAAGAGGCCACTATTTAATGTTTGTGTCTTAATATATTGTTAAAATGAAGAAAATATAAGTTATAAAACAAAAAATGAAATTAATTGGAAGTTTACTAAAGATTGAGGGCTAGGACCAAGAGAGAGAGAGAGAGAGAGAGAGAGAAAAACTATAAAATCATCTCGTGCATTTTTTTCCAACTATAAATTAAAATGATGCAAATGCAGCTTTCGTTGCGTGTACTTTCTTATAAGGTATTTTTATTATTCCAAGACATATCTTGAAAATATACTATGCTTATAAAGTTACTCTTTGACTTTTACTAGTTTCTTGTTCTTTGATCTCGTTGATTATGAGAACGTAGAGATTTAAGTCTTTGGAACGGAAAAACAAAAAAAAACAAAAAAACAAAAAAATGAAAAACGATTATTAATTAACTTAGAATGAAATTTAAGAAAAGAGAGGAAATTAAGGATAAGTTGTAAATATACAGTCTGTGATAATCCTGAAAATATCTGTAAAGTTGTGGATTGTGTGCTCGGATGGAGGATACAGTCTGATCGAATGATAACGTTAATCATAATGTATTTAACGCGCGGGTGGTAACTTAACGAATGAAGGAAAAAAAGGGATGCAAATTTTTGCACTGAGAAATCAGATGGAATAGAATGTCAACTAATTAACTAGCCTTATTTGTAATCTCCAGTAATGTTTGTAAAGTTTTATTACTTGAGTAGCAATGTGAATGCCACGGTAATTTGGCAAAATGTATATAATTATACACCCAACGTAGCAGTTAAGGCCTATGAAGTCAATGTATTTTGAATTCAATTACCAATTTATTAATTTGTATAGTATGCATTGTAATCCAATGATGCGAAAACAATACCCGTATGCAAGGACTTGTAAATAATTTATTTAATAAAGAGTGTCGTTCCTAATCATTGTATTTTCAGTTTATTTTTATAGCTTAATAGTTATAGTAAGAACATTAAACATTTTACATGGTTTCAACAGTTTTTATAATTTATGTATACCTAATTCTAAATTTCAGAGACTAATAACTTACAAGATTCAAAACAAGAACTTAGTGCTACTTGTAAAAAAATATATTTTTTAATGAAGTTGTAGTTTCTTTCGTATTGTTGAATTATTTCATGTTTTATCACAATGAGCCATTGGCATTCTTATTAGATACGTAGATGTTCAAATAAATTACACTTAAGATTAGTTAAGTAAGCTATTCAGTCTTTGTTTGTCAATAATTAAACGTGTTTTTAGATCTGATGAAAGTTAGGTAAAAGACTTTTAAGAGTTTCCAACTCAGTTTTTAGAGCAGATCTTATGTCATCCAATTTTTCGTTGCCACTAAATTCTATTATATTTGAAGCTCTAGATACTTGAACTTCTTTTGAGTCTTTTTGAGCCCTCAAAAATTTAGAAGGACAACTTGTTGGTAATATCAAAGAAGATACATTGTTGTTTTTGAAAGACTTGATTTTCTTTCTTATTCTGTGCTTCAAAAGATAGATAAATTTTGATAACTCAGTTATAGTTTCATCAGTTTCAACTGTCTCTTTTTTTGTCAGCTCATCTATCACAGTATCCTAAAAATGTTGAGTGATATTAATAATCAAATTATCATTTGAATATGTAAAAGTTTCTGCTCATACCATCCATGTATAAAAAACGTGATTTTTCTTGATCCACTTCATATAAGCATCCAACATTGATGCTGCTTTTTCCATTTCCTTAAGTTGCTTGGATTCTTTTGCATCATTGGTTTTATTTGTGACCAACTTTTTTACCAAAGCCATTTCAGACACACTCAAATGTGGCAGGCCACTTGTGGTGAGACTAGCTGCATGAACTCTAGTTGTCAGTCTTGTTTTTTCCATGCTCAATTCCGATATAGCTTTCAAATTAGAGCTCAACTTGTGAGCTTTGTGCAACAAGTTATTTACCACTTTCTCTACCGTAGACAGGTCTGCATCGTTGGATTCTTCTTTCTACGAGTACCAAAAGATAAAACATTAGTTTCAAGGAAGAGGCAACTGAAAAAACACACGTTATGGCCAGAAACTTACATCTTCAACCTCTACTTTAGAAAATTCTCTTCCCAGAGGAGAATTCATCAGCCTTAGTCTTACGACATTTTTAAGGACGTCATACCTTGCAATCAGCCAGGCTAGAGCCAGTAATAGAGTTCTACTCCCAGAATCGTTTGTAGTTTCCGAAAGACCATAAAATTGCAAAACCGGGTACTGCAAGTAAGACATTCGGAATTTCGTCCTTGTCACCACGCCTGGGATGAAATTATTAAATACTATGTAAATGTAGTGTACATTTTTTTAATTTGTGCGAAAAAAATTAAGTTAACTTGTTAAAAAAGAAAAGACAAAAAAAAAAAAATACACACCAAAACGATCGAAATCGATAAACTCGTCCTTTAATTCTTTCAAAACAAAGTACGATAGTTTGTCTAATGTCGTCCAAAAGGCATCGATCTAACATTGAAAAAAAAAAAATACAAAAAAGGCACAACAAATAACAGCAATCATAAAAATGTAAAAAAAGTTGATAAAAGTCATGTTATAACCTCAATCCTCAAAACGAATGATTCGCATACTCACAACGTCGTCGTCGGTCTTGTCGTATTTGGCAATTCTGAAATGTTCGGGTGTTAATGGACTATCGACGGCATCGTGCAAACACTTGCATAGAATCGTAATTATTTCCTTTACGTCGATCATGTTGACTTTTTGATCATTTTGATGTTTGGAACTAAACTGCACGGCTGATGGTGGGTGACGGAAAGTTGTCACGTGTGTGCCGTGCGCCGTACCGATGTCACGCATATTATATCCAGCCGATCGAGCGATCGGAGCTCAATAAAAATCCCATTTAAATATGTAGGTATATGATGGTCCCCAAAATACGAAATTTACGTTAAAAAAGTATTTTTGCCAATAATTGTCTTTGTGTTAGTTATGCTTTTGATAAAAATTAAGATTCTTTGCAAACCACGCTTATTAGTCTTCTTCGAGGAAAAAAAAATACCAAAATTTGGAATAAAATTCTTTTAACGAGTTTTAACAACGTATATATTATTTATCATCGGTTACTGTAAAACGATTTTTATATATGTATGAAGGGCGAGAGAAAAAATGTTGAATCAGTTCCCTTTGATAATCGATCGATCTGATGTATTGGTTGACTCCCTAAAAAGCTGTATGCAACAAGTAACGCAAAATTATATTAAAATTGTAAAATTTATTTTAAAACAGCATCATACAATTATACGAGTGAATAAATAAATAACATAATATTAGGCACATATATATATATATATTACAATAATTGACACAATTGACAATAGACTTGTCTGCGGTAAACTTAAAGCACTTGAGTGTCGCAATCCAACAAAAGGCACTTTATTAATCATCAAACGCCCAACACACTTTCAATGTATATATGTATATATATATAGTCATGTACGATCTATCATTGTTGTCGTTTGCAATAATCACACGTGCGATCAAGCGAGAGCATGTTGCCATAAAATTGTCACTGGCCAACGGTATAATCAGGCACTGTGATTAACGGGAGCACCGTTGGGGGTCTGCAACGCGGTGTCATCCAGCACGGACTCGACGACCCCGAAGGACGATATGAAGACGTTGAGTATGGTGACGAGGAAAATGGCAATGACGGTCCAGTTGTTGGCCCGGTTGGCCTTGCACATCTGGTCCTCGTGCAAGACGTTGTACCGGCTGTTCCAGATGAGCCCGATGCCCACGATCACCTGGAGGAAAAGGCTCAGGCTGATCATCACCAGCGAGGGGTAGTAGTACGGGTGCCGGCCGCTGTTCTGCAACACGTACCGGAACTGGTTCGCGTTCGCGGATATGAGGGCCAGGTCCATCATGCCCTGGGCTATGGTCTTCTTTTGCTGGTAGACGTTCACGTTTGTCGGCGATTCCACGCCACCCGGGAAAAAACCGCCCATCTGGTGGTGGCTATCGAGTCTCGGTGACGAGGGGCGCTGTTTTTTCGGTACAGAGCACATTCAACGTTAATTTATTTTTCTTCCTTGTTACTGATCAACTATTTTTTCATTCGTTACTACAAACTTTAATGGAATTTATTGATTTTAAATCCAAAACCAATACGTCAAAATACATTTTTTTTCAAAGTTAAAAATAGGGTGTAACATATATCTTTTACCAAAGTGATGACATACATGAGGTAGTGAAAAGGGACTTTTACATGAATAAAGTTTTATCGTGTAAATGGTAAGTCTGTCGAAATAATGTTGGGGGTGTGATCCGACTTTTCAATGCAGTAAAAAATGGTTGCAGCTTGGATTTAAAAATAATAAATTATGATGGTTGTGCATCGATAAAAAAATTACCAAAAAATTCAGGGACGCTCCTCAATTGGGTTCAAGCGATTTTCTTAAAAACACAAAGCACTTCGGTTTGTTCACTTAGAAAATATTCCAACCTTAAAGTCTATCCAACATACGTCACATGATTATAATTATTTTTTTCTACATTAATTAAAAATTGCATAAAATCTTTATTTATTTTTTTTTTAATTAAAAAAAAAAAAAAAAAAAAAAATTAACCCGATGTATGTGCACACGCGTGTCTGTTGCAGCAACTGTACCTGGCGACGGGCAATTCGACAAACTACGACGACACAGGCGTGTCGGCGGGCCTGGGTCCGGCCCTTGCTCTGGCAGAGCCGTGCNAAAAAAAACACTTGACTGGAAAAAAAAAGATTTGTCAAACCATTCTGCTAAGCGTCATAAAATGTGCTATTGCAGTAAGTAGGTTTATTTACTTTTGTTACCTATGGACAAACAAAAGGTAGATAGATTACAATACACCTCTTGGCTCGAACAAAGAATGCATTGCGGAACATCCCTGAACTTCTTAGTCACGTATATGTATATGTATAAAATAAATCGTCAAATCTAAATTTTAGCACATATATAATAAATGGGAGCGAGTTCAACGATACATTTGCTTTTCAATACGATAAATTACAATTCAAGTTGAACCCCGTGGGAGGAAGTTTCGTTCCGCGCGGTAACTTTTGCCATATCAGGCGACAACTGCCTGTCAATAGCGAAGGTGATAAATATCCATTTGTATTCTAATTCACACACTGGGAAGCAATAAATCTTCATTTACGTACATTATGAATTAACATTGAAACAAAGTCGCAATGAAAAATAAAAAAAAATTCAAAGTATCGAAAAGTAAGTACCACCGAGGCTGTCTCGTGGTCGAGTTCGTGGAGCAGTTCATCGTCAATGCCGCGGTAGTGATCGCGACCGTGACGGTGGGCCTCGGACTCCTCGGGCTCGTACTCCACAGAGCGACGGTACCCCTTGTCCGAGTGTTTGTTGACGTTGTCCGTCTCCAGGAGATGCGGCTCCCCGATCGATGTCCCATCGGCCGGCTTCGCTTCGACCCTATGACTAACCCCGTCCTCGTCATTGCCACGCGCGCTCCTCAGATCTTCCATGTACAGGATCACCTTGCTCTCCTCTTTTTCCTTGTCCACTTTTGGACTAGACATTGTGTGCTTTTCTTATTAGAGTTGATTTAAATGTCTTCGTCTTCGTCTCGGGTGCTTTTACTTCATTCAAATTTTGCTCGTTCAAACCAACCCATCACTCGTGCACAAGGAAAAAAAAAAAAATAAATAAAAGACTTCCTTTATGCGTGTGTTGGCAATTAAGTGTCCGTTAATTGTTTGTGATTCAGCCGTCCGAGCGAGCGGCGGAACAGTTTTATTGTGCTCAATCGTACGATGAGGACCAAGGGGCCCTTGAACATTTTCTTTCGCCAAATTTCACCGACACCTTTGGCAACTGTATATCCTATACGCTATAACGTGCTTGTAAAACGAATAAAAAAAAAAAATTAAAAAAAAATTCACGCACATACGGATGAATCAGTCCTTTGTCGCTACGATAATGGCACCGTCAACGATAACAATGTACCTGTGCGAGTTCATCGACGCCACTTGCACCCACCTCCCCCCGGCAATTATTGAATAATTAATTTCTACGCACCCCAACAAAGTACATACGACACCGAGAGAACGGCACTGCTCCACCTTGGCATCGATTCGCGAACTTCCATGCCATTGTACTTGTTCTCTATGGAAATAAAGGCAAAAACACCGCGTGGATGTAATATACGCGCTCCCATGGGTATAGTATACCCGCGGTACGACGAGGCTGACGGACAACTGATTCAGCCGCAACGGTAGCGCGGCTGGTGTATACGCGCAAAGTTGGTAAGTATATTGTTCCGTGCGAGACACTTTTACAGTTTCCCCTCTTTTCGCGCTCCGCGAGTGCGTGATGGGCCTTCATTCGGCTCGTGTACAAGTGCGCCCGAGACTCGCGCCGGACGATGTACCCTTGATCTTACACACTTGGAGAGATTCACCTCGTGGTATATACCTGAAGCTGAAAAACGTTCAAAATCTCGACATTTTTTTTTTTCTTTTATCGGCCCATTTTTCTTTGTTATACACTGGCTGGGTAATTTACGTATCTACAGTGAGTTTTCGCTGGAATATATATATATATATCGCCGACCTTGCCGCCTGTGCGTTTGATAGCGAAAGTTGATAACTGCACGCACGCGCGATTTTTTTTTTTTTTGGTTTCCCGCATTTCCTCAGCACGATATATGGGTATTATATACACTGGTTGTTCTTCTTCAATCGTCGTGCATCAGAATGCATATAATTACAATTTTTATTTTTTTTTATCAAGTTATTTCTAACGTGTTTTTTTTTTTATTAATAAATGGCAGAAGTGGTAGTTTAGTATTTAGTAAAAATTTTGTTTCTTTATCTCTTCATAATTTCTCGCTGTCCAGACAGTTTATCGCACCTTAATACTATCATTTATGCTAGTTGATGTATTTTTGACAGATGTAATTATTGGAAAAAGTATTATGTAATGTATCAACTACGATGAAGAAAATTTATTTTTAAGATCTTAAACAACTATCTATACAAACATTCATTTGATAAAAAAAACTGCGTGTCATTTCGAGAGGTAAAAAAAAAAAAGTGATTAACTGTATATAAAGTAAAAAACGGCACTACCATAGACGGCAAAAGAATAAATTTTTGTATGATAATTACGTAGGAATTGACTGACAAAGCAAATGAAGATTGCTGCCTTGAATCCAATAATAATATTTAAACATGATCTAATTACATCATACAGTAAGAATGGAAAAGCATCGAAAATAAGTGTCGTTGCATTGAAAACTTTTGTCTTTGAAGAAACACTCGTGTACGCGTTTAAAAACAGAGATAAACAGTCACATGGGCACAAACGTGGCTTCCATTCACCAAGTCTCGAGAGGTGTGCGTGCTGTATATAGGTATATAGTAATGAGTAAGGATAGTACTTACAGTAGAAAACACCAATGCACCATCACTGGAGAGTACGAACAAAGCTCTATCTGCTGTATAATATCTATAGACGCGGACATAGCAACTGGCCGTTTCCGGCCGCCCCTTCCCCACTCTACGTGTTTCACATACGATTTCTCTGCCCCCCTTTCACTCTCTCGATCTACCGATCTCCCTTAGCATTCTATGGCAATTCCCTTTTTCATTCACAAGCACGACGTTATTATTTTTTTTTTTTTTTTTTTTTTGCCCAAAAAAAAANCAGAATGCATATAATTACAATTTTTATTTTTTTTTATCAAGTTATTTCTAACGTGTTTTTTTTTTTGTATTAGTTTGGGAAACTCCGTTTGAGCCACAACGCAAAAAAAAAACAAAACCCATAAAATTTCTTAATACCTTGCAAAAATCCTCTAATCCCAAAACGTATAGGAAGATTGCGAAAAGTTTCGAAATTTCGCGAGCCACGCAACAACCCGTCGAGGGATGCGCAAACCAACCGGGTGATGGAAAAAATATGTATATACTCGACTCGACTACATTACATTATATATCTCAACGGAAGCTCCAGTGAGGGTTTTCCATTGCAGCGCTCACTCAAGACTATGCAAGAATAAGAATATTATTTTAATTGCACTCGTGATTCGGCTCTCACGCCTCGCTCACTTTTGCGCGTCAGTCAGTTGTTACGGGGCATACATTAATAATATAAGTACCAGCATCCGGTGTCCAGTAAAAGTTGCGTACATGCAAAAAAAATAGGGTGAGAGTCAAGGTAACGCAAGAAAAAATCTATCGAGAGATGCTGATGATGATTCATCCATGCCGCGTATACAACAATGCTTGATTGCCATCTGCATATTATGTACACCAGCGCGCGTAATTAATGGCTTTTTTTTCTATACCCGCGATAAGACCGCCCGGTACATTTGTACGGTGTGTAGTACTCTATTTGTATGATTGTTTTTTTTTTTTTTTTTTTTTTAATTTCGTTAATTTGACAATTTTTGTGTTTAATCATGCGCAGCCCCAAAAACAGAAAATGCAACGACTGATAATAAAAAGTAAGCCAGTGAGCACAAATAGTATGCAGAGATGGGGGAGGAAAAAAAAAAAAAAATAGAAAAAACCGTGTCAGCAGTATCATCGTTGTATACACGTATCCGTCAGCTGTTCCGTGCAGCAAACGGAAATGCTTGTACACACGCGAGTAAGTATATCCGCAAATTGATATGGGCCAATCTTTCAGGAACGACACGACAGCCGACATCAACTCAACGCCGTTGTATATTATATACCGGGGCACAAAGGGGCGCATCGCAACGTACATATATACATTTGCACCGGCGAGTTGCAGCATCGTAGTCGTTCCAATTTCGTTAATCGCGCCGAAACACGCAATAACCAAACGGCCTTTTCTTTTTCATTTCTCTCGTTTATAGCTTCTTTTCGAGCTTCCGCGTGGGACAAATAATGTGCACTGCAGGCGTAACCAGCTGAGTATCGAACTACCCCGGCGGTCGTCAAGCAAACAACGCCGAGCCAAAGCCCCGGAGAGCTTTTTCCAGCTGGTCGAGTCGGGCGCGGGAGATCGAACGCGGTGCAAGCTCTTTGCGTGATCGGCTCCTTGTTTGTCATCAAATTTTTTTTGTCAATATCAGCAACTACAAGATGCTGTCCATCCTTTTGGTATCCAGACCAATGCCCACGTTGATTTCAATTTACAATTTGGGACCGGTAAAAATCCACGGTACAGCTTGCGCAGCGATGCGAAAGAACGTTTTCCGAGGTGTAAGGTAAGTACAAGCTAAACGATTGACTCTCCACCGCGAACTCTAAACAATAAAAAAACAAACCCACGCGCAACCTCATTAGCACGCCGCGCTCGTACAATCTACAATACAAATGTACATAACGTATATAATACGCATTAGCTTCCGCTCGACCGCACTAGCGGTCCGCAGCCACGAGTCGGCCCGTTATCAGTGAGCGGCGATCTCGAGCGCACAATAGATATTTATATAGCCGGTCGAGAGGAAGCCGTCATCTCCACGGGTCTCTGGTGATGCAGAGGAAGTGCTGCGCGCACTGCCCGGGGGACGTGACCCGCACAGGTGAGCCAGCGAGGGAGCACGCCTGCGACGTGCCTGGTTACGTCGCGGGCAGTCTCACCACCCAGCAGGAGGGCTCGTGCTTCGAGAGATTCGCCACGGCCAGGAAGTGCCACTCGGACAACCTGCAGCACCAGCCGATATTCACCGAGGGTCTGGAACAGATGCAGAACGACGCCTGCCGGTGCGAGGAGGATGTCAAGAGGTTGATTGACGTGGAATGCCGTGTGCGAATAAGATGTTTGATCAGTTGCGATGCATTGCAGACGGGGTGGCCATAGGGATCGGACGGGCCGGCAGTCGAGGGAGCTGAGTCGCGTGCACCGGTACGCGCCGGCTCTGGGCTGCAAGGAGCCCACGACTTACATGGACCTGGCGATCTGCTGGGAGACGCCGACCGATCCGTTGTACGAGCCCCGCAAAGCTGTCCACGTGGATGGTTCGGACGGCGGACCCGCGCCCGCTGTGTTCACCCTCGTGCAGCACGAGCCCTCCCAGGTGGATCTCAGGGACGGCTGTATACCCGGCCGGAGCGGCAGGGACCGGCAACGATGCGGTGACGAGTGCGCCCACGTCCGGAAGGTCTTTCTTCAACCATATTGTTATTTTACTTCCGTGCACCGATGCCCCGAGGTGTGCTAGGACGTGCGTATTGTTACTTTTGCAGGCGGACGCGGAGATGGAGGGTGACGAGCTGTGCCGGCACTTGGATTCCGTGAGTCTGTCGCCGGCCGGTGGGAAGAAGGTCGTGGCCCGGCCGCCTGTGGGCGCTGCGGCGCGCAAGAAGCGGGCCGAGTTTCTGCGTCACTGCGCGACGAACGTCGGCCACGAGCTGCCCAAAAAGACGTGCAAGGTGCGCTCGGCCTCCTGTCTGCAGAAGCGAGGCTGCACCGTCGTACGGGCGAAGAACAACGGCTTGGTGCCGACTCTCGACGCCGGTGGGAGGGCGCTGCAGGTACCCAGGCCCCGGACGCCGTACGCTAGGCGGGCCTTTTGCATCGATACGCTGGCACCGCCCTTCAGTGTGGTCAACGGCTGCAGGGATGCTGACTTTCCGGAGCACTGGAGGCTCACGTCCGTCTACCAGCAGTCGTACAGGAACCCGAGGAAGATGCGCGAGGGACGCACCTTGATCCATTACGATAGGTCCTTCGTTTGACTCTCTTTTCGACCCTTTCGTTTTTTTTTTTTTTTTTCATCTTCGTTACCCGTCAAAGAGCTTATAAGTATATATACGTATATGTTGTATGACGCAGGTGACGGTGCTGAGCATCGTTGGCGATTTTTAAATTTTAATTCATTTGTTGTACTTTGTGCAACACTAGACACACTACTCACAATTATAATAATAAATAATAGAGATAATAATAATAATAATAATAATGCCATCGTTAAATTAGTACAAATGCTGTATTGTAACTATGTATGAGTACCTAATTGAGCCTCGTTGAACGAAATAATCAATTTACCATTCGTGTACTTTTTTGTTACACAAATGTATAATGAATAAAGATGTAAGTAAATACACAAGCCAATGTGTCATCGCACATGACATGACAAATATACCTTATTTACTCCCTTCTGGTGGTTCTGATATTACTGATGTTGATGTAATTCGGGTTCGGATCCTCTAGACGGCAAATCTCGTCTAGTATGAGAGTCTTCTCCAACCGCTCCAGAGCCACCTTTTGCAAACGGCTGAGCAGGTTTGGGTAGGGTGCGATCACCTGCTGGAACGACTCGCGTGGCACGACGAGGATCTCGCAGGTCTCGATCGCAACGACGCTCGCCATTCGGTGCTCGTTCTCCATCACCAGGGCTATCTCGCCAAAGTACGAGCCGTCCTCCAGGTGGCACACCTTTGTTTTGCGCGTTAGTCAAGAAAAAGAATTCGAACGAAGCAAGTTACATCATGATCAGCCTCACTTCTTTTCCCAAACTCGTGTAAACCGCCACCGTGCCCGAACCGATGAAGAACAAGTGCTCGCCCTGGCTACCTGACTTGACGATCACATCGCTCGCCAAGTAGATTTCGGGCTTCACGTAGTTCACCAGCTGTATGACTGCCGATTCGGGCAGAAACTTGAACAGATCGACCGTCTCGAGAAGTTTCTTGTAGTTGTGGAAAACCAGTTGCTGCATTGAGATTCAAAACGGAAATTTAAGCATGTGCTGTAAAGGAAAAAAAAAAAAAAAAAAAAACGCGTCATCTTACTTCTCGAAGGGGCTCGGACACTTGGTTGAGTATGTGCCTGTCGCGGTTAAAGTTCTTCTTGTACCAGTAGTTGCAGTAGACCATCAGTCTTTTTTGCGTGACGCGAGACAGTTCCTTATATTGCATGTACTCCTGCAGTTGTTGCATGAGCTTCAGGCGCTCTTTTTCGGAGGATTGGAAGGTCGACATGAGTTGCAAAAATTGAGCTGTGAATGATGGCAGATTGTATATGCTTGTATATGCTTGTTTTCGGAAAAATAAAAAATGACAAATAAGGTATATGGCCTACAGAGCAAGTAAATGAATCCGATTTTGCCGAACACGGCCAGAACAAAATTCATTATCATGTCTTCCGTGGTCGTAACGGGCAGATAGTGGGACGAACTGACGAGCGATATCGTGGCGCGGTTGAGGCTTAGGATGTACTTTTTCAGCTTAGAGTCGCGCTTTCTCATGGCCTCGCTCATTATCCAGGACTTCCTGTTTTTTGTTTTAATTCTCATATAAACGACTGGCCGAAAGAGCTTGGACGACAAACATGTGGTATACTGACGATAGCGTATCGTCGACCTCGTCGAATTCCATAACGAGCATGGGCACGTAGTAGACGAGGCAGGCTGACCAGTGCAGACTGACGATGATGATTATGGCGAGTTTCAGGACTTTGACCGTGTGAAAGGACAAGTGGTAGGCCTGAAACGTTGCTGAACATGTATATATCTTTCAAGGTAGAAAACAAAACATTTTCATACCTTGTGAAACTGGTTTATGTAGTCGATGAGATTCCTCATTCGGAATATTTTCACAAAGTTCATAGTCGAGCAGTACCAGTCGGCGTGCGTCTTCCCGTGCGCCAAGCTATCAAACACTTCGACCGGCACGGCGGACAGCAGGTCGAAGATGAAACGGCTCTTTATGTACTTTCTGCACGAAACATATTTTAACGTATATATTTACAACGAAGTAGATACATATTATGTGCGGTATATCGATGAAAAAGCCTCACGTGGACGCGATTTTCCGGTCCAAAAAGACGGTTTTGGTGCACTGTTCGTAGTAGCCCGTGAAAAAGTTCAGGGTTATGTCCATGATCAGAACGGCGTCGATGAAAAATATGTAGATCAAACTGTGCTGCTGGTCGTCGAAGAAGAAGGCGTTCAAAAAGGGCGTTATCACGAGGGCGACCAGCGTGAAGAAGGTCATCAGAATATCCCAAGAGTTCCTGGGGAACAAAAGTCACTTGTACTTTTTTTTAACGTTGTACCTAATGTACAATAGGGGCAGCGCACCTGAACGGACTGAACGGATGGACCATGTAGGGAAACTCCCGGAGGTGCTGGCTCATCTCGCGCCTGACGGCCGTGGTGCTCTTGAGGCAGGTCTGGGCGTAGTAGTGCGTGGTCGAGAGTATCCGTTGTCGTACGAGCCATCGCCTGACGTGGCCGTAATAGCCGCTGTCACCCGCGTAAGCCTTGACCACGTCTTCCTCGGGCTCGACTTCGCAATCGTGTTTTACAACCGGCTCCTGCTGATCGGTTGGCGGGCAATTGGCGCTGCGATCGTAAATGACACTCGAAACAACTCACCCTTTTATTTTGTGGCTCAAAGTCGGGCACTAGGGCCATTAAATCCATCCTGATTAGTTTGGATTTTTCAATCAATCAAGGCCTTTCGTCGGGTACCCGCGACAGAGGGCGTTCAAATTTTCGCGCCACTATTTTGCAGACAGCGTCCCTTTTCTCTCTCTTTTTGCGATATCCTGCAGATTTACAGATGAGAATAAGCCAGCGAATCGGAGAGCACATCAATACACCATTACATTTTGCATATACATGTGGCTTGTATGTATATATTTTGATAATTTCGGAAAATCGGTTGCAAGAGCTTGATGGGGCTTACGGTATTATAGTGAAAAAAAGTGCTCAACTCTCTCTCTCTCCAAACACACGAGCAATGGAGCGCCGAGTTTATCATCTGCCGCCAGCGTGGGCGGCTCTATAAAACAGGACGCCACGAAGAACAGTAATTCTTACGTGGAGAGGAGAGATTCGAGATATGATGCTGCGACGGTGAATGACTGATTTATTTTTTTATTTTTCAACATACGCTCTTCGTTATTCAACGCGTCTGCAAGTTTCGGTGGGTTTCATTATCCTCGCGTCTGTTGGTCCTGTCACTCAGCATGAATTTGCCGGAGATAAAAATGTAAGTGTGCTAGGTTAAGTACAGATACACATATATACGTTATAATTTTTTTTTTTACTTGTAAACAATTAGAGCTGATAATGGACGAAAACAAATGCTTATTGCTCGATTTTTACGCGCGACATGTCAATAGTGTCAATGAATTTGTTGTTTACATTGTTGTTGCGCTTGATTTGTTGTTTATTGATTAATTAATTTTGTGTTTTAGGAAAACAACATTTCTGTTTATTTTCGCTACTTTAATCGCCTTCACTTTGGCCGAGGATTATTACAAGTTGTTGGGCATCGATAGAACAGCTGATCAGCGAGATATCAGAAAGGCCTTTAAAAAATTGGCAGTGACAGAACATCCGGACAAAAACACAGTAAGTTCTATGGAAGAATCACTTTAAAAAGAAATTTATATCCATGCGAGTTCATTGTGTTTAAAGAAACTGTTTGTTTTAGGATGACCCAAAAGCGCACGAAAAATTCGTTAAATTGACAACTGCTTACGAGGTATTAAAAGATCCAGACACGAGGAAAAAGTATGATCTGTACGGAGAAGAGGGCTTGGATGATTCCAAGAGACACGGCAATTACCACTCGTACACATATTATCAGAATAATTTTGGAATTTACGATGATGATCCTCAAATAGTGACTCTAAACAGACACGACTTTTGTACGTTTATCATCAGAAGCCAAATGATTATTTTTGTTTGTCGTTTACTCTTGTACTTAACTGGCTATGTATTTTTTTGCAGTTGAAAGTGTGCACGAATCAGAAAAAATGTGGTTTGTCAACTTTTACTCTCCACAATGTGGACAGTGTCATCATTTGGCTCCGGTTTGGAGAAAAGTTGCCAAAGATCTTGAAGGTGTTATCAGGGTTGGTGCTGTTAATTGTGAGGATGACTGGAATTTGTGCCATCAAGTTGGAATTCAATCGTATCCAAGTCTACTACATTATGCTCCGGTATTTATGTTTGTTTTAAAAAGTATTTAGCTCCTAAAATCTTGTTTACATATACATTCGTTTTTTAGAACTCCAAAAATGGTGTGAAATACAGAGGTGAACGGTCCTACGAAGCTATTATGCGGTTCGTGCTGGATAGAATAGATGTAGATATTCGTAAACTAAGCAAGTCTGCGTGGAAAAGAATAATGAAAGGTGAAGATTCAGCTGACAGGCCCACCTTAGTATTTGTATGTAGCAAAAATCATTACTGTTTCTCACCAGATGAAAGATTGAGAGTGGCTGCTATTTTTGTATGTCCTTTATTTAATTAAAAATTAATCCATTCAATCCATTATACTGAAATTTTAGAACAAACGATCTAATACACCCAATAATTGTTTCAGCATCAAATGGTGGATGTCAAAACCTTCGACTGCAAGGACGATGATTGTAAAAATTCACTGCCTGACTACTCGTCTAGTGCTGTGTATTTCCCCATTCGTAATAAATCTAAGTTTAAGCCTGTATACTTTGAAGATATTTTAGAAGTAGAAGATTTAGTTAAAAAAGTATTAGAGCAATTGCCGGAACCCAAGGATATCAGTGAAGATGAGCTGAATGTAAGTAAAATTTATCTTTAATAACCGTAAGTTTCAATCTTCTATACTTACCTACCACTGATATGTTTTTGTAGAATATTTTGGACGATTTAAGAGAGGATTCTAATGAAGGGTGGTTATTGTGCTTTTACATTGGACACGCGACAGATTTCGACGTCATGTTAAAACAACTGCCTGGAATACTAAAGGATGTTAATTTAGGTAAAAAAATTAATTGAAAAAATGTGTGGGATCAAATTCTAAATGACCTTTTTGTAATTTTGCAGCTAAAATAAACTGTGGAAGATACTCTCTTTTGTGCAAGAGTCTAAATGTGAATCATTATCCAGCTTACGGTATTTTGAAACCTGGTGGTGCATTTGAATTGAGTCATGGGAAAAATAGTATGAATGATTTGGCAAATTTCGCAAAGAATAGTTTGAAAGCGAAAAATGTATGGGCTCTTTCAGCCGATAAAATACATGATATACTTGGTGGAGAAAGTGGAGAAGCCTGGTTTTTAGATTGGTATGCCCCTTGGTGTCCGCCATGCATGCGTTTCCTTCCAGAAGTTCGTAAAGCTTCTCTACAGTTCGACTCGTCAGTATTACATTTTGGAACAATCGACTGCACAACACATTCCGAGATTTGCCGACAACATAACATTAAATCGTACCCGACAGCCATGCTGGTTAATGGCAGCCGTACACATCGCTTCTCTTCCCAAAAAACTGCAACCGGTATAGTGGAATTCATTAACGAAGCCATTAGTCCTACAGGTATTGATTTTGACTTTGAATTTAGAACAATGTAAAAAAAAGGTTCTGGTATCATTGATTAAAATGTTTTCAGTCTTTCATTTGAATTCCGACAACTTCAAAAAACTGTCAAAGAAGAAGTCCAAGCATTTGTGGGTCGTGGATTATTTTGCTCCTTGGTGTGGTCCATGCCAACAGCTTGCTCCGGAATGGGTTTCTGTGGCAAAGGTGCTGAAGCCTCTTTCATTTGTGAAAGTCGCTAGCATCGATTGTGAAGAAGAAAGATCGTTGTGTCAAGCTCAAAATATTCGTAGTTATCCAACAATTAGGCTATACCCACTGGGTAACGAAGGTTTGAGTTCCGTAGCGTAAGTATTATTATTATTATTATCATTATTTATTGTAAAAAATTAATATTTAATTAACCATTTTAAATTTAAATTTGTAGAATATATAACAACGGTCAAAGAGACGACACATCACTTCTAAGGTGGATAGTTCAATTTCTTCCTGTAAAGGTTCAAAATTTAAACGAGAACAACATAAAAAAATCGGTATTAAAGACTGAGGAAGCCGTGGTGGTAGATTATTTTGCCCCATGGTGCAGTCACTGCATTGTTATGGAGCCGCACTTTGCTATCGCCGCACAGGTGAGTTTATTTTTTGAAGGGCCGTGATTGAAAACTGTACGAAAAGCTTCCCACTACAATTTTGTACTTATGAAATGTTTCAGCTGCTAGAAGGTAAAGTGCGTTTTGCAAAAGTGAACTGTGACCATTACCGAAAACTGTGCGAAGAATCAGGCGTACGAGCTTATCCTACTCTAAAACTGTACTCCACGAGACAACATCGCAAGAGCTTGAAAGATGGAATAAAATTGGAGAGCTCGACTGCCGAAACTATAAGGGACGAAATATTGAAAATGCTTCAACAAAAAATTAGTTACAATGACGTGGATCACGATGAGTTGTAACGAACAAGTGAACTAGGTGCCTTATAATCTTAAGAGAATAGGGATTTTAATTATAGTTGAATTTGTTGCAAATGACTTTTACTTAACTTGTTCTCTCATCGGTAGATTTGTTTTATTAAGTAAAATTTATTTTATGTACATAACTATACATATGAATAACGTTATGCATTTCTCATTACGCAACATTTAACGTAATAATTGACTTGTCATTCACTATTCTCTTATAAATTTTAGCCAATTATTTCAATGGAACTAGAGACAATGACTCAAACCCGGCCAAAGTATGCGTAAATCTGCTAATGATACTTTAAACTAATTATTGTGATATGTGCGCAATTTTCGAATGTATTTACAACATTCGCTCTTCCGTAATATACAATTTTTGTATAATATTTAATATATAACTTTTCAGATAGACGAAGTTTAGTTTAGCTTGAAAAACTTTTAGATGAACTTACTGCACAACAATATTCATGATTTTTTTTTTTTTTTTTGCATCTTGCCAATTTTTTACGAACAAAGGACCNTCAAGTAAACACCAACAGACGTCTATTTTTTGTCTACTCGTTATGACTCACGGTTTTTCTATCGTTGTTGTTTTTATTTTAAACATGGTTTTGATGAACAAATTATTTCAAAACCGACAAGAAAGTTATTTTTTGTGCCCCAGAAAAAAAAAAAAAAAAAAAAAAAAAAAAAAAAAAAAAAAAAAAAAAAAAATTGTCTCTGTTGTACCTTTTGCATCTATTGCAACTCACACCGAGTGATGTCACCGGTGTTATTTTTCGGGGAAACTGCAGACATCTCGCGAATCGAGCTAAATCCAGCGTAGGGAAATCCAGAGCGTACACTCTCCTATTTTATACTTTGCGCTCATTATCTTCCAAGTATAGCCGCGAGAGCGAAGAGCTCTCGTTTTCCCGCAAATTGGCCACATATTCCTACATTGCGGATTAGAAAGAAAAACGATTGCTGCGTCATTTCTACATCTGCAACGTGAACAAAACAAAATCATCCGTCAACTTTTTTTCCGAAAAACGCTCCGAGTTAAAAGAGAAACTTTGCTCACACCCAAAGAGCGTGCGTGTGTACAAATGCGCGAACAATGATAGCTTTCCTCCCGCTCGTGCGCGGGCGGAGGTATACCGATCTACCGATTTTTTTCTCCACCAAACGAATTATGTAAAGCAACCGATTGTACCGTCATTTGATGTTTCAGGAACTTGGGGAAGACAAACAACAATAAATCAGGCGCCCAAGAAGAAGTTTCAAAGAGCCCCTCCCACGTCATAAAAGGACCCTCTCTGAGTCTCCCCACACATGTATAAAGTGAGTACAACCAGGTGAGCGTTCCTTTCTTTAATCCCTCTCTCTCTCTCTCTTTAGCTCCGTGTCTCTCACCTGGCGACTGCCTCCTCCTGCGTCCCAAGAGAGAGCGCCATTTTGCCATATCGGCGTCCCATCCGCGATGAGCCGCGTCCTCTGAAAACCTGCTCGCGAAGACGTACACCGAGCAGTCCGCGCTCCCACAGGAGAACAGTACCCGCGAAAGAGGAGGAGGTATATACACGTCCGAGCGTTGCGCGTGTATATTTATAAAAGAGTGGCGGCCGGGGAGAGGAGGAAAATCGGGCAGCGCATAATATACTCGCGGGGAAAGCCCCGTTACGGCTCAGTCGACGACGACTTGGCGGCGAAAGATGAGCATCGGTCCCATCGGCGCCGCCCGCAAACATTGAGATCCCGTCGGTCGTGTTGGCCGCGCGCGCGTGCGTGTGTGTGTTGATCCTCGTACTTTGTTTTGTGTGCGTCTGCGGCGTGAAGCTCGGCTTTTTCGAGCTCGTGCTCCTCATCCTGTTGCTCTGCGAGGTACTGCCCGTTTGAGGGCGCAGAGAAATCGGCTGACATATCATATATATAAGTACGTGTATATACACCGATGGACGTGAGTTAGGATTACCACACGAGAGCCAAAAGGGTCTCCGCGCAGGAGGACAGGTGAGTACTCGATACCTCTCTTGTGGCTCTGTTTCGAAGGTTTTTTTTTTTTTCCTTGAAAGCGCGTACCGATACCGATCGCCCAAGAAAAAATTCTCACATGTTACGCGCTTGGATACACGTAAGCGTGAAAATTGTGCAATTGTTACGGGAAAAAGGCTATCTCATTTGCCACCGCGTACGAAAGATCGCGGAGAAAGTACGTGTGTTATCGGAAGGAAACCATCGACACACATCCTTTTTTCGCTTCGGCCGGTTACGAGACTTGCAACGTTCCGTTCGATAAATATTCATCCGATACCGGTTACTTTGAACGCACAAGATTTGCATTTCTATTGCCTTTTTTTTTTCCTCGTGCAATTGCTCGAATACCTGTACGCTGTCAAAGTTACAGTGTATAACCGAAAAAACCAATGACGATCCCCAAAGGTGCGGGATCGATTTTTTCTGACAAGTAACATGTGCTCGCGGTATGCACTATATATATTATAACAGAAACAGCGAACAATGGGTACATGTATAAGTACACGTTGGAATGCAAATGCTGCCATGTACTCTCGATGTGAGTTCTTATCGGCTTTCGTTGTGATACGTCCACAGAGAGGGAGGACAAGAAAGACGCAGAGAGAAGGAGCAGCAGCAAGTACCTGTATATCTTGCTTATAAAAAAAAAAAAAAAAAAAAAAAAAAAAGATGGGCTCGAAGGTAGAGTACGTCGAGTCGTCGCACATGTACGCGACGAACTACATAAGGAATTCGAGGGCCATCGGGGTGCTGTGGGGCATATTCACCATATGTTACGCGATAATCGGCGTCGTGGCCTTCATCACGCCCGAGTGGCTCGGCGATCTCCAGCACGAGAATCCTGGCAGGTTCGGCCTGTGGATGAGGTGCAGCTTCGGCGGAACTGGTAATTACGTCACTATTGTACTCGTGAGCACAACATCAGATTTTATTATTTATATATACATTTTTTTTTTTTTTTTTTTTATATTATAGTGTACTGACCTACTGTGGGTATGTACACTTTTCTTTCCTTTTATTCATTGAATCATTTTTTACATTGTCTCTTTACATATCGTTACATCATATCAATATAAACATTTATCTTATTTTTTCGCTGTCATAACATGTCTTTTTCATATTCGCTTGTATGTTTGTATCTATATATCTCCCCGGTCACGCAGGACCGATTATCGATAAAACTCTTCACAATTCTTATTTTTCAATCGGTTTGTATTTTTTATTTTTATCTTAAAATTAAGCCTTATCCCTAAGTCGGTTTCATGGATTCGATACCTGGCAAGAACCATCAGAAAAAATCTGAGTGCCCCGACCGGGAATCGAACCCACGACCCCTCGAGAGTTGTGTTGTTTCGGTTTTATATACATACATTGGAGGTATGGTTGCTCGGATTAGGGTCAAGATCGGTACAGAGCCAAGAGGGTGGTGGACGTTAATTCGTGGTCTGTTGTCTTGCGAGATTTTATTATTCAAATTTATGGCTTATTTCGACGGTAATCGCGCTTTTCGATATTTGATTTTTATGACACGGTGCTTGGGAAAGTTTTCCTTTTCAACCGCACGGCTGAAAGACAAATTATCCGTTTCGAGTTTCGTGAGCCTGCATAACGTATATTTTTACAACCACCTCGTTGCTATTTTTTTTTCTTTTTCTTTTCTTTTTATGCTTATTTACATAGTGATTTGTCTTGCGAATAAAAAATAAATAAGATTTACGGACTGTGGTATCGGAAAAAAATGACTTTCCCCAGATCGTAAAATCATAAGGAACTCCTCGATGATCACGTCGAATGTTGGTTTTCTTTTGCATCTCTCTTTTATTGTGCCAGAGAAAACCACCGACAGTTCATTTGGCAAAATGTACTCTCTCTACCGATTATTTTTCAAATGTTTCGCTACTAAATTTAATTTTTACTTTAACACGTATTTTTGTACTACCGGAAACAATTATTTGTTTTTCAACTAATACCGCACCTCGTGATTTTTATTTTGCTGTTACAGTTATTTTTCGCTTCTCACGCAAAATTGGTCAAGTAAACACCAACAGACGTCTATTTTTTGTCTACTCGTTATGACTCACGGTTTTTCTATCGTTGTTGTTTTTATTTTAAACATGGTTTTGATGAACAAATTATTTCAAAACCGACAAGAAAGTTATTTTTTGTGCCCCAGAAAAAAAAAAAAAAAAAAAAGTAAGAGAAAAAAATAAAAAACGCATCACGAGAGAAGATGAAAAAAAGCAACCCAACAATCTCACCGTTCCGCGTACAATGTGCACTTTCAGCCGAACTGGTCGAGGAGTGCGTGGGCCGGCTCGACGACCTGTCGTCGATTTCCAACGTGCCATTCCGAGCTAGCACCATCCTCGTGGCGATAGCCGTGGTCATAGCTCTCGCCTCGATCTGCGCCATGATGCTCTTCTTCTTCTGCCAGACGACCACTGTTTTCTACATTTGCGGCTGGATGCAGGTTATTTCCGGTAAGCTAGATTTTTCTTTCCTTTTTTTCTCTCAATCCCAGTTGTCGCACACCGATCATTTGTCCTTTGCGTGTATATATTATATTATATACTCACCTCCTGGGAAAAGCTCCCCTATACTACACACTTACATGGAATAGGAGACTACAGTGGGGGGGGGGGGAGGGTACACTTTTTTTTGCCATATTCCTCGAAATTGTTAGATCGCACGATTTCCCCCGTATAGTATACACGTATTACACTCGGAAAAAAGTGTTGGTCCAACGTACAAGCGAGAAATAACGCCGCGAACGTAAAATCTAATTGAACGGCCCTGCAACAACGATCATTGCTGAATTTTACACTTCAGTTCGCACATTGTTTCGTAACCAATGTGTATAGTTTACACGGCTCGCCAAACAACTGCGTTTATAGAGAGACGATGGGGTATACACATAGTTTGCCGATCGGAGAAATTGTTCGATCTGACGCCCGCCAGAGCCGGTGTGCTTTTCTTAGCACCGTGGAAAACTATATACATGTAGCGCGGGGAGTCGTGTTTTCACTATATAGGAGCGAAAACATTGGAGCTGTATGGACTGCAGACGTGTGTGGACGAGGGGGAGGCAAAAGATCAACAAACGCGCGAGAAAGCCGAAAAGTATATAACAACCATTGAGGCACCGACCGGTGTTTTCGCTTCGATCGCGTAAACAAAAATCGGTATGTATACTATACGCGAAAGAAAAGTAAAACCTTGAGAAAATCGATCCGCGGAAATGGTGATGCAGTTTTTGTCGTTAGAAAGTCCACTAGCACCCACCCCCCTCCCGAGTATATAGGCGATGGGCCGATTCCGCGAGTGAATAAATCAGCGAAGAAGCGCCGAAAGTGAGTAGGTATATATATATATCGGAAGCGTCCGAGTCACGGTGAGTTTGCGAAAGTGGCGGAAAGTGGCGGTTTTCGTCCTCTAACTGCAGGTTGGTTGTTTCGAAAGGCGGGTAACGACCATCACCGGTAGCTGTATAGGTGTACTAACAAAGTGGGTTGCAATTGGGCCGAGTAGTACTATATTATCATTTAGTTGTTGCGTACTAGCAAAATCAAGTGTTTTTACGACGAAAATGACGCCGTGGACGACAAATTCGTGTTCGGCAAAGTGAGCGCCAAGCGGAGAAAACATGACAATTGATTATGGCAATTATATTTACGTAATCCAAGTACACGTCCTGTACACGTAATGGAAAGGAGGAGAAATGTTGGGGTCTATCATTGTTTCGAGCGGAGGAGAACGTCACGAACCTTTTTATTTTCGTGACTGACTCGTGAGCATTTTTTATAGAATTGCCACTGCAACTAATTTTATGGTTCAAGTGGATAATGAACTAGACCATCGGATATTAAATTTTATTTAAAATGGTTTGTTTAACGTTTAAAGACTCTGCACCTGAGACGACGATGATCTCACGACGGGTATGCGCAACTATAGTTTAAAAACAGGATACGCAGCAAAAGAAACGATCGCCTTGACAATAATCGCTCGTACATCTATAATCGTCGATACATTTGCCTTTTAATTTTTGTTTCCCGACTCGATTTTTTTTTTTTTTATTTCTCAAAAGGTATCATCGGACGTAGGCTCGAAGGAATGTTAACAAACCATTCGAGACGTGAAAAATATCTAGACATTGAATTTTTTTTTTTTTTTTTTCCATCCTCGCATACCTACTCGACGTTTGTCAACGTAGACGGGGATAGAAGAAGGGGACGCGCAAAAAATTGAGCTAGAAATATACGCGCGGGCAATTAGCAGGTTTCTCAGAGCTCGGCACGAAAAAGGAAGCGGGCACTCAGCGGGAAGTGATTATTGCATATACGCGCCAGCGCTGCTGTCTCTTGTAAGTGCACATATATGTGTTTCATGTTTCGTGAAACTTCCTATAGGTATATATAGGTATACTTACTTGCCGCGCCATTGGAACTTTACGGTAAAAAAAAATAGATGACGAACTCGCTGATGAGGCGGCAGGGTACAGCGGACCAATTAACGCGCGATTTCCCATGGGGGGCGCGTAAAAAATTTGTATCTTTACTTGTACGCACTTGTATCTCTAATTTTTTTTTTTTTTCCATACCTTGAAATTAGTAAAAATCACGTAGCGCTTCGAGCGTTTTTTCTTACGATATTCACGCTTTCGCTATCGATCGATAAACATTTTTTCATGATTGCTCGGCTTGTACAGTCAGAGTACTTTTTTACGGACATATTCACGTATACCAGGACCATAAATTACAATAAATACCGCAATCCTCGGTACGTTTCATTATTTCACTTTCGATCGTTCACGCGTGTAATCATACACGAGCCAGTCGTCCGATTTCATGCAAGTAACAAAACATCGGTAACGTAAGAAGCAAAGAGAAAAAAAAAGAAAAATATTAATTTGCGGTACATACGTGTCCGTGCGACGTAAACACGTGGATACTATACGATTCGCGCTCTTGGAAAGCTAAAATCCGCGAATTTTTCTTCCCAGCTCGTATGGAAAATAATACTGTATAATATACCGCGCGCATAAGCTGTGTTTTTCCAAGTTTCCCCGGTTCCTACAAGTATTGCTTTATTGCTAGCGTAATGTAATATACGCGCAACTTTCTACCAATTTTTTCGATATAAATTACCATGTTTGCCTACGTGAAACTTGTTTTTAATTGATGACCGGCAACTGAGTGTTTTCCGAAACAAAAAAGAAAAAAAAACGCGGAAAAAATCAAGTACAACGCACGTGCGTTCGGAGACGACAACGAGGACGCTGGCACAAAATGAACCGTTACGGAGATGAGGTCGCGACGACGCTCCTGTATAATATACATATATAGTCATACGTGCAACGCGTGTTATTAATACCGCTCTCGAATTTCACGTCTGCGTATAAGGTACATCTCGTTGGTGCGACACTCGTCCAATGCGCGACTCTCGCTGTGACATACCCCATGGCTTTTCATTGGGGAATTATTGGTCGGACATGGAAAAAAATTTTGCAAAAATCGACTGGTCGTTCAATCACATTTTTCGCCCATCTCGATATTTAATTGTTTGACGTCACGCGGTCTTTGTAACAATCACGCGACCAAATTGATATTTCAGCGGTATGCACCTATATCCGTGTACATGTATACAAGGATTGGCCGGTCACGTCGTGGCTATGTACATAATTAATCGAAGCGACGTGACTGCGATTTCGAGTCTTGCAACGAGAGGCTCGTCAAATTAATGTAGATACCGGGACTTTTTTTTCCTTCTTCCGCCCTTTTGTTAACGAAAAACGTGACCACACAACGAGCGAAACTTGATCCGTAAGAAAAAAAAAAAAAAAAAAAAAATCAACGAACCGTTTGTTGACGTGCCGAAAAGTAAAAACACGTCTCGCGTAGACGCGATTTTCACACGGTGGGAATAAATCGGTATGAATACAATTATCAGCTCGATAGATCGTTGCGTTGTGCAATAAGTAGGTACACATGGGTATATTATAAGGTTGTACATAGCAATAAAGCCAAAGGGAGGACTCATTGCGATCGACCGGTCTCTCTAATTATCGCGCGAAAAGATCGGCCGCGGCTACATGTACCGATGTGTATTGTAGGTACATAAGAAGTTATTCAACGCTCGACTAACGAAAGAGAGAAAGATACATACGTACGGAGGGGTAGAGTTGCACCCGCTCTCGCTTTTATATACACAAACACGTTCACTTAGGGGGGGACTAAGGCGCTCCCCCGTGACCCAAACCCATGTAAGTATTGGCTTATATTACATACGTGCTCGCGCACACATATTATCACGTGCGCGGAATCCGGGCTGGAACGGCTAATTTTAAAGCCTCTGGTAGCGCTGATTCACTCGCCGACTCTCTTTATCTCCTTTTCGTACATTATATATATACGAAAGTGAGTAGGTATATATATATATCGTTTGCTTCTCTCCCTCCCCCTTTATCTTCGTGCATGTGAAATTTATAATTTGTACACGCTTACTTTTCGCACATAGGTACCTACAATTCCCTGATGGTGAGTGAAAGTCTTCTCTCTCTGTTGTCTTTGTTTCGAAAAATGATATACCCACCAATAGATATAAAAGCTCACGATGCACAATCATCTCGAAAGGGGAGAGCTTTTCCCTCAACGATCGTGTAATATCTCCCAACTAAAATCGGTTGTTGTCAAACTCGATTCTTTTTTGTTTTTCTTCTCATTTTCAACGCAGTGCCCGCGATTCGCGTTCTCACGCTTATATACTTAACGCGCGCCAAAACAAACGAGTGAAAATAAAACGGGCACGGAGAGAGAGAGAGAGAGAAAACAGGTGGCCCACCCCCCGTTAGATTCCTCGAGAGTTAACAAAAGTTACTGAAACGTAGTACTTATTGTATACGGTGTAGGTGAGCGAATGCTCATATAATATTACACTTACTTCATTCATATATACCTAAAAGGAGCAAAAGTTGGTAGGTACAATTTTTAGCGTTTGGCCCGACTATCGCGCGCAGCGCACCTTTTTTCTCCCTCACTCTCGCACACGAGGCGAACGCGCTTTTACAGTTAAGTATACATGGAAAAGTATAAAAGTAACCAAGTGTAGCGTTGGACTGCCACGCGTGTGTTGTATATGTGGGTAAGGTATACCCATCAGCGTTGGATAGGTATACCTTTCACTGGCCGCGACCTCGCCTACTTACATACCTACCTTCCCTCCCCCTCCGCCTGTACAGCCGAATACGTATTACACGCGCAGCTGCACCCTTTTCATACATATTGGGTTTAAGTGTGCCTAACCGCCGGTAAAATACCTCCTTACCGTGGGACAGGTCAAATGGGCCTTTTTGGTAATTTTTCACGGGTGGCTTTCGATACTTACGATTTTTTTTTTCTTTCACAGCTGTTTGCATGGCCATCGGAGTCTGCGTCTATCCCCTTGGATGGGATTCTCCGCACATTCGCGCCGTTTGTGGAGCCTCGGCTTCGAGGTATGTTCCATATACTTGCACTTAAATTTTAATACCAGATTCTGAACCCAAGCCAGGGTTATTTGTATGCAAGTGCCAAAAACTGATTATCCATTTGGTTCGACTGTCGATTGATTGACTCGTTAATGCGGTGGTATATCAAACGTTGAGATTTTACTTCCACTTTTTTGTGAAAAAATTTTATTCGTTGAGTTTTAAAAGCAAGATTTGAGGCTCAAAAGAGTCCTTCGCCTTGAAGCTACGGACCCTAAAAACAGAATTTTTTTTTATTCTTTACTCATCAAAATGACTTGAATTCTCCCAAATAAAAAATACTCATTTTGCGAAAATATCAATCTTCAAGAGTTTATGTGCATGGAATTATTCTAGATGGTAATTTTGTTTTTTTTTTATTCATTCGAGTGTATCGAGTAAAACGATCGACCTTGTCCCACAGGTACAACCCAGGGGCGTGCGCCGTGCGATGGGCCATACCCTTGGCGGCCATCGCGGCCCTCGACGCCGCAACCCTGGCCGCGCTCGCCTTCATCTTGGCCTCGAGGCACGTGAAACTACAGCCGGAGCCCTTCAACAACGGATCCCTGTACAAAGGTGACGCCAGCAAACCACGACATATACCGACAAAACCTCTCGCGTGGCCATTTGTGTTTTTTTGCTCAATATGAAATTTCCGCAGGTGAGGTGAACCCGGGCTACGTGAACGAGGCGCAGAGCATCGCTGGCTCGCGCAAGTCCCTGTCGCTGAGGCCGGTCCTCCTCGTGGCCCCACCGGACCAGGACCGCTACAGCGAGCTCTCCCGGGCAAAGTCGCACTCGCACCACAGTCTGTTCGCCGCCTCGCAGTCGCACCCCCTCCACGCCATGTCCAACAACACGCTCAACCACTCGCAGCACAACTTCCAGCTCTGATCGGCGGGACTTTTTTTTTTTTTTCCATTTTTCTTCTTCTTCTTCTTCGTATAAGTTTACTCAACTGCACTGCCAGAACGGGAGACTCGGCGCCCGCGAGCTTTTATCTGTGCGTTGCGTCTTTCTTTGTTGTGATCAGCGTTGAAATGCCCCAAGTGTTTCGAGTATTATGTATTCTATCGAGTATAAATTTCGCGATGCAATGTGCACCTAATATTTAAACTGTTGCGTGTCTTTTCGTAAATTGCTTGGATACATTTTTTTTTTTTTTTTTTTTTTTGCAAACTAACATTTTTTTGAGCTTTAACTTTATTTTTTCTCTACGTTTTATTATTGACGAGTCTGTGGGAGTAAATAGTTCGAATTTACTCTTGCAGAAAAAAAAAAAAAAATCCGTTGTCCCTAAGCGTAGATTTTTGTGTACTTGAGTACATATTTGTATATTCAACATTATTATGTTTTGACTTTGAATAAATAGAGAGTAAGTGATTTACGTTTGATGATTGGTATGTTACAAATCGACTGAATGGTGTGAAACAATATTGTTACTTGTTGAGAGTGATTGGACGGAGCTCTTGGGAGCGCCAATTTTTTTATACAAGTGTTTTTTTTTTTTTTTTTTTTTTTAATTTTTAATGCATAATAGGATTTTCTATGTATTTTGTACAATTTTAAAATATTGCCCTTTATCTGTAGCGTTACTGTATTTATACATAAAATTTATACCGTAAAATAAAATAAAAGTGTCGTTTTGATCATTTCATTCCTACTTTTCATAAAATATGTCATACATTTGGGGTATAAGATATGAAAGAATTTTTTTTGCGTGCCAGTAGCCGAGAATTTACAAGTAAACGGTATATATACGATGTATTTAATAATGATATGTTTTTAAATATTTGAAACATTTTTTTATAAATTTGAAATATCTGCTTTGATAAAGGATCAGAAGTTCCACAATCTTTTTTAAACGATAGAAACTTTTGGCTGTAACAAAATTATACTTTGATTTTTTAAATGATGAAATAAACAAACGAAAAATTTATAAGTTTTTGACGAACATGTATACATTTTCTTGCGTATCTCAATTTTACGACACGGAAGTCATGAGCCGCAATAATTTTACGCAAATTAATTTTTCATGGATGAACAAAATTACCAGTAGGTCATTAAATTATGAGAATTTTAATAGACCGTGTACTTAGGTACACAACTGTTTCTGGGCCAAAATGATTTTTTGATAAAAATAGTTGCCAGGCCTCAATATACACTAACTATCATAGTATATTCATAACGTAAACAAAATTGTCACTTGTTTTGACCAACATATATTTTCATAGCCCACGCTACGGATAAGAAATAATTATGGCGCTGGTTAATATGTCATTGCTTCAGTGTAGTGATACTCCGGATCATAGGCAACCGTACACACAGCCACGTACCAAAGGCTGTAAAATAAATGCGAACCTCGATGCTTACGTCATTTTGGAGTAAGTATACATATAAGTAAAAACAACAATTTAATTTTTGACTAGTATATTTTTAATATTATAATACAGGACAAATGTACTTTGAAGACTTTTTTTTTCTCGTATTTCGATCATACCTTATCATGGGGGGAAATCGCTACACAGTCAAAATCCAATTTTTTTTTTTTTTTTCGACAAAAATAAACTTCGGTGATTCTCGTACGCCATATTTATGTCGAAGGAAATAACTATATCATACAGAGAGGAGGAAAAATACTATTTACTATTTTTTTTTTGTTTTTTTTCTTTTTTTCCTGACTTTTCTTTTCTTCATCAACAATGGCCTCGCGCGTCGCAATCAAATGGCACGCCGATTCATTTTATGGCTTGATTAACAACAAGTAATTTTTCTCGAAACATATATTATCACATGAATTCCCTCACATTTATACAACTCGCCTTAACTTTACAACATTAAATTCTACGACACCGGGAGTCATCATCATCTCTCTCTCTCTCTCTCTCTTACAAAACTATATACGCGATGAAACATGTACAAGTTGAACTCGGAATTGTGGAGAAAAATTCATTTATTCTCAAACGGTGTATGCGAAAAGAAAACCCATATCCACTACACAGTTGCTCCGACATTCCTAAACAACCCAATGAAAAACACCTCGAAGTGCTTTTAAACACATTTTCCTCGTTTGCTTACATACTTGTGTACGTATATACGACGCATTTGTCACCATCACGACATACCGATGTCGCGTGAGACGAGTTTCGTCGAGTCGCGGGAACAAAATGTTCGAGACCACGTAAAAGAGCGGCGCACACGCATAAAACACCCTCGCCGATGGCGTGCACGCGGACAGCAGCACCCGCCACTGCTGTATATATATATATACGACCATTTAAGCGCATCGGATCCACCAGCCAATAAACGGATCGGCGTTTAGACTCTCGCGCGAGAGCTTCATTAGGCAGCGCCGACGAATGGCTTTAGTGCACCCCATATATGCTATTTTTTTTTTTTCTTTTCATTTCCGCCGTATATACATAATACACGCGACAAGCCGACGGGTGCTTTTATCGCTTTACTGGGCTACTTGTGCGCGAAATTTCGCTCCTTTACGGCCCCTACTTTGCAGCGCAAATGCAATAACCTCCGTCCATGACGACTCGGTGATTTATCGCAAGCCTATATATACTGCGTTTTGAAGCCACCGTGTACACACGTGTGTACGGAATAAATTAGCCGCGTGTAATTACCAATTACCGCGATCGCGACCAATAAGAAATTTGGATTTTTTTTTTGTCAATCATCAACCCTTTGGGCAACACGAGTACGTGGCGTTTTCTTGCACATCGGGTATAATCGGTTTGATGCATAAATGTTCCCATCGGTCAACAGAGTATATACCTATCCGAGCTACTCTTTCATGGTGACATCTACCCGTATATATATATACATCTCGGGAGTATTTATACAATATACAGTATACATCGGGGGGGGGGGGGGGGTAATACACCGGTATACTTGGTTACATTTCTACAAACAAAAGTCAAGATGCAGAATGGAGGAAGCGTTTCTATATAGATCCCGGAGTGTATTTACAAAAAACCGAGCTCGCTCGTGCGTGTACAATGTAAAAAAAAACATAAAAAAAAAAAAAAAATTACAGAGACGCGGTCGATCGCCTGCAGTTGAATTATCGGTTATCTCAAGAGAAAGAAAGAAAAAAATGTGGAGAAGTGGAAAGGACGTTCAGACGTCCTTGCCGACGACGATGCCGCAGGGCTGTACGACGCCCGTGTCCAGAAGCAGCCTCGGCCTCTTGGCCGCGATCCTCCCCTCGTCCTTCTTAAGGAGTTCCTCGATGGAGTAGGGGTTGCGTTTCCTGGGGCTCGGCTGCGGTTGCTGGGCGTCGCCGGAGCGCGCCCTACCACCTACGTGGCGGATGAAAGCGCTGCGATTGCCGCCCATCTCGACCATCGGTGGACTGGTGCTCTTGGCCTTGGCGACGCAACGCGGGAGGTCGTCCAGGTCGCTCTTGTCGAGGGAGTCGTCGCTGCCCACCAGCGAGCTCGAGCTCGACTTTATCTCTATCGCCGTCTGCGACTGGGACTCCTGGGCGTCGAGGCTGCTTTTTTGTTTTTCACACACGTTATTTCGTTTTTTTTTTTTTTTTTTCACTTCATTTTTCTTGTTTTTTTTTTTTTGAAGGACAATACGATACTCACTGGACTCCGTTCCGCAGGTGGAGGCTCGTCGCTTGGTACAGCGACGAGTAAAAACTCGAGTTCCAGGTGGGCGTCGGGGAGCCCGAGACGTGCAGCGGACCCAGAGCGCCAGGGTAAAAGAACTGGTAGTCCGTCCTCAACAGAGACTCTGAAATTGGGGTTTTACGTGTAACTCGAGCCATTATGTGCCATAGGCAAAAACACTTTGTATCGCGTGCCATTATCCATTTACTGAGCATCTCGACACATCCCGTGGGCATACACCTCTCAAAGTCTCTATTCTCCGTGAAATTCATCAAAGGTGCATTCGCAAAAAGAACCGCGGGCGCCGCCACTCTACCTATCCCGGAAAAAACCACCGCTAACGCGCCAACTTTGACGCCCATATTAACCGAAAAACCGAGATTCGTCTATAGTCTACTTTTTTATAATATGTATATACATACAATACTTGTACATCGGACACAACGCGCGTGCATATATATATATACATCATAATCACAATTCGCGTGCTCGGCAAAACAGGACCTCTAATGACTTAATTTCCCTGGTGATGATCGTCTTTGAAAAAACGTTTTGCACGATATGGCCCCCAAAAAGCCGACAGGTGCGCTCTCGGGGCCATTAGCAAAAATGGTCTAAAAACGCGCGCGTGTGCTTATATATATATGCCTAGGCGTCCCCTTTCTTCCTTTCGCGCTTACGCTTCCGGATCGGAACGAGAAGACAGCTGTCGCATACGCGTGTGTATAGAGATGAGGAGTCAAGATAGCGCCAACGTCCCTCCGGAGATGATCTAGAGAGAGAGGTGCGAACGAGAAGGATTTCGGCGACCAAAGGGAACGCGACAAGATCAATTGATAAATGACGATCGGCGGATGAAAATAAAAAAACACTCACCTCCTCCGGGGATGGCAGGGGCGCCGGGCGGTGACACTTGCTGGTGGGAGTAGGGAGACGCGGGGGCGGACTCGAGTCCACCGAGGCCGGGGTGCACCTCGGCCGGGAGGCCACCGCCCCTCAGTATTCTATTGACGGAGGACACCGAGGGCAGGCTTTGGGGATCGCAGGCGCCCTGCCTGGCCAACTGCTCCCTTATCTCCCAGGCGAACATGGTCGGCTGCTCCTGCTTCATACGCAGTATCTTTTTCACGACGCTCGGCGTCGCCACTTGCTGCAAATAGTTGGTTTTTGTCGTCATCTGTGCTCCGGGCAGGATAAATATATATATATTTGTATGTATGTACATCCCATTGCTTTCGATTGATCTTTTTTTTTTTTTTTTTTTTTTTTTCCACAACAATCATACGTATAAAATGGATGACGTTCGAGCGAGAAATCGGTATAAGCCCCTATACGCATATATACGTATACATTAATGTCGATAGGGACGGTGGGCGTGTACATCCGGCAAGTGTATAATCATAATGATACACCGACGTGTGGGAGCGCCTTGAGTCCCCTTATCACTCGTTACCACCGCCACGCGATCCAGGGTGATGTGTACGTGTAATTACTCGAGAGAGTGTCGTCTGTCCCCTCGTCACCTATTTCTCGACGATCGTCGGCCCCCCTTATCTAACCGAGGGCAGATGTCACCTGTCCCACCCCCCCCCCTCCTACCCGACTCTCTTCCCCCCGCGCTACCATCGTACGTCGTGTACAGTCGACCGGACGTGTACGTATATAATATGGTGTGCAATAAGCCTTAGCAGTGTCGTCCGATAATCACGTCGTTGTACACGTGGGTTCCAACGACTACGACGACGGAAGTGTCGGAGATCCGTATCTGAGATGCCAGCGTTATTGGGCCCCTTTTGGTAATACGCTGTCCACTTGAGCTGCCGGTATGCGTGTAGGTACATCGCCCCCTCCCACGGTATACATATATACACTTGCCCCAAATGCGGTTGACAGAGACAATAACGTTTACAACCCAGAGTGTACGGGAATTGTCCTCTGCGCCGTGTACCTATTACTGACACTCATGTGTATCTATCTATCTCTCGATTCTTGTACTGTGTGAGATCGAGAGAGCTACCGATTCTATACGCAAGGAGAATGTGTAATATCGGTTTCAACGATATTTCTCAGTATTACAATCGGCATTGTCCAATGAGCGTATATTGAGAGTCCATGTTGCGTATACACAATTGAGCAAAAAGTATTCACGATAACGATACACCTATCGATACGATTTTACGTAATAATATAACTTTCGCGATCTTTTTTTCTCTTATCGAGCAAATATTATTGGCAGAGTAGAAAAGTAAACGCGCGCGATGTGATTCCAAAATCGATGAAAACCAACAATATCATAGGAATGAAACTTATACTCACGGTGAGCGAAAAAACTAAAAAAAATCGGTCAAGGCACTCGTATCGGCCAATTAAAGCAAATTACCATTACCTATAGAAATAAGAAGCCGATATTATAACAACGCTGAATAATATACACGCGCTAATTATAATATGTGGTATAGCCAAAATCTCATTTCTCTCTACACCGTTCCGGTATACCCTATATGCATACATAATATAGGGTATGTATTATACATACATAATATACACGTCCAGCTCGCGTGGCTCGCGCGTTTGCACTTTCCTCCCTTTTTTGAATACATTATATACCCTTACCGCAAAACCCTTGCCAGGTATATAATATACACACTCACGAGGCAAAGCCCGAGCGGGATCTCGATCTTCGATCTTGAAAATCCGTGCAAGCGCGCACGCGTAACCGAGCCGAGAATTAAATACACGTATAATACACACACACACACACCGCGGAGAGTTAGCACGAGGCACGAAGCTCTGGTTTTGCGGCATACATTATTTTTTCATACATCCCTTCCTCGGGAGCTCATTTGCAATTCAAATTTACCAAAATGAGCGGTCACACTTGCCATGCTTTTCCACGTGTATATATGTATATCTATACGTATTTATAGGTGCACTCGCGCTTTTGCATATACATATATGTGGCGAGAGGTATAGCGCAATTATACACACACACACACACACACGAGGGTCGAAGTATAAACCAGCCGAGCGGCGCTATCGGTATGTAAGATCGGTAAGCAGAAGCCGAATACGAGGGACGCTACCCTTTGGGGCACCTACACTTCTTTCCCTCCTTCCTTTTCGGTAATTTCTCTTTTGTGTGCGCGCAAGTTGTACACCCATCATGTGTTCCCTCTCGATGGACGAGGCCCCGGGTAATTTGCCGTGGACTACTGTCATTTTCTACGACGAAACGAAAGGAAAAAAAAAACAAAAAAAAAACGATGTCTCGCACGAAACCATCACGCTTTGATACCTGTTATGGGAGGAGGAGGAGATGACCGGCGACGATTACCCGTGATGGGGCCAAACGATTTTCCCGCGCTAACGTTTGCAAAAGGGCGGCAGGGGGGGAGAGTGGACACTCGAAGGGCGGCGCGACGGGGCCACCCGGGCGTGACAGCAGATTCCGCGCGCCGATACGCTCCTGTACAATCTTCACGCGGGACACGTTTGGGTGGGGAAAAAAAAAAAAAAAAAAAAAAAAAACCGTTATCATTGTCCGAATCTTTTTTTTTTTTCAGTTCGATTCCGAGGATCACCGAAGCTGTTGTTATCATCGCTCCGAAGGAGAGACAGAAAAAAAAAAAATCGCAGAGGTTATTGTTACGAAGAGCAAATCGAAAAGAAATCGATGTTGGACGACAACGTAATATCGAAACGCAAACATACAGAGAGGACGACGCGCCGCGAAAGATCTTAATTGCGCGATAGCGAGGAAGCACCCAAGTGCGGAGCGTCGTTTGGACGGGCCTTTTATTTGCACAGGTCTTGGACGAGAGAGCCGCGAAATAAAATATAAGTACCCACCGAATCGAACCTTTCTCCATTCATTCCCTATACATCGAGTCTTTCGTCTTGTATTTTTTTCACGGTTTGAAAAAATATACAAACTCGCGATTTCAATAGCCGCAAATGTCACGTAACGCAGTCGCGTATACCCGTGATCGTAGTTTATTATTCATCCGGTTAATAACAGCGACGACAACACCCCTCGAAATATCGATTCTCCCGTAGCTATATACTTATACGGTACACGGAAAACTCTTGTAACATCAGCAACGACAACCTGTACAACGGCTCGACATGGCGTTACACTTGTATAGTGTTCGCACGTGCGGGTCACAGGTATATAATCACTTTGGCGTTGAAAAATCCAGGTACGATTCGGTGAAGCGATATTTATCTGTTTTGACCCCGTTTTGTCTTTTGCAATTTTACACGTGTGTCGCGTATTTTGTTTTGTTTTGTCCACCTGCAAGGGGGTGGATGGGTTTCTCTCCTCACCTCCGAATAATACGTAATTTTGCGGCGTTTACGGCGACGACGGGACTTGCATATTTTATAAGACGCTCCATTTGCCCGTCCCTCATTACCGCGCTCGCTCGCTTGACGTGGTTTCTTTTCCGAGTGCAAAAACATGTACACACGCTGTGCGTAAACAGTACACGTACGTGGGGTATAGTGCCGCGAAAGCACACGTTACGCGACTCTATAGTGCATCACTGGATACGTAAAGTTTATACATGCATGAGCTGTTTGCCCCCCCCCCCTCTCCTGCACGTAGTGTGTGCTGATGAAGAACAGTCGCATATGTACATAATAATAATATTCACATACATAGATCACGTACGCGGAAACACGTGTACTTACGTATATAGATGACCCGGACGATTAATGCAGTCACACGCTTTAATTATCGATGCGCTTCGAATTCGGGTAGTTGCGATATAATATGTGCTTCCGTTCACGAGGAAGTTGATACGAAAAGTCAAACATTGAATTACTAAAAATTATTGTAACTAGAGAGTGCTTGAACAATTTTTTAAGGACTCAATTTTTCAGAAATTTGTTGGTAAAATCAAGCGTATGCTCAAAGGATATGTTGTTCGAAAATTCGATGTTATGTAAAATGTATATATACTTACGGTACGTAACGTAGTTTGGATCAGTATTATAATATTTAAGTGGCTGTGGCATATCGAATTTCTTCCACCGAAAATATACGTGATTATCGTAAAAAGTTCTCAACTCTCGGTGACTTTTTCGACACGCGCAATTACTCGAACAACTTGTGAAAAAAAAAAAAAAAAAAAAAAAAAAACATCCGAAGCGTGAATTTCAAACCGATCAACACGTACAAGGCGGTGGTGGCACCCAATTTTTCCCCAAAATTACCGGTACGAGGATATGTCCCTTTTCGCATTACCATCCGATCTCCATGAAAAAAAAAAAAAAAACTCCTCCAAGAGAGAGAGAGAGAGAGAAAAACAAAAAGTCATTTCCCACAGCTACCGACTTGTCCCCCACCAGCGAACACACCTCTTCTCACCCCATAACAAGCTCATTTTTCGCTCTTTCGCTCGCAATTTCGCGCATACCTGCTACACGCGGCCAAAGTACTCGCGGGCAACCCTCCTCCTCCTCCTCCTTCCAATCCAAACGCACGAGCACAGGTAGACCTGTAATTTTCGTTGCTCAGCCTCGATTATATTACCGGTTTTTACGACGTCGGAGCTGAAACTCCCGTATCCCTGTGAGCATCCTCTCCCCGGCGTAATTAAGAAAACCGATAAGATTATCCCTTAACTGGGTAGTTGGCACCTCGCTTGCGTCCCCTCGTAAACCGATGTGTACTGTACAATATTATCCTACGCCACTGCACTACGTATACAAAAGTATGGTATTTTATGCTCCCGCCCTTTATTCCCCTGAAAGAATTATGTCGGAGGTGCAGTGCACCTACCCGCGAGTGATTTCCCGCGTACTTGGGTGTATATATATATATATGAGCCCCATTGCCGCGAGTAACCTTCGCTTAAAATCGCATCGGCGACCAACCCAAAGTCCCTTTAAGATACCTAGCCGCGCAGCATCCTCCAACGTGCCAATCATCGCACGGCTGTAAAAACCTTCACCGCGATCGTACGATACGTATTACGGGGAAGGAGTGCAAAAAAAAAAAAAAAAAAAAAAAATACGTATAGGTATACCGAGGTCAGAGGAAGCATTTTCCGTTTAAGGGTATATAGACCAAAGAATGTATATATACCTACTTACGGTAGCTCGTGAACCCTCGGTCGATCGACTGCCGCTTTTGCACGTATACCTAATGGGCCAGAGCTCTTTATATTATATATGCTCCTCTGATGTGCTATACAGCAGCGCGTTACTTCCGAAATGATCATTTGTACAATTATACTCCCGTGTTCATGAAAAACAAATGAAAACGTATTTATTTATTTTTTTTTTCGATTATCTAATATTCGCCTTATACCATAGTGTATACCTGGTTCTACTTTATTTTTGTCACGCTTTCAAGTACTGTATTAATTCTCTCTCCGTTCCTCCCGATAAATCAGCATTCGCCGAATTCTCCCTCGAACGTCATCCAAATGAAAATATAGTCGAAAAAAGTCAACGAGTTGTACCTTTGTCTTGCTGCCGCCGATGCTACCTGGCCTGATGCTCCCAGTCTCGTAGAACCTGGTCAGTATCTTGGACACGCAGCCGTGCGAGACGAGAAGCTGCCGGGATATGTCGCACGGCCTCACGCCCACAAGGGCCAGCTGGACGATCTTTTGGCGCACGCAGTCGGGCAGAGGTCGGCCGTTCACGAAGACTCCGCCCAATTGGTTGACTCCCGCTTGGCCTGAAATCAAGTATCATGTAAAGATAGCTGTTTGGAAGATTAACTTTTTTTTTCTTAACTTATTTGTACATGTACCAAGTCACGAGTGCAGCGTGTTCAAATTAAGTCTCTCCGCGCGTTGCTGTATACAATATTACAGCACAATACGGTACCCCCCCCCCTTTCTATCGGCAACAATTTACCGCCAACATATCCCAATGAACATCCAATTTTCAACGCGACACCTTCACTCGTTTACCTCCCAAGGAATAGTAAAAAAAAAAAAAAAAAAAAAAACCCTGTAACGACCCGCTCGCTGTACACGCAAGTAATTACAGCTCATTTTTTTTCTCTCTCGCTCGCGTGGCAATCGTTTCCACGTGTTATTCGCGATTTCAACGAGCTGTCAATGCCCACACGCGGACCATCGGATCCCCACTCGGTTTTTCCTATACGCACTCGTTACAAATGTGTAGGTATTATATTATATATGCAGGATACCTTTAGCGGAACCCAACGCTGATAATACACACGCATTAAAATTATTACTCGGCGAACCGCCACGACGCGGTAACGATGAGTTATATACACACATCGGACTGATGCACTCCTTATTCCGGGAAGCGAAATTCAATGTTCCACCCATCGAGGATGCGCTACTTGGCGTCATCAACAGTGTACCAGTGTATAACGTATATATACGAGTCGCGGTCCAAATTCCAAGAAAACAATATACAAATGTATAGGTACGCCGGAGAGAGAGAGAGAGAGAGATGATCGGTTGGATTGGGGCCCTTTTGGAGGCACCTCCCTCATCCGACTCGGCGGCGCACGGCAGCAACGACACAAGCTATTAGTATTATCCTACGCGTCTCGGGGAGTCTGCGTGTCCATCATCGGAGCATCAGCGCTCGGTGACACCGGCAACAGGTATATAGGGCTAGCCGCAGGTGTCTCTCCTCCCTGTGCCTGTATACGCACATAGGTCTAATGATCTGCGTGCGCGCGTGGACAAGAGCGTGTATAATTAGCCGATGGGATGCGTTATATACATTTGAAGCCGGGGCCGCACGCGCGACACACACAAGAGTTGCCTAGACCAAAATTGCTTCCTGCGAAAGAGGAGGAGGAGTATATATACAGCGCCATAGCCATCCTATGCACACGTACGTGGGGGCCCTGCAGCTTTTACGAGTTACCGGCGCGTCCGTCTGTATCTCGGGTGTCTATCTTTTTTTCCTTTTTTTTTTGTTTTGTTCATGCGGAGTTTCCATCACCTGCCAAAGAGGCGAGACGTGTCAAAGGGAACGAGGGCAGCCGGAGGTGGGAGCACGGAAAAATAAAACGGCCGATAATTAAGTAGTACCTACATATATACTCAACTCGATACTCGTTTTGTTTACGAGTGTGTATATATACATATAGTTGGGTAACAGGAACGCGTCGAATCTCTCCCTCCGTCTTGTTATTCCGAGCGCGCGGGTATATGTATCTTTCTCCCTTACCTTTTTTTTTTTTTTTTTTTTCTTTTTCTCTACATACTAAACTCCTCTATTATTGGGTTCTTTCAATTTACGGCTCTCCCTCGTTATGTGGCTCTCGTTTGTACATAGATACTGGGAGCCAATATATACGTATACATTTATGACGGGTCGAGCTGGAAATGTTCGATCGAACGGTCCATTTCAACGCGAGTGTGTTTGATGCACGTATAACATAACGGATCGGAGATTCCGGCAAAGGACCTGCTTTTTCTCCCCCAAATATATACTCCGTGTCTCCGAGCGTGTATATATAGGTACACCTGTACGTATATACGGCATCGGCTCCGTGGCTAATTATCCGTCCGCGCCGCTAATAACGTCATTAACTCAATTACGCGCCGAAAGGGACATTTATGTGTGTGTGTACGTATAGCGGCCAGGGGGGTGGGGTGGGGTGGCATTTTTGGGGCCAGAGCCGCGTCTCGGGAGAGAAATTTCATGTTGCGCGTGCACGCGCGTCTTTTTGCCCGATCGACTTGCGCGGGGGATCGCTGGTATAATTCGGCAATTTTGTTTTTTGCACGACGGGGCCGCGGTTTAATTGAATCGTCCCTCGTGCCCGCGGTGATGTCCGGTGAAATTAATAAAAATTAATCCACGACTAACGAGAAGGTATTCGCCGAGCTGGCGTGTACAATGGGTTCGCTTGCAGCTGCAGATACCGATTTTTATTAAAATATAGCCGAGGGAGGGGAAAAACAAAAAGAAAGAAAGAAATTGTCCCTCTTTCAATTAGAGCGGGGCGCGTCTCTTTTCCCCCGCGGCGGCGGCACGCGAGAGGGGCCTCTTGCAAAATTCTAACCGATCGTAAGTCACCTCTTTTTCTTTGGACGCCGAGCGCGCATTAAGGAGGAAGCGCGAGAAATCGGGCGAGGACCCTCCGGGCGACGCGTCGCGTGAAATCGCCGGGGATCCTAAATTATTGTACCGCCTCGGCGAAAAAAAGGGCCCCTACACATCTGTCCTCTCGTGCGCGAGTACCGCGTATGGCGTAATTGCGGGATTTGCGATTTTTCGTGTATACATGAAGATTAATCGAGCTGCCGGTGAAATTAGGGACTGCTCCGATGCCGATTAGATCATTTTCGAGGGCCGAAAGGACAAAACGGGCCTTTTTCTGTTTTTCTTGCAGCTGACGTCGCGTGACAACTCGGGGGACCAAAGGAAACACAAAAATTATTTCCAAACGATTACATTATTTATCGCACCATCGGTACATATGCACTTATAAATGTAGTTTTGCCATAGTAAGATGTAATTTTGTTTTAATTCGCATTGTAATTTTCTCCAAAAGTAAAAAAAAAACAAAAAAAAATGGCTACATACACATCGGAGATAAGATCGGTAGGTACAAATCACACACACGCGCGCTCGCGCAGTGCAAACAAAATTGCCAACCGGAGCACTTTAAAAAAGGAGGGTGTGGGGGGGGGGGTAAAGCGAATTATGAAAATCAAGATGCAGCACTGCGGGCTGGGGGCAACAATAATTTGCGCGATGTCGTTGATGCGAGGGTCGCCCGGCACCCCCGATACATATACATACACTTGGATGAGCGGCCCGTGCGAGGAGCTCTCTCTCTCTCTCTCGGAAATTAGCGAGCTAATACCGCACGGAACGGACAAAACGATCGCTATCGGGTCCCTCTCTCTCTCTCTCTGTCCCGAGCGTTTAGCCGTCTAGCGCGTGCACCTGCTGGTGATGGGTGAAGGGTGTTCTAGCGTATATACCTGCTCTCGCGCTAAACGGATTCTCTCTCTCGACCGATTGTTATTTGTTCCTCCTACTCTTTTCTTTTTTTTTCTTCAGACAAACGCCCCTTGTTCGGCGAGGAAGGAAGTGCGAAGGCACGCGACGTAATTCCAGAGGATCGTATCTCCTGGGATTGGGTTTTGGGGTTGTTGGGGCGGGAGGCCTCAATGATGATGGTAATGGGGCGCAGTTGGGCGCTCGTGTATACGTGCATAATCGGGTTAGTTCGCGTCGTATTCATCAATATAGTGTGGCGTCGAAAATTGGATGATAAAAATCAATATTCCCCTACCTCTACCTACATTCATATGGTGTATACTTATAGGTATACACGCGTGTATGCCTTTGATGATGAAATTGTAAGCGATTTCCAAGGCAAACATCCATTAGGGAACACGTTTCTTTTTTTCTTTTTTTTTTCTTTCCTTCGCTATGTATAGAGTCTAGTTTGATTATCTATTAGCTGATGCCTCGGTTGTACAGTAATCATGCCCCGTGCCGCAGTGGTTTCGTGTTTCGAATAAATCACGAATCCACCCAAAAAATGCAAAAGTGAATCTTATTACCGTTTTCGATTTTTTTTTCTTCTTTTTTTTATGCATAAGAAAGGAACGACTTTTTAATTCAGCTTATTCATGATCACGCGATAACGGTTGAAGCAAATTAAAAAGCAGATCGATAAATTGAGTTAGCTTTTATTAATAAAAAACTATTGACGCAAAAATGAAGGAAAACACGATGTGTATTACGTAATATTTGCGCAACTTGTCATCGACAAAACCATTTTTAGACCCATTTAATTTTAGGTTGAATAAAAACAGTGCTCTAAGGAATCGAGGTGGCATTAAATTTCGCCTGCGTTACAAAAAAAAAAAAAAAAAAAAAGAGAAAAAAAAATTTCCCGCTGTATACTTCACAGATACAAGCCCGGATTTTGACAAAACGAAGGTGGGCACGTCCATCCGCGGGACGAAGCGCGGGGGGTTTTCGAAAAAACCTGCGTGACGATCGAGACCGTGTCGCCCGGAAAGGCTTATATTTTTCAAAGCGGCGCACATAAAATTACATCCAGGGAATCAGAGAGACGGGGCTCGCAATCAAAATCCATTTACAAAAGCGAGAAGAGCAGGGAAGCCGAGGAGATGGAAGCGATATTTTATATATGTATATATACGTGCGTGTCCTAGAGAGAGAGGCAGTGCGCGCTTACGTCGCCGTATAAAATTCCCCGTTAATTACCGTCTCGAAACGTGCCATCCGAATCGTAATTCAGGCGTGCTTTGTGTACGTGTATGTGCGTGTGTGTACATGAGCGCGACCGAAACGACGAGGATGGGATGTATAAAAGAGGAAAAAAAAAAAAAAAAAAAAAGGTAAAGAACAGGCGCGACGAGGGGATTTGATTTTTACTACCGCACGGTCATTCGGTCATTTGGGGAAGCTCGTCCTCTCTGATCTCGCCGCCCGGGACCGGCCTATATGTGCATGTGTGTGTGTGTGTACGTACACACGCGCGCGCGCCCGGTTTCTCTGATTTTCGTGTCACGATGACGCTATACTTGTAGATTACCTACGGTAGCACTGATGCGTACAGGCTGTGAATATATCGCGCAAAGTGATAGCGATTGCCGTTAGAGTCCCTTTACCTTTACTTGTGTGACTTTTTGCCGTTTGCACCCATATACGCTACTCTCTACACTAAGATACGAATGGAAGAACAAGTGTTTGGTATGGATAAAGTATTAACGAAAAAAATTGCTTTTCATCGTATGGTATATATACATATATATATAAACTATATAGTAATTTAATGTAATTATATAATAATACAAGCGATGGTTATATTAAGTAAGTAAGTAAGTCTTTATTTGGCACTAAGAACTCAGAGGTCCTGTATAGTGCTTGACATGATGAATTACAGCAGATACATTGTTGTACAAGCGTTGAAAGTGTAAAAACAGCTATCACAGGTAACGCTCAAAGAAAATATCATATAAAACAAAGAGATAATAAAATAAAATATATAAATAAATAAAAAGATAAAAAATAATTAAATAAAAAGATAAAAAATGTGCATAATAACAACACTGATGTAATAAAAACAGTTCATAAAAACAGTAATGGTCAAGTAAAGTATGATAAATAAAATAAAATGGAAGTACAACAAACAATTTTAAGTTAACAGTTATTACGTCCTGTCGAGGATAGAAAACAGTCACGGCGAGTGATGTATAATATACAAACTTTGTTGCTCTTGATGCTCTTTGGCAAAATCAAAAGTTCACATGGTCGATCGATCGAAAAAATGAACTATCGGCAAACGCAAACTAAGTACCGGGGAACAAAATGGAGAAAAAAAAAAAAAAGAGAGGTCTTACCTGTGTGCGGCATCTCGGCGAGCGGCAGTCGTGGAAAATCCACCTGGAACCGAAAAAAAACAAGAGATAAATCACCCCACGTATATATATTATATATACTCCCCCATCCCCCGTTTCTCGAACAGCAGGTATATATACTAGTCATCGCGGGAGACGGAAAGGGGCACCCGCCGTATACCCTCCCGCAATGCATCAAATCACGAGATACGAAATCACGTTGTATATAGATTGTACGCGCGCAATACAACAACGACGACGGGGATAATCGGACGATCGGTATAAGCCGGACCGTGGCCAGCAGCTACACGGTGCCGCGCGCGAGACTAATGAATTTAAATGTATTCAAAAAAAGGGCGCTCGACACTTGACACGACCGCAGGTATACAGCGTTGTGGCCCTCAAATCAGTCATATATACAAGAGCCACGGAGACGGTAGTTTGGCCGATAAGCGCGAAAAAGCCGGTAAAGCGCGCGCCACGCTTACACAATATACGCACCGTACACACGCGCAACTGACCGTGACTCTTTGCGTTTTAATTCCATATATACGCACACGCTTAGGCTTCCTATGGTTTTATGGATTTTTTTTTTTTTTTTTCATGCTCAACGCGCCGACCAAAGTTTTTATTCGCCTCTATTTGGACTGGTGCGCGCGCGATAAATGAAAATTTACGGCTCACTCGCGTAATACTTATGTATATATAAACGCTTAAGTAATAATAATCTCCCGAGTGGCCCGGGACGAAGCTTAAATCAAGATTCGATCCGTTGCGACGGGCCCCGGCGTTCCGCTTAATTTATTCGGGTTACCAGAAAAACTCACCACAGCCAGAGAAGGAGTTCCACCACCAACTCGAAAATGGAAACAACACGCCACATATAATACATGTATATACACACACCCATAGCCGAAGCATATCCATACGGAATTTGTATAATATCATACGGATCGCGTTGAAGTATCCGGCGTTTCTTTACGAGCCGAAAGGAGACGACACACGGAAGATTCGGTTTGCGCCTCGCGTCGTTTGATTAATCAACGCTCGAAGCTGATTTATATACCTGGGCCCCGGGAGATTTAAGTAAATACGCGTGTACGCGAGAGGGAGAGAGAGAGCCCGAAAGGCTTTTGGATCTTTTTTTTTTCCGAAAGAATGTTAATTCGAAATCAAACGGGAGGAGCTGGAGGAATAAAATAAAATTCATCAAATGCGTCCGCGCGTCAACGTATTTTCCGGTGTTTGTGTGTGTATATACACGTATTTATACGTACAAACAGGTGTCTCGCCCAAAAAAAAAATATATATATATGTATATGTTATACACATAACCGGCTTTCATCGGCCGCATCGCGTAGTGCGAAGGTAAAAAATATAAGCCGCCCTCGAGCTTTTCGTTCACGTGCGCGCAAGCTACGACGTAAGGAGCAACAACAAAAAGGGGCGTATGGCGTGTACTTGGGGATGCAAATTAATGCGCGATCACCGAAGCGGTCGCCATCACCCCCTCTCCATAGCGAGCGAGCGCTTTTGTGCACGCGCCGGGCTCAAACCTCCTACCGTTAATTTATATATGTATATATACACACCGCGGTCGAACACCCGTGTGCTCTCGATCTGATTTAATTGTTGCGCTTTATTTACGCGACCTCCAGCCACGGGGCGATTACGCGCAATATATGCATATTTTTTTTTTTTTTCATGCATACACTCAGTGCGCGGACACGCTCTTTGGGCTTTATGCCCCCCCCCCCCCCCCTCGTAATGCCCCTCCATTGATTTTCATTGTCCTTTTTCTATGCAAGCTCGGACTAAAGCTATCCTTGTGCATGTTCGGTAAAATATACATATCCTTTTGGAAGTATACGGGAACATGTATGTATATGGTGCAGGTCGGATCGTCCTCTCGCGGTGCAAACAGCTTCATCCGATACGTGAGGCACGCTTCTGTGATACGTGTTGCAATTAAGCGGCGCATTCCCGGTGCTCCCTTCTGCGGTGTTTTTCTCGTCAAGTGCACCGGTGTACACCGAGGCTGCTCCTCCTCGCTCCAACATTTATACCTCTTATTCATCGGGTTCGCGGCGCGAATTGAGAGATAAAAGGGGAGCACGAGCGCGCGCCCGTCCTTAATTGTTCGTCCTCTCTTGCCGATACACACGCACTTCATAATTTCACCGGCGGGATCATTGAAGCGTTCTTACATTGCCTGCACCCTTCCTCTCTCGCTCCCTCGTTTCTTCGAGCGCTTAATCACACGGATTGATTGATAAGGTGACTCTTGGTACGTATATGTAATATCATTTCACTACAAGTCGTTTTGAGATCGGATTATTGTAGCTTTTTAATTACGCATTGTATGGGTTTTTTTTTTTTTTTTTTTTTTTTCATGTACAGCGCAAGTGAATTGCTTACAATACGACTGGTTTTCTGAGATTTTTGTATGCATAGGAATGGGTCTTTCACGCGTTCAGCGATTGATTTAGTTTCGAATGAATTAATTACTTAAAAATCAACTGTTTCGGTCAAGAATGATGGAAACTTTTTTTTTTTTAACATGCCAAGAAATTCGGTACTTATCGGGTTTTGAGGTCAATTGGGTGTTTATTGTACAAGTTGCTTCTAAAGTTATAAATGTATACTTTTCTTGGTCATTTTGATGACATTCCGAACAAAATGTTCCAATTCATTGAATATTAACTATAAAATCTTACTGATGTTGCTTATCCTGACGCAGGACTACAGCTATTGTCAAAGCGTCTCTGCCAAGTTTACCGCCAACTCACCCCTTCTCTCTCCAATGATGATTATTTTTCTACCTTAAAAGTAAAAATCAATACTTATATCCACGGAAGGGAATAAAAGCCAACTAGGCAATCGCAAGTGCGCGTCAAACTATTACCGCACGCGTGTCCGGGGAAAGGGCAAAAAATCAATGGAGGGTTTGTTTTTTTTTTTTTTTTTTCATAAGATCTATACCAGCTACGCGATACTACCAGATCCACCCGAATCGTACTCTTCGGATCTCCCGATGAACGCCGACAGCTATAAAAATCCAAGCGCATTAGTGCCGCTTCTGCCGCGCGAACCGACTCCTCGATGTACCCTCCACGATAATCCTATACACTTATGCTTGTATTTTTTTTTTTCCTCCCTACCTTGGCGCAAAATCACCGCCAGAGCGGAGGAAATCGGCTTTTTACGGCGCGTAACGAGAGCTATAGCGGACGGTAGCGCTTCTTTTTCCCCGGTGCTAATTGACTCGCATCTGAACGGAGGACGATTTCGGACCTAAACACTTATCAATATATCGTTTGATTTTTGCCGATCAAATTAAACAACCGGTGTCGCTCGACTCTGGAAAATTGAGACGTAACCGATCTCTGCCTCATATCTGCTCTATACGAGGTATCCGTGAAATCGCGGCACTTGTAAAGATACGATTCGCAATTTACGACCGGTAAACTAGAGACTCGGTTCCGCTACCACGAGCACGTTTCAAAGAACAACAAAAACACCTCCACGGAGAGGCTTATCTCGCCGGATGATATTTTGTCGTCGCTTGCACGCCGGTGGGGCCTGTATCGGCGTATCTGCGCCAGGGATCGGTATATACTATCGTCGAGATCGGCGCGCATTTGCATGGAAATCGCGGCTCCCCGGCTTTACCGATCTTTTCATTATATTATGCTACCACCAGTGTGACGCGTACACCTTTGGTTATTACAGGCGCGCGATAACCCAGAGAGACTCGGAGATCCTCGGTCCTTGTACCGAAAGCGCGTGGGCGAACGAATGCGTGGAGGGAACAAAAAAAAAAAAAAAAAAGAATCTCAACTTTTCCGCCAACGATTGGACGAGACCGAGGCACCACGGAGTAATTGGCATAATTCGGGGAGGTAGCGCGCGTTATTCACGCCACTCTCTCCTTTGCTCCTGGAAAGCACGAAAAAAATTTGCATTTTAAATGAAGCGATAGCGTGCCGCGCTACCACCAACCCCTCGGTCCTCCCTCCTTTTTTTTTCCCTACCTCGGCGGTACTTTGTGTTTCATAAGAACCTCTAATATTTATCGCGCGTATACACATAATCCCCCGCGAGCGAGCTTGAAAGCTTTCCCCCCCCCCAACACTGCAGTCGAGGGAGCTTTCAAGCTCGCGCTCTAATTGTTCCGTGCCCCCTTTGGCTTTTAACATCGGGATCTTCATTGTAAAATACCTGCACTTGTATTTTTTGTTTTGTTCAACATGTACGTTTTTTTTCTCACGCCAAGAACAAATAATCAGGTTTGAGGGTTTGTTTCGCGCAACTCGACGAGCATAGAGTTCCAAAACACCCGCCACGGACACGAAACTTCCAACCCAAAGCAATTGCAAAATAACGAAACACATACAGTATATAGGTAAAAAACAGATGCTTTTGCTCACCTTATACGAGTACACGAGAAGTCAACTCGTCGACGAGCCCAGTCCTCGCGTTATCGGCAGCATCCACGGGCGTGCATCGTACAATCCCTCGCGTCTCGATCCTCGGCAAGGATATTGCACTATATGGGGGTGCAGGCAATCACGACAATGACACCTATAGGGCCTCACTTTAGCCTCGAGCTTTTTAGTACTTTGGTCGCACCGGGTGTTGTTTTAAATTATCAACCAAAAAAAAAAAAAAAAAAAGAAAAAAAAAAGAAAAAGCACAAAATGAGCACAGCGAAACGGGCGAACAAAGTAAAGTGGGTAGGTATATGTGATGATAGGAGAGGTGTAGAACGAGCAAACGGCAAGGTCGGACGAGCGGCGCGATGCTGTCCACGCGAGGGACACGGCGTGTCTGCCGAGAATAAAAGAGAGAAGCGCCGCCTGCGCGCGCTTGACGGCTGATGCAGCAGCCACACTCCACACGGGGAAAACCTGTATACGTGTGGCTCTGTGTGCCGGGCGGGCAGGTTGTTGTACGCGTGTGTGCTACGCTCGTCCAGTTCGGCCCCCGGGCGCGCACACGCGCGTGTGTTTTGGAGGCGGGCACCTCGGGGTGTCCGATGTACATGTAGGCGGAAGGTGGCCCTATACTCTCCTCGCGAGTCGCAAGCTCACCGAGGGTATGTTTCATTGTTTGACGATTCGGAAGCTGTACTTGGTTTTTCTTTTCTTTACTCTTCCCGAGTATAAATGAGGACACTTTTTGTACGTCGGAGGGATGGTTTGTCGCGCGCGTGCGCCGGAGCTTTTTGGAGGACACACGCGAACGATTACATTCGTCCGCACGGGAACAAAAACCTTTTCTTTTTTTTTTTTTTTTTTTTTTTTTTTCTGTAATTCGAGAGCGTTTGGGGAAAAAATTCTTTACGTACGTACCTTTACATGTACCATTGAACCCGAAAAAAAAAAAAAAAAAAAAGATAATGACGCGGCATTCCGTGAAATCGAATATTCATCAGCAGCTCTTTCGGTACCTCATATGTATGTATATACATATACGTAAATTGACGAGTTATTTCGTTCCGATGTACCTACAACAATACGAAAGCCGAAAGATTTTTTTTGCGATTTTCAAGGGGAAAAATTAAAGTATACACACAGAGGCTCATGTATATATGTATGATGTACCGACACGGAGGTATAGAGGCCGAGATTCGTGATTTCGAGGTCTGCCGAGCTGTCACTCGCTCAGCCTCGAGGTAAAACGATTTCGACCCTATGCCTCGTACGTACACACATGTATGTATACCTGCATGAAAATAATGTAGGTACCAAAACTGCAGTGTACACATGCACACGAGTGCACATAGTCCTGCACCCGAACGAGGAGAAGAACGAGCGAAGCTGGGGTAAAGTGTCCTGGCAATTTGCCTCGCGGACGTGACGCACCTGCATCACCACCGAGTAGATATTATTATTATTATATACTATACCTCGCCGGTGTATTACACATATACGTAAGCCACCAACACGCGACATGAATTAATTTCACGTGTATACAAGGGTACGATATATATTATATATTTGCACACGATCGCATACGAGCGTGCGTGTGTGTGCAAGCGGTTCATTATCTTATCACGCGGTGGAACATTGTTTCAACCGATAATCACAGGAGTTTCAGCCGCAAGATCATTTATAATCGGGTGTGTAAAAGCAATGAGGTGTTTTTTCGGTACTTTTGTCAATGTGCATTTGCATCCTTATTTGAGGTGTTGCTGCTCAATTTTTGGTCGCTAACGGAAGCAAAAAAAAAAAAAAAAATTATGTTCAAAATTAAACATGGACTACACGCGTTCTGAATAAATTACATTTTACGTGATGGATTTCGTGTTAAACTTGCACCAATTTCGTGTTCTTTAGTCCGCTGTGTATACGTAAATATATAAATATCTTATACACAGATTTTGTCTAACAAATATACAAGTATTTTGAAAAATAATTTTTGTCAAAACAGCAATTCACCCAAACTTCTTATACGTGGGGATTATACGTGTTGAAGAGCGTGCAATTGAAATTCCAGTGTAACTAAATTATGGCGTTAATGCTGATCCACATCGAGATTTTGGTTAATTTATAATCACCAGGTAAAGTGGTTTGACGCAGTGAAGCTGTTGATTATCTTTACCACCATACACGTATACATTTTTCCTTGAAAATAGAAAAAAAGTAATTAAGTAAACTAACTGTACATGCATCATACAATATTCTCGTAAAGACCAAAAACAAGTTTTACTTTAACGCGTACTTACATATGTCAAAGTCAATAAATTCCTTCATGAATGATCATAAGGTTTTTTGAGCCAGTGGGTTCGAAAAAAGAAAAAAAAAAAGATTACAGTATTGTTTTCTCGGGGGAGGCCAATTTCGTACGTTTTTCCGAGAACCCTCCAGCAACCACCTATTGTCTTAGCGAGACGAAGACATGAAAATTCCAGCCACACATAACACAGTTGGTGGACCGTCGATTCGGCGTTGCTCGTAAAAATTATCCACCTCATTAACCATGACTCCCTCGGATCGGTACGACCGCACCGTATAGAGCCGCGCGGTACAACACACAATACACACACACACACACCTTTTAATGGATTGGGTGTCGAGTGACAAATAAACACGGGGTGCACCCGAACAGCCCCCCGCGGAGCAATTGTCCGTTAACGAGGAGAGAGAGAGAGACAGGTTGCGCACGGCTTCACGGGCCATCGCCTTCCTACGCCAAATGTCCTTCGCATCTTTTTTTCCATTTTTTCCTTCCCACCTCCCTCGATGCGTACATATATATATAAACTATATAGTGGCCGCGGTCTAATAGAATCGTCCATCGTGCCCGCGGTGATGTCCGGTGAAATTAATAAAAATTAATCCACGACTAACGAGAAGGTATTCGCCGAGCTGGCGTGTACAATGGGTTCGCTTGCNGGCTCGTCAATATAACCCGGGAGGGGGGAGGGGGCGCATCTTTCACGACCATACATCTACTTCGAGGCCCAGCGGCGTAGCACCGAAACATTGGCTTTGAAATCCGTCGGTGCATATTATACATGGACCCCACATATATATATATATATATATATATATATCTCTGAGGCGCTGTGTGTTTACGGGGGGTATGCGTTTTTTTTTTTTTTTTATGCGTCACCAGGGATACGTGTAGTGTTTGATGCATCGACGTACTATACTCGGAGCTACATACAAATGTTTTTTTTTCAATACACCGCAACAGCAACCAATGTCCCCACACGAGATTTTGTCGTACATAATTATATTGTCATCAAAGCTGCGAGATGACGGAGCTCGACGATCAGCAAAGATCGCGCGATGGCAAAAAACTTCCACCCCAAACGAGTGAAAAAGGGGGTTGGGGGGGGGAGGGGAGCGTCGGCCATCTCTGGCGAAGCGCGTCAATTTTTCCTAGTCGAGGCGACAGTATAGAGGAAAAACGGATCGATAACCGAGATGGAGGGAGGGAGGGTCGAATATAGGTAACACACGTATAATATACAGATAACGTGGAGGTGAGCGAGCGACGTCCTCCCGCGGGCGATAAGATCGGAGCTCCGGAGTGGCCGGGACGCCAGCGGCGGTGCACAGATCACGCGGCCCGAGCTATCACGCCATTGGCTACGAGCCCCGCCGCTAGCTATACGCGACACGCCCAGGAAGGATGCGCGCACACGCGTACGTATAGCTATATAAGAGAGAAGCGCCCCCGCCCTTGCATTGCTTGCACCCAACCCCATCCACTTGTGTATATATTTATTACACAAGAGTTTTTCCCGAAGCTTTGTTGTTACTGCGAGACTGGTTTGCTCCATTTTAGCGCTGAGCGACATATCTCGCTGATGGTGATGATTCCCTATGAGAGTCAGGGGAGGATCGTGGTTGATTTATGACTGGGGGTTGGGTACACTTGTACATTTAACGTAGAAATATTTGTCGGAATCATTGGATTGTCGTGGGTGATGGTGCAGGTTGTTGTTTGGTCCATCGGGGAGAGAGCAAACACAATACGGGAATTGAAGGGTTCTTTGTGGCGCACGAGAGATAACATACAGATGCAGGGCTCGATCGGATTGTCGTCAGTGGGAATTACTATACACGAGGCGTATAGCGAAAAAAAAGAAGAGAATTCTTAAAACGTGCATAATTACATCTCTGAATAATAATATTTATTTGTTGAGTGTAGAATAGTAATGGTAGTAGGGCTATACAAGAGAACCGCGCAATTATATCTTGTTGCTATTCGATTTTTTTTTTTTTTTTTTTTTCTACGAGCCACTCACTGTTTGACCAGAATAATTGGTGGAAATTATCCTAACGAGTCCTAGTTCCGTAAATGTCTCTCGTGTGTTTTCACACGATAAAAAAAAACACATGTATTTTTAAACGGCCAATTGTATTTTTTAACTTTTACACTGTTTCTACATCTTAACCCTTGAATGGTATGTAATCAAAATACACGATAGTTTACCTTATTATTGTGTGTTTTGTTTTTGTTATTGTATATATATAAATCTTCAGTACCACAAGTGCTGGTTGCATTATTTTTTCGCACGAAGAAGCGTAACACTGTACATGGGTGGTTTGATCGAGTGAAATATTTCGACCCCACCGTTACGTCTCCCCTGTACTCACAAGGTAAAAAAAAAAAAAAAAAAAAATTGCACAAACATTAACAGACTCAAGGTAAAACATTTTCACCGTTTCACGCGATTGTAGATGCTTTTTTGCCAATCAGAGGAACCACAACGAGTGTTGAGCAAATATTTACACAACCGTACTTTGAAAGAGGATTTTTTTTTCCCCGGTAATTGCGGCGCACAGCCATCAGCGCGAGTGAGGATTTTTTTTTTGTTCCCTCCCCTTTTCGAAACCCGAAGAGCATCGTCGTTGAAGCGAAACATTTTGCGACGCGCCGTCGAATCATTCCGAAAACCGATGAAACATCCGAAAAGGCCCCAAAAATCCGAGCGGATAGCCCCGCAATGGCACCCTTCCACCGCAGAAACAACTTCTCGGAAGCGATGGCGCGAATAACAATCGACCGAGTGGGCGCGCCATGAAATTACTTCATCTCTCGCGCCCCGGACCCGTCCAAATGTGTATACACTCGAATGTGCCAATAACACGCAAATCACTCCCTTCTTCTTCATTAGCTGTGGACTCGTAAAAGCGACCTCGACTCGCACAATTATCAAAAGTGCAAACGGGGCGGACAACGTACAAACGTACGTGGGTATTTTTTCCTTGTTTTTTTTGTCCAACGAGGCGCGATGTTGCGTTCGTCCCGCGCGAAATTACGAGGTGCGTGCAGTTGCTCTCGACACGGAGGGACGGTTAGAGAGAGATTTTTTTGTCTTTGTATCTATATTAAGCGCTCGAGCTTTCGCGCCCCGCGAGTCCGGAAGATTGCCCGTGTCTCGTTAACATTCCCTCTCCCTTCCCGGAGTTTTTTTTACACCAACTAGCTTTTTGCTCCACATCCAATTGACACTTTTGCTGCACCTGGTGTTTTCTTCACCACCCCCACCCCCAGCCTGCTGGTATTAATTGAGTGAAAGCTGAAATTTCACGCGTATAGGTGATGCAACGAAACAAAATAACAGAAGGTCTACCTCGCGAGAGTGAAATTAACCCGTTGCAAGTACATTTTTCAACAATAAAGCTTTACTCTCGGCAAATCGAAGACAAAGGTCTCCGCGTGGCAAACGAACAGGTGTCAAAGAAGTGCAGGTATATTTTTTCACTTCCCGCGCACCGAGATTTCGGCTTCCGGGGCCCGATCTATATATGTATACGAGCCTCCTAATGAATTTCCGCATGAAGATCGGCGCATATAGGTATATGTGTATCCACGCCCCGAGATCGTAAAACATCAGCCGAACCGGCGCCTCGGGGCCTCGCTCCCCCTTCGGTTTCGCCGATCGATGCGCTATACGTATAAGTATATATACATATGGACGGCTAATACGATTGGCTGTTAGTCCCTCCCGAATAAGTCATTATATTCGTTAAAGCCGAGCAGTGGGTATATTATACATACACGATCGCCCGATTTTGCCATTAAATCCATTATTTCTCCCGAGCTCGTTGCACGACAACGTTGTTGCTGTTCGACGTTTCTGCCATTGTTGCAAATACCACGAGTCTATGAAAAAATGGACCACGCTCGGCAATACGTGGTTACACGATCGGTAGCTATCCTCAATATAGTCTCATTAGAACAGCCGAGGAGAGTGTCTTCCTCGTTGTATGGGTGATGCACCTCTCTCTCGGCAACCTGTAATTTTAATAGGGTCTGGAGTTCATGTGTGCATGAGTGTGCCGATGTGATACTCTCGCGAAAACCAATGTTGGTTCGAGCATCGACGGCGTAAAAGAGAGAAAAAAAAACAAAATTACTCAAACACGATCGGACGGGGACGATGAAAATAGCGATAAATTCAACGAGCGCTTCTTTAAATAGGTGGTAATGCGATGTATATTATATACATACCGTTTTGTAAAAGCCACCCGTGCCTCGATTATGGAAATTTCGTCGTCGCTTAATTCGTAACGTGCCCGATCTGTATACATATATATAACCTTGGCAAAGTGAGGCGTCGTCGATAATTTGTCGAAATTCTCTCGGCTATGATTTTACTTTTTTTTTTTTTACCTTTATCATCTTTTAAAATCTATTTTACACCATGTGGGCCACGTGAGAGCAAAACCATCTAAAGCGAATTGATCGGGGAAAATGAGGAGAGCATAAATATATAGCCGGTAGCCGGTACAAAATCGCGCGGTTCGTGCCTTGAGAAATTAATTTTACGTCCGCACAATTACGATCCGAATGGCATATAATGTCGAGATCTTGCAATTAAACGCGACGCGCCGAATAACGAGACATTCGCGCCGTGTATATATATATGTGTCGGACAGTCGCTCGGCGCGCGTAAAATAAAAAAAAAAAGTATATAGTCATACGTATACATCGGTGATGGTACTCGCGAGCACCGCGTATAATTACCCCCGTGTTTGTGTGTACCTACAACGTGTACATTGGTATATATATATATAAACATGTACGTATGGGTAAAGGATTTTACAGCGCGGATAATGAAGCTATGTACAAGAGGACGACTCACTCGCGCCAGGAATCCTCCGACTGTGCCCCGAGCGAGGCATTTACGACGGAAGCACACATATACTTATACATATACAACACGGCGCAGATGTGTCGCGTGTATAGGTACTATTTTACGACGAGTTTTTCTTTCTTTTTTTTTTTTTTTTTTTTTCAGGCAGGGAAGCTTTTACGCGCGCGCCCACGAGATAATTAGTGCGCGTGCTCTCGATGGTTGCATCTTGTTTTTTGCCGAGCGAGGTGCTTTTTTTTTTGTTGCGCACCTTGATTTTGATTTTATTAAAAAGGTATACGGGGTGTGTACCGTGTGCACGCGTGTCTTTTTCGATAAATGGTGTGGCACTGGGTAAATTTGAGGGTGACGAGGCTTGCTTGCACACAAGATATTATTATACTATTAAACGCTTTTTTTTTTTTTTTTGTAACATTTGATATCAACTCTGCAGCAAAGTTCCCACGTGTACCTACTCCTGCGTCGTAAGTGCATATTGTGATTCCCGAAAAATCGTTCCGCGAAAGCGTAACCGGTAGCTCAACCCTCCGAAACACTCCCGAAAAAAAGTCATCCTGCCCGTGGCGTGTAACCAGCGAAGGAGAAGAAGAAAAAAAAGTTCCACAGCAGCCCTTGCATAAGTATAAGTCACCGGGCACGCATTTAACTTTTTGCCGCATCGATTCGGCATCCATCATCATCATCATAACATCCCCGCGCGTCTATACGCTAAGCAGCCTCCTCATACCCGAGGCTGTCCCTCGTTATGCTCATTGCTCCAAAGGAGAGGGAGGAAAAAAGAAGGAGGACCTACCTCACCGTGAGTTATGCTAATTGAATACGCGCTGCGGAGCGCAAAGCGTCCTAATTGGAATGGAGCCGTCGCGCGCCGAACAAGTCATTACGCACTCGCAGGACGAGGAGAAAACCATACGCGCTCCGCGAGCCTTTCAATTTTCATTTTGACTGCTCTCCCCCAGGTTTTTTTTTTTTCTTTTTTTTTTTGCCCCACCCCAGTTGGTTTTTTTTTCTTTTTTTTTTCGGACGCCAAAAGTTCGAGAGGGTGCAGGAACAATAAAACTTTTATGCGAGATTGAGACGTCTCGGGTGAGCACTTTGGGCGCATATTGGATGGCGATGAATGCAAACACGCCGGACATCGGACGATCGGTAACAATCGATCACCTACGGAAGCATTTTTTTTTTTTTTTTGGAAATCTTTTTTCCATACGCGCAAAAAAAATACTCTGTCATGCGTCCGGCTCCCTCCCGGGATGAACAGATGCGGGGGTTACGTCACGGGTCTATACCGTCACCGCGGGAGCCGCAATACAAGTTGGGTTTTGGCCGATGGTCAATTAAACGCGATTTTCACTTCCCAGCGGTGGAGAGGTCGTTTCGCGCGAATTTTACTCGCGGCTTTACGAGCGCGCTAACTCTTTTTCTCGCTTCCTCCCAACAAATATATGTTGAACCGATCGTCGTGAAACCCTTGATTTTATTTGGAAAAATCTCGATTATTTGCGAAACGCGTTAGCACGGATATATATTTATGTAACAAACGGGTCATTCGAAAAGCAAAGTAAAAAAAAAAAAAAGGTGGTGCGAGGAAAAAAATAAAAATGGCTGTAATGACCGAAACGATATACAACACGGGTCGAGCAATCGTAAATCGAGCCGGAGAGCTTTGACGCGGAAGAGCCCGATGCGCTTGTTGGATGGGGAAAAAACAAATTTGGGCAGCATTAGCATATCTGATCGTCTGAAACATATAAATTAAAGCCAAAACTTCTTTCTCGTTTCGCCAATACAAACATAAATTCCCGAAATCAGTCGATTAGGAAAAATTAAGGACGTTAATTTCATGCGGCTGCGAACGAGTTTCGAGATACACCGATTACGGTATTCCTTGTTTTGTTGCGTGTACTCGAAAAACACGTAAAAATTAAAGCCCCCCCCCTCCCTTGGTTAAACGCCGAGAGGCTTTTCGCCGTCAACTCCGGAGCTTCACTTGTCAAAAGACATTTCGTTTCGCTCGATGCAAATTGTCTGTCTCCTTGAACGGGAGATTGCCCCCCCCCCCCCCCCCCTTGGATGGAAATTACTTTCGGGGAAAAACGATAATGAGCCGCACGCACCGAAGTTTAAGAGTCAACTTTGACGTTGACTTCCGCGGAGTCGCTCTATTTTCCTTTTTTTCGGCACTCGACATATTTTTACTTGGTCGAAAAAATAACACCACATCCTCGGAGTCGGTAAACAACGACTCGCCGACACGGCTATCTCAGTCGTCGGATCGTCCTCCAGCGAGTCGTTTTATTTTCATACGAATCTTTGAAATATGCTAATCGCGTGACGCTTCCGCGCATACCTACGACGTACATCCCTGTAATCGTGAAATCGGCGTTTTTATCCTCGCGCGTTACTAATCCATCTCTTTTTTTCCTCTTAAAATACACACGCGCGCGCGCCTGTACTCGCGAGTCCAAATAAATAAAAATTCGACTTTCTAATCCAGCGGAGACAGGAGAAAAAAAAAAAAAAAAAAGGACGTACGTATATTTTCGTATTGGGGAAAATAAAAGAAAAAAGGGGGTATACGCGAAAAAGCAAAAACGGAGCAAAAGGACACGAGTCGAAGGGAAAGGCAGCGGGACGCATCGAAAAATTGAAGGGTCGGTCGCACGTAGCGTATTAGGTGGAGGGAAAAAAGGCAGGGGGAGGTACGAACGTGGAATAAAAGGTACGGGGAGGAGGACGCGCATCAAGTTCATAAATCTTGGGCGCATGATCGAAATTTATTGCCGATTTACGGGGATATGATGCATACCCGCGTATTCCCCGCGGACCGTATCAATTAAACGTAACTCCCGCGGTGAGCTCATCTTTGCGGGGCAACAAAAAAACAAACGGCATTTGGCGACCCGGTGGTGGGTCTTTGGGACAATCGGTGCGCGATACAAAGAAACTGATGGGCCGAATTGACGGGACTGTCAAAAATCTCCATTTTTTGCCATCACGTGGCAAACTCCTCGTTTTGTCCGTACATATTATCTCGGCACGGATAGACACATTATCGAACAAAAACTCCGGACATGCTAGAAATCGCGCACTTAATCGTCCATACTTGTATATAATTGCCTCGGAAGGGCTAAACAGTTCCCATCACATATCGCGCGCAAAGATCAATACGTGTATTGTAAGTATATATAATATATATAGCTCTGTGAGAAATTCCATCGAAAAAGAAAATGCAATTTTCGTCGCAAATCCAACCACTTTTTGCCGTGTACGATATTCCACACAGCGATTCCAATCGATCGTCCGTCCATGTAACGCATCCATACAGGATGTATGGGGTGTATATATATACATAGTTTTGCGGGCGACTATACTCCACCATACACGTATACAGAAGCGAGGAATTAAAATTGTTCGAGGCCGCTTGCATTCCAAAGATAGCGATGGCGTATATGTGTGTGTGTATAATATACAGGAGAGGAGGGATCATCATTGCTTGTAATCGTATCGAGATTCACCTCACGGGGGGGGAGGGGGAATCGAATCAAACGTCATACCCGCAACGCGTGCCCCGATGAAATATATTCCCGGAACAACTGAAACCCCTCGATCTTTCGCTCTCCGTCCGCTCTCGAGTCCAACAAAAAAAAAAAAAAAAAAAAAAAGAGCGGATCCTTATCGAGTAATCACCATCGCGGTGTACAACAGGCCAATAAAAGCCGCGTTTTAAAAAAAAGGGGAGTGGGGTGGAGAGCCCTTTGTAAAAGACCATCGCGATATAGGGGAGCGTGGGTAAACGGCGAGTAAAAGTGTAGTTCCCGCGAGATAACGCGACTGCATTGTCCTCGAACAAAACCAGAGGGGGGGGGTCACCCCTCTTCGCTATATATACCCTAAATTGAATTGACTTTGGCACCTTTCGTATGTGTAGGTATAAATGTTGGACACCAAACATCAGGCCTATTTAGTCCCCCTTTTTTTTTTTCTCGTACATCGAAATCCATAGGTGATGATGCCGATTCGCGCTCGTTCCCCATGAAAATGATCCAATTACGGGCATGGCCATATCACCAAGCCTATATATATATATACACGGGAGACGGTGACAGACAGACAGAGCCCATATATAGTCGGTCGTCGTCGACAGCGGTACAACAAGCAGCATCACTTACCCATACCTATATATTATACACACGTGCAGCGCGTGCTTATCTGGTAGCGGCAGAATGTGTGCCGGGTAATCCCATTGTAATCCCCCGAGGGCTTATTCAGTCGAAGCCCAGCGCGTGCCGGGTGCCGAGTGGCATATACGCTCCGGGCCACTCCCTTTTATCCCTCTCTGCGACACCCCCACTTGTGTATATAAGTTTGAGTGGCTGAGGGGGGAAAAAAATGGGGCTGTAACACACGGCACTATAATACGTGTGACTCTGACCACTAAACGCCTACATAAGAGCTTTGTATGTATGTATGTTATCTGCGTTGTTCACGCCACCGGCCGGCGATGCTCTTTTTTTGCTCTCTCGGCGATGTAGTATACAGGGATTGAATGTTTGGACAAAACTTTCGGGATGAACGTGCATATGTATACTTTGGGGATATACCTATACGTATATCACGTAATATGATGTATGTTTCAGTGTACGCACACTATCAATCCAATGAGTTTCATTAACTGTTTCATCGTCTCTTGCATGTACGGGCACAATTGCGTTTCACACATAGCCTTCGTGAATTAATTTTTACTTTGAAGTTTCGAAAATACCCTCATCGTTTTCTGATAGACGCTCCGCAGGTGGCGTATACACGGTCGTTTATAAAGGATGACGAACCGCAAATAATAATAATAACAATCTGAAATAAACGAGATAAATCATAGGTGTATATATATATATATATATATATATATATATATATATATATANTATAATATACGATCCACCTGTCGTGTGTGTTATAATGATGCACACGTCAAGAGAGGGAGCTCGGCGATTAGCACCTAAGCCTTCATTACTGCGTACCTTATACCTATACCTATCTCTTTCCCCGAGTTTTGCGACTAATAGAGACATCGTAGAAAATTATCAGGACGACGACGACGACCCTAACAGAAATGAGAGTCGGTTGCCTCTTTAGTTCATGAGGCCCGACTTAGTCAGCCTACTGAGGGCACAAGTATAGGCGCGTCAGGGGGCGTGCGTGAGGTACTCATTAGGTAGCCTACATAACCTACTACCTTTATCTTACTTCTCGAATAGTATATACAGTTGTATCAGCTACAGTTGCAGTGTAAAACTAATTATTGAAAAACCGTACCAAGATTATGAAATTTAACATTTAACAGCTTGTACACTGTCATTTAGATGTGCACCGTCAAATCAAGTTCATCTATCATTTAATTGAATCAATATGTTTTTGTATGAAAAAAAAGTAAACTGTAGCGTGAGCATGTAACTACACGTGATCAACAATGCAGTGATGAAAAATTTTCATGAAGAAATTAAATATGATTCGTTTGAAATGAAGCATGACTTTTGTTCCTTGTTCGATTATAATACAATGTGTATTCTCATATGTACATATCTATATTTATCGATTGAAAGTTGGTTATGTTACGTCAATGGAGGCAGCCTACTGAGGGCCTACCAAACTCCACCTGACGCTGCCAACGTAGGACCTCAGTTGGCAAGAGAGGCAGCCTATAAGTAGGCCCTACTGATCGCCTACTTACAATTTCCGTTCGGGGATGATCATTTGGGGGGTGGGCGGGGGGAGTAATTTTAATTGTTTTTAAGACACGCGCGCTCGCACGACATATATTGGGTTATTTGGAGGATTGAGCATTCCTTTTCCCAATCATCGTGGTAATTACGAAAAAGGTGCAATGCTATATATATAATACACACACGCTGATATAATATTATAGAGCAAAGCTCTCTGAGCCCACCCCAGAGTTGGGGCGCAATTACGAAACCGCAAAAAGATGTGTACTTTCGTGCTCCGTCGAGCGCGTGTGCGGTGGATTAGGGTACAGGTATACGTCCGTCAAATCTCTCTCATCCGATGGACGAGTGTGTAGCTTTTGGGTGATGTTTTTACACCGCTGTTTACACCTGCATGTATATGTAAAACATTTTCAAAATTGATACACAAAAATTTATTTTTTATACAACCCGGTGCAAACTCGATCGTTTTTCCGAAATTTGCGTGAGGTTTCAGAGCAAAGTAATGACTCGTGGCTTTGCTTTGAAAATAATTAGCTGCAGAGAGAGAGAGAGAGAGAGAGAGAGATCGGCCGGGTTCCGGGAAACAATTTCGAGCATCTAATACATATACGTATATGCACATGCAGTTGCAGCACACATATATATATTACACATATACAAGGTGCACATACGAGTTGCATGTCGATAAACTGCGATAAAACTCCCCGTCCGGGTGGAGCATCTAATCCTTTTGACCCGGCGCGCCCCTCTTTTAATACCTGCGGGTATATGACGTATAGGTGCAATTATACAGACACGCGAAAATCGCTGTATGATTTCATTTTTTTTTTCATATATACCGTACACGCGAGGTGTTAAATTGAAGGGCAGGTATATATGAGAAACAATAAAAAGGTATAGGGATGAGAATTTGGTATTTGGGCTACCGCGGATAAATTGACTCGATTATTATGACTATTGGTCCGGAGTGATGATCCGAGGGACGCGGAGAAATGGGGTCGTGGAAGCAAACGATCGAATGTAATTCAATCTCCAGCCTCTTTTTTTCTTATATTTTATTTCACTCGACACAGCCCACCCCGTGCGATTTGAACCAATTATACCTGCCACCCGAGGGCCCCTGTGCACAGGGGGGTTTCACAAAATTACCTTCGCACGTACTTACATGTACAAACCCAAATGAAGACATTTTGGCTTTACTTTTTTCTTTTTTTTTCTCCTCGTTTTTTTACCACCACACTCGCGATTCGTTGGTACATGAAATCATTACTTTCGGAGGAACTATACACTATTAAATTTTTTGGAAGCATCCGACAAACGCACATACCTGTAATATTTGTTAAAAAATACATGGAGTGTGGCACGGGCTGTTTGGTCGTGCACACTCGTGCGTGCGTATATTTATATGCACGTTTTTCGCAACGCTCCAACCAAACGCATGTACGACACGAAAATAACACCGTTGCTCCAGGGGGTGTACCATATACTCGGGTACACACTGAAAGAGGACAGGACGAAATTATCCGTCATTAAATCCACGGCTCGCCACACAAAATACACTTACACGCTCAAAAGAGAGGACCCTATAATATATACGCACCCCTGTCCACTTTGGCCAACGGGTGTATAAACGTCAAGTGTCACACTGCGAGGCTCGTCAATATAACCCGGGAGGGGGGAGGGGGCGCATCTTTCACGACCATACATCTACTTCGAGGCCCAGCGGCGTAGCACCGAAACATTGGCTTTGAAATCCGTCGGTGCATATTATACATGGACCCCACATATATATATATATCATCGCATGAATATCTCTGCCCGCACGCGAACTCTAGGCATATATAATATACGCAGCATCAGTTGCGGCTTTAGTGACGTGCGCTCCTCCCCCTCTCCTTTCTTCTCCTTATTTCGCGATGCTCGCGTGCATATAGTGTGCAAAAGTGGGATTCGCCGGGACCGTTGGAGAGAGGACAACGTATTATGCACTGGCCCCCGAGAGCTTTCGAAGCTCGCAGGTCTCGCTTATTATTCTTCTTCTTCACGCATCTTTGCAATTGTTGTGTAGAAAGACGTTTTTTTTTTTTTTTTTTTTTTTTCCTCTAGTTCACCAGAGTCTCCTAATGAGCCGTATATGCAGGGTACGAGTGCCAATTTGGAGCACATATTGTCCCGACTTTTGCTTTTGTCCGCCTTACGCGGAAAAAATCGGGTGTGACAACGTGTGTACCCGTATACATATTATTTTTAGACACACTGCACGCGTACTTTAGTCATTCGTGACACAAACCGCAGCTATTATATATATATATACTTGGGACAAAAGTCATTGTGCCTCCTTGAACACTGTCGTCGGCCCGTCCTTTGGACGATGCGTTAGCCAAAAATTACCGGAGCCCAAAGCGTATACAAGCCAATTCCTTTTCTTCTTAGCTAACGCCAAATGGTTTCCTTCAAAAAAAAAAAAAAAAAAAAAAAACACCAGCCTTTCACGCGTCCACGCGTCGCGGGTAATTGAATACACTTGGCTNTGATAGATACCTATGCACACGTTGTCCACAGCTATGATGATGATAATTACTTTACTCATATGCCCCCGATGATCTCGGCAAATGGCTTCAGCGCTTCCTGATACATGTGTCCCGTATACACGAGCCTACGTACGTTATAATATGTACACGAGAGTTCGCTCTTAGCTAACGCCAAATGGTTTCCTTCAAAAAAAAAAAAAAAAAAAAAAACACCAGCCTTTCACGCGTCCACGCGTCGCGGGTAATTGAATACACTTGGCTTCTTTGTGTGAAGTCTGCACGTTATTGGCCCGCGCAACAAGTGAAACCTACGCTCTCCGTCATCATCATCATCATCTTCGTTATAAAACACAGTACGCGGATGTGAAAGGGATCGAGCGTATCCTTTTTTTTTTTCTTTTTTCCTTCCATCTGCGTCTATATAGCCGGTAGCCATAATCGGATGGTCTAGACAAATTTTCTCGAGCAATTAATTTTCTTTTTTTTTTCCGCGACTCGAATCCAATAGATTGGGGTTGGAAAAAAATAGACGCCGCTTGGATTTCACGGTGCCTCCCACTTGGGATCCTCATTTCGCGATACAGATCGTGCCATGGCTATTCTGGGGGATTTTGTTTGTTCAGGGCGCGCCTTTTCAGAAAATTTTGCAAAATCACGAAATCCATTTACCTATACGCTAGCAATCGTTGTACACCCATTGCTCTGCAAGTCGCAGAAAGTTTAAGAAAAAAAAAAATGTATATGTATAGAAACGATGGAGCGAGTCGTTTAATTTGCAGCCTCCCCGCCCCTGTTATACCCAGTCACGACAAAATGACATTTATATCTCGGGCGATCTGCACATTGGGGACACACAGATATACAAGGCTGAGTTGTGACAAAAAAAAGAAAAAAAAAAAAAAAAAAAAAAAAAGAAAAAAAAAGAAAACAGGGCGATGGCGCAGCACGCGCCCGCAGATCCATTAATAACAGTCCCGGGCGCATAATGCACCTACCCAAGGGCCCGGCCCTCCGTCGAGCCGAGCCACTTTGAAACGTCTAATTTTTGGAAATTTCGCCGAGCCAAGGGATAATAACAACAACGAAAAGAATAAACGACCACGAGCATATATACATGTATACATTATGACCACCGTCTCGTTTACGTTTTAGCCAAGGGCAGATGCAAAGACAAAATTAGCGCAAATCCTTTTACCTCCCGACGGTTGGAGTACGCGCGTTATATACAGGACTCTTGCCACGCGACAGCCTTGTTTTCGACAGACGATGCCCGAAATGCGCCCTTTTCACCCCATCCCAGTAGGCATATATCGATGTACTCGAATAGCGCATGCCCTAGGCGTGAGCGTGAAATCTCTGCTCTCTCGGGTAAAGGGTTTCGTACCTTTATTTTATTTTATTTTTTTCTTTTCCATTTCCTCTCGTTTGCGGAGCAGTAAAGTACCCCGTTTTTGTAAAATTTCTACGGGGGGGAGGTTTCTTTTATTTTACTCTCACGCGCAGGTGCGCCATGAGAAATATCGCACGATATTCTAATAGACGATCCGAAATAATCACGGAGATGAAAGAAAAAAAAAAAAAAAAAAAGGGGGCGCTTTGTAATTGTCGGCCGTAATTTTGGTGTATGGTCGCATGTGTGCCCTTCAAATCTCGCATAATATGTGCACCGAGAAGGAGTATATACTCGGCCGTCCAGCTGCATTGAATTACACTTTTACCCCTCGTTTCTTCGAAATCGGCTTTTTGTACATCACATCCAAATTCATCTACATTACACAATTTGTTTTTTTTTTTTTTTTTTTTTTTCCAAAGAGGGAGAGATCGCGTGGCACAGAGTATACATGCACACAAGTGCATTAAACAGGAAATCGTCAATAATACATACCGATCGTCCCTTCGTTTCCAAGCTATACAATTAATTGTTGTCAATCGCACCACACGCGAGATCGAGGCGATTTAAATACCAGCGGAACCTATGTACCCATTATGCCATGGGAAATTCGTCATTGTACAAGCGAATGCACCGATCCGATGAAAAGAAACCATATACACGCGCATACGTATAATAGTGCCCACACCGCGCGGGGGCCTATTAATGCCCGAGTCCCGCGTTTGGCAAAAAAAGGGCGATCGAAGAATGCTTGTATTATTAATACAATACCGAGATGCGATATCGCGAGGGTACACACGTGTATTATAAAATATACATGGAGAGGTCGCGTAACGAATGACAATCGGGTATAATTTCTCTATCGGCCACAAATCATCGCGGGTATTTTTGTCCCCCTACGTGTATATACCCATACGTGTACCGATCGAAACGAAGATTGATTATAGCCCTGGCTTGCACGGCCCGAAAGGACACGCACCGTATCACGGATGCAGCTCGCGCGCGCCACTTAATTTGAATTTCATATTGTATTCCTCTCCTTTTTTCGGCTGTTGGGACAACAAGAGAGTGCCTTTTTTTTCCATCGGTTTCTCGGCGCTTATGGCAAAATTTTTCTGTCCCTCCTCCTACCTGCTTATTCGTGTCGTTTAATGATGCGTCCTGCCGGCAACATTTCATAGATGTCACCACGCGCTTACAGACAGAGAGTGAATGAAAAAAAAAAAAAAAAACCATCGTAAAAGTCGTTTTTAGCATATATACATTGTTCGCGATGTTCGAGTAAACCCAATGGCGCTTACGCAACGCGATTGCGCGGCGAGGATTACATTTTCGTTTCGCGGTGGGGATTTTTCCAAACGTCGGCTTAATCGCGAACGCTTTCACGAAAATACCTCGATTTCCTCCAGCGTGCGTGTAAAATAATTGAAATTGACAGTAATTAGAGGCTACCCCCCCCCCCCCACCTCGAGAGTGTAATATATGTGTGACTGTGCAGTGCTCGATTATTGTGAAACAAAAACATTAATGTGCATTCAAACGATCCGCAATCGAGGTGGGACGAAAAATCTTTTGAATGGAACAAAAAAAAATTTCCAACTATCTCTCTTACGTAATCGCACCTTAACGATCGCTTGTATCTTCGTCGCATTGTTAAATTATCCGCGGGCAAGAAAGCGCAACCTCTCATTTCTCTACCGATATCGCACACAGTGATCAACACCTTTTGCCCACGTACATCAGAGACGCCGATAAATTAAGTGGGCGATTAAAATATGTATTTCCCAAAACTTTCATCGGTCAACCGCATGGCTGTGATATATATATATACGTGCACACACGCATATCGCGAAAACAAAAAAAAAACCCCACCGTTCGATCGGCAGTTCCGTGAAAATTGAAATATCCGCTTGCATAATTCGATCCTCGCGCGAGCAAGTGTGCGTGTGTACAACACACGCGCAAACGAATTTCAAGCGCCGCGGTAGTTTTCCTATAAACACTCGCGGAGAAAGTCATGGAGTTACTCTCGCGCGCGCGTTTCGTTTGATAAAACCATTGCAAGACTCGAGTTTTTTTTCTTTTCTTTCTTTTTCTTCTTCTTTTTTAATCACGCGTGTGCTCGGAAAAACTCGTGGATACAATAATAAGACTCGGTTGATTTTACGCGGGACTCACAAGGAGGGAGAAAAAAAAAAAAAAAAAAAAAACAAAAATTCAATTTCTCCGTCGCTCGAAAAGCATACATATATAACCCAACGCCGGGGGACGGCGGTTGTTTTCGCCCAAAGTGAAAAAGTATACATACACCCTATAATCATTGGAAATTAATCGGTCCCTCGTATACTAGACCATATATAGGGTATAGACGAAAAATAGCAGTGACGAGGCAGAGGCGCCACTACGTACACAAAAAGAAGGGACGATCTCGGGGGCCACACGCCGGGCGCACGTCCGCCAAAGCCCGCCCCAAGTTTCTCGTCCCTACATTACGGTGTCGTCGATAATTGGCTATCGGGACTTTTATGGGTATAGGTATACGCGTTCGGGGCCTCCTAATAGATGAGCACGCACGTCGGACACAATCGCGACATCTTCTCTCACGTGCGGATGATAGATACCTATGCACACGTTGTCCACAGCTATGATGATGATAATTACTTTACTCATATGCCCCCGATGATCTCGGCAAATGGCTTCAGCGCTTCCTGATACATGTGTCCCGTATACACGAGCCTACGTACGTTATAATATGTACACGAGAGTTCGCTACTTGGATAATGTAAGTCACGTTAACGTGTGTGTGTGTGTGTGTTATATATATATACGCGACGGCTCATGCCAAGTAAATACATAGAGATGCATTGCATGTGTTGGCGCTCGCGGAGCCAAGTGAAAGTGGAACTATTAAAGCGAACGCCTTCGCGTGCACTTATATGTGTGTGTGTGTGTGTATGGGGGGGTACATCAATGTACGAAACTCGCGGTTCGTTGGCGCGCGCCGAGTTTATCGCACCGCGGCTCCGCGGGTTCGTCGTACTTATGTACTTGCTGCTCGTGTATACATACATTTATATGTACTATTGCTGATTTTATTGTCCACCCTCATGGGACAAAGAAAATGAAGCTAATTCCGATCGGAGGAAAATCAAGCCACAAGCAGCGCACACGCGTTATGGTTGACACCATCCATTATTGGGTTTTATGTATATATANACACTGCGAGGCTCGTCAATATAACCCGGGAGGGGGGAGGGGGCGCATCTTTCACGACCATACATCTACTTCGAGGCCCAGCGGCGTAGCACCGAAACATTGGCTTTGAAATCCGTCGGTGCATATTATACATGGACCCCACATATATATATATATATGTGTATAAATATTTTTCAGGATGAGACGGTCATCTTGTCTCCATAAAACACAAAATTACCATCCAGAAAATTCACAGCCTTGAAAGGGTAAAAATTGCGCTCTGTACGTAAGTAAAACCGAGTAAAACATACAGCGGGAGAGGAGGAGTAAAACGAGAGTAATTATAGTCTTTATAAGTTAAAGGCGTGCATCAGGCAATTAAATTACGAAACAATCGAAAGAGAGAGGGGGGGGGGAGACTGGTCGTAAATCGATAAACAAACGTGTGTGTACGAGAGAAGGTACAGTAGGAACAGCAATAAAAAAAAAAAAGGAAAAAAGAAAAAGTTGCAACAAACGACTGCGCCGATGGTACCCCGGGTGTATATTTATATAGATGTATAGTGGCAATAGAGGAACTTTTTGCCGTTAATAACGGCAGCGCGGTATAGGTATATTTTTATATATTGCGTATTATACAGGCGTTATACGCGAGCTCGCGTACGTATATATATATATATTTTTTTTTTGTATCACAGGAGCGTCGACCCGATGCACGATCCGACGTGTATATTTAATGGATAAACGATCGGGAGTTGGTCCGGCAAATGAGCGCGAGAACGAAAGCACGTAATAACCTATGTACATAAACTCGCGCGCCTGGCATATTCCTTTTCGCTTTCGTTAAGCGAATCACATATATCCCGGGCTGCTAATTATATATCTATGTATATTTATACTTATATACGCACTTGCTCTATACGTTGCGCAGAGCGTCTTTTACTTGCTGTACTCTATATTATATCCAAAGAACAAATCTAATGTTATGTTGCACCATGGTATAGGTATACTTAACTCGCTTGCATCGATCGCAAATTTTTATATATTGTCATTGCTATACTTATCTATATATACGTGCCTATAACATAATATATCAGAGAAGGGAATAAATTACAAATGATATTTTATATGTATATACATATACGCGAGAGAGCGTTATTGATGATACATAAGTGCGTGTATGTATACATGCGTACTTTTACACTGTGTTTGAACATCAAAAATTATATTATTATTGCTAATAATAGGTGGGTGTGCAGATATATAACATACATTATATTTATCAAGGTGTAACCCAGCATCAATTTCTTATATTCGTTGTACCCGTCTTGTGTTGGTTTTCTTTCTTTTTTTTTTTTTTTTCCATGTATACCTTCACCGCGAAAAACCATTTCACGCGTTGTATCAAAACTCGCGACGTTGCATATAGGAAAAACATCACAGTCGCACCACCGATTAAATCTCTCTCTCTTCCCCCTTTTTTGATGGGAATCGTGTCAGCGTACCCACCCATACAATAATAAGGAAACCAAGAACAACGAGGACGGCGTATGTATAGATTATGGTATATATACCTATCATAATAGTGTAAGATACACGCTGCGCGACATGTATCACGACTTTCGCGTGCACCGTTAAAAAGTCAATTCGTTTCCTGCGACAGGCAAAGAAGTTCCCCAAAACGTCAAAGAGCCCTCGTATATATATGCACGCACAAGCATATCCGCGCGCGGAAGGAAAAGTCGCGCGAAACTCTTTATACCTAGGGTATATTACCAACTTTTTGTCTTAAACGACTGTACACTTGTGCGTACACGTCAACTTATACGTGTATACCCTCGAGTCGAATGAAAAAGAGAGGAGGAGAGAGTCGGCGCATCGGTTGAAGCGCAATCAGCATTAGTCCTCCCTCGTCCCTTTGGCTCATCTCTCCCGCAGGTGCGACAACAGTCTCCCTTTTTTTTTTTCCTTCTCTTTCGGCCGTGTCTCTTTTTTTTTTTTTCACCTAAACTAACGTCCGAAAATCGTCTCCTCCCACTTTCGCAGGTGCACGCGCGACCACGAGAGCATTAGGGACACACGCCCTTCATCTCTCCCTATACACATATATATACGTATATCCTTTTGGCCTGAGGTTCATTGTCTCTGATGCAGCGCCGCAGTGGCTTCAATCGCGGGGAAAAAGTTAATCGATCCTTCGCGGAAGGACAAAAAAACGAGGGATATGGTATATGTATACATGGAGGATGGCGCGTATATAGTTTGACGTGCCATGTAGACTATTGTTGTTGCTCAACGCGCGAGTAAACAATGGATACCTTTTTTTTTTTTCTTTTTTTTTTTTTTTCTATTCCGTATAGCGGCCAGAAAAGTGATAGCATCGGAGAGCGAAGGTCACATATTTTTGCAAGTGCGCCCGTGTGAAAAGCACGATCCTTAAACTGCACTCTGGTGCGGTTATTGTTCCACGACAGATTTCTCCAGATCTCGGGTTGTTTTTCCCTCGTCTCGCGCACAAACACACGGGTGCAGTATATATTATTTTTCCCACAATGTGTGCATATAATATATATATATACCTATACTTGACTCCCTTTTCGCGCAGCTGACGTTCAGTTGTACATGTAATATACGCGAAAGTATAATATGAAAAATCAAACAAAATCTCCTTTGCGTTTCAATTTCATTAGCTCGGACGAGTGAAAGTACTTACGCCAGCGTAGTTTTTTTTTTCTTTTCTTTTTGTTTTCCCTCTCGTGTGAATGAATCGAGCTAAAAATTTTCTCAGCGCCTCCCCCCCACCTTAACGTTTACTTGTTGGATAGACGTTGCGTGCATTGTGTATACGGCACCGATGTGCAGATGAGAAAACGCAAAAGTACATGTTACAATCCAAGCTGTGTACCCAAGTGCAGGAGATATTATATCCCCTGGCGTGTATATATACGTTGCAAAAAAAAAAGAGGGGCTCCTATATAATTGTGGCCTCCGTAACACCATATATCAGATTTTGACGATGCGGCAACGGCGCAGCGCAGAGAGACTCCCTTTCTATCTTTATGTACCTATTTACTGCGCATTTCATAATTTTCCTCCTCCTCGAAGTGTATAGGTATATTTTGGTCGAAAGTTTACAAAAAGTCCCCCTTGATGTCCCCCTCAATTGTATTTAGCCGCGATTCGGGACAAAATAATGAAAACCCACGCGCTGGTAACGAAAGTTGGCCATGTCGATCATGCACATCTAAATACTAACGTTGCACATGATGGCCACGGAATCGGCGGACCAATGACTCTCTCATGATTATTATTATTTTTCTCGGAGAAAAACCCTGTATATATACAGTCGAATCTTTTTATGTGCCGTCAGGTAACTGTAATATCCGAGCAAATTGTGAATATTATATATAAAAAAGCTTTTTTAAGCACAACTGCACGCAGCCTAAGCAAATGTAAATCGTGGGCATTCCGTCTCAATGAGATAAAAAAAGAAAAAAAAAGAGTATCAAGTATACCGATGATAAAAATACACAACCTCGCAGGCATGCGAGTATAATATAATTATATATACTATGTATGTATAAATCGATCGAGCAAACACTCCCGCGCGCACACAATCTCGGCAACGCTTCCCAACAGCCAATCAGCGTGCAAATGCACAGCTGCACGTGGAGAGGGAACGTGTGTATATCTTATCAAAGAGCCGTAAATATGGAAACGCCGGGGTCACAGATGCATATCGCGCGTAAAGAGTCACGCATACGTGTATGTGCGAGAATCTCGAGTAAGCGTATACACGGTGAATCGATGCATGGAAAAAAAAAAGAAAAAAAAAAGAGAGAAAAAACGCGGACGAGGGGGAGCACCAGAGCGATCCATCTGGAAAGGTCGTGGCATATCGAAACGGTTTTCCAGCATGCGACTGCACACGCTATAGAGCCCCTCCCACGCGACCCCCTTTTCGTTTAACGCAGACTATATACGTGATTCTCGCGTGAGCACACCCCTTCCCACCTCTTTGCGCGTTAGGTTTGCACAAATTTGCCGGATGACCGGATACACGGGACAAACAACGCCTCGGTATGCTTACACACGAGAAAATCGTATAATTATACAACGCGTGATTTATGTCTCACTCCCGAGCCCCGATCTTTTTTGCTATCCATGAGATCGCTGACCGTACGGCCGATGCATGGGTGTCCTTTCAACGCAACGATGGCTAATTTTAGCTCCGCGGACCCGCCTTCCAATGATCGATACGCGCACCACGTTGCCTATATGGATGTACGACTGAGGACTATTTACATGCACCCGCGTAGGGGCGGCAATGCCACAGAAATCTGATCGTGTTTCCCAAAGACTTATGAAACGCAAAGCAGTTGGTAATGAGGGAGGGGAGGGGGACAACAAAAAATAACTCGTTTGATACATACCTTTAGAAAGAAACAAATCGATGAAATACCGATTGGCCTTTGTTTCTTCGCGTTTCATTTTCGAAAACAAATAACAACGGGACAAGTGGAGTTCGTTATTACCAATTACCTCCTATATAGGTACTCTCCAGTTGTTGTAAAGTAAAAAGAAAAAAAAAAAAAAAGAAAAAAGTAACCGAGGAAATTTGAAACTTTTACACGAACAATCGCAATTAAATGCGAAAGTAATTGTGCTCGCGCATACAATCGCGCTACGATTGTAAATTAAGGACGCTCTGGCTGTAACGAAGAGAAAAACAAAGGCGTCCTGTAAGTATATACATGCTCGTGTATTTGTATTTGTTTGTAAAATAACATAGGGTTTCGTAACGCGGGTGCATTGCAATTATACCTACACGCGCGTGTCTTGATGGAAAAAACATCCACACAACTATATATATATCTTAAGCACTATAGAAAAAAAAAAAAAAACGTAATCTCTCGAGTTATGGATAAAACATGTACCAAGACCTACATACGTTGGGGACAGCGCGCCCATACCGACGAGCCATGCGTGGCTTTGCGTAAGAAAATAAGCGTGTGCACCGAAGACCGGCAATTTTGTCAGAGGCTAATCAGAATTTCCTCCCCATGTATACACGCGACAGGCAAATCCAAGCATCCTCTATACATAGACTCGACGGCAGCAGCATTTCATAACCGATGCTGGTTTTCTAGATTACACGCTTTGCCAAAACACACACACACACACATCCTACCTATCCTTCATACATGCGAGGCTCATAATCCGCGGCGGGAGGCGCTTGCGATTTCCGCGCGTCGTTTTTCCTGGTTATAGCTTCGCGGCCCCTCGTTTCACCTGGCCCGCTCTAACTTTACCTTATACATTTACTGTCCGAGCGGAATATATATATTATACTTACGCCACTCCTTTTATCCGGTCGCTATATTTATCCGCCATGCGCAGCCGGAAACTTTTACTTTCCCTCCGAGGTGCAACACCTATATATATATTATGACGATAGATCGATCTTGTTTATACCATCAAGAGCATGTGTATTATTGCATGCAGATCCTTTTGTTTTTTTGCCTTTCCCCCCCCCCCCTTTTTTTTTTGAGCCAAAGCCAACGGTGAGTTACAGATTTTGGTGCTATTTGCGAATAATCAGAGGAAATTACAAATATTCATTTGATGGAAGAAGATGAAGCTCACTCGCGTCTCTGGGCCAAAGAGTTTTTCACTTGACAATTATTTTCTTGTCCATACACTTTGGCGAACCTTGTATACGCAATGAGCATACCAATCGGGGCAAATATATCGCCGAATCGAACGATTCCGCTGATGAACAATAATGATGAACCTTGAAAGTGTATACTTGGAATGATATACAGTGATGTAAAGAATTCACATATAAATGTATGTATGTATGTATATTCAACCGGAGTCAGTGTTCTTGATCAATTAGATAATGAGTCGTTAAGTATTAAACTTCCGTTTGTATGTTTTTGACGCTCGTTAATGTATAAACCTGTGGGTTTAATTTAATTAAATTTTCTTTTTGCCATCCAATGAGCGAGACTGCAATAAACTCACTTTCCTTGTTTTACACCGCTGCGATGATTTTTACGGAACTTTCGTAATCACTCAACAAAAACAACGTGAGCGATATAACGCCCTGAATCGTTGTTTTTTTTTCAAAGAGCACACAAAAGTTTGCATAACTTTTAGTCCTATGGTACCCACGCGGCTTCAACAATTACGTAAAGGGTAATGAAAATCCCCTTATTTTTCTTCATCGAGTGTAAATTCTTCAATTGGTTATACTTTCATCAAATTATTATATTTTCAGAGTGCATCCATCGTTTCGTGTATGTACCACACCTGAAAAAAAAAAAAAAGGACACATGGTGCTCCATGATTCCCACACAGGAGAGGCTCGACACGGGACGACGACAAAAAGCCAACAACGAAGGATTTTGCTCAATTAAGCAATAAGACACGAGCGCACAAAGAAACCGATGCTCCTTCGGCCGCGCAAGCGGCAGGTAATACTTTTAGACTCCCTTTCTATGGCGCCGAGGACGAAACTGTGCAATCGAAAAGTATAACGTCGTCGCGGGGAGTCGGCACGAAAGAGAGAGAAAAAACAAAAAAAGAGGAGCACTGCGCAGTTACAGGGGAGAGAAAGAGTTATAGTGCATCACATACATATATACATGTAACCCTCCGAAACGTTGCGCAACCTCTTACAAAACGCGACAATGTCTCTCCATCTAGCTCCTTTGCCAACCGATCGCGCAACAGACTCCCCTTATAACAATTTTCGAGCCGCTCTCGCAGAAGTGTATATTATACATATACCCCCCCTGAGCACGATCTCGATGCCTGTACTTCTCTCTCTCTCTCTCTCTCTCTCTACGTATTTGCTCTACAGAATCGCTGCATCTCGCGGAGGGAGAAAAAACGAGGCGGACACGTATGGGTGGCAAAAAGTGTCAAAACAGCTGATATAAACCCCCCGCGTGACTGCACATTAGTCCCGGGCGGATCTCGCGAACACAACATAGGAGAGCCTCCACCGCGACGTCCCGCTCTCTTACCTCGCTCGGCTGCGTTACATGCATGTGGGTATATATTTATTATACATGCACACAATGCACTTGCGCTCGCGGAGAGTTGAGCGGCCACGAGAGTGAGGGAAAGTGTTTGGGCCTGGCTGTCGTGCACGCGGCGCCTCGCGGTGGTATATAAACCTCGCCGCGGGAAAACTCCGGCAGTCAAGTGGTTCTCCATAGGCCACGTCACTGAGCCCGCGCGCGTTATCACATTTTCTCTCTATATATATACATATAGATATCGTATACGTATACCGTTGTTATGAAGTTTGAGGTAAGTGTGCTTTTTTGCTCTGTGTCGCGTTATTGGTCCCTGTCTGCGTTTGTTGGGTATTTATTGGGTGGGGGTTACTTCAGTGCACCGCGAGCGCTTTTTTGGTTGTGCGACAAAGTGAACGAATGGCCCATGACCCGAGTCTTGTGAACCCCGGATATGTTTATCAGTGGACATTGCGAAAAAAAAAAAAAAAAAAAATTGGTCACGAGCTGAGACGAGTGTTGGACGAAAGGGGTGATTAACCGAGCGACTTTTGCTTTCAGATTTGTTTGCTCCTGGGGGCGCTAGTGGCGTTGGGGAGTTGCGAGGAGTCGGGAGCCGAGAAAAAGACGGAGAAGCGGGGTATTCATTACGGGGACTACGGGCACCACCAGCACGAGCACCATGAGCACGTCAAGACGGTCGAGGTGATCAAGAAAGTGCCCGTGCCGGTCGAGCACATCAAACACGTACCCTACGATGTCATCAAGCACGTTCCCGTCGAAGTCAAAGTACCGGTGCCCCAGCCTTACACGGCAAGTAGACCCTAACCCCTTCGCGTTCGCGGATCCCGTTTCATTGATTTTGAACGATTACCAGACCCGGGGTTTCTAAATCGGTGACAAAGTTGGCTTTTCATCACGAAATACTGGCTATCTACGCTGGATTCATCGAAAAGCCCAGTATGAATCTTTTTTTTTCTCTATGCGTTCAAATTTTTACGAGGGCAAAAAGTTTAATCGTGCATTAATCACCTATTTTTTTGTTTTTCATTTCATTTATTTACGCGATTTAAATTGGGGATATTTTAGTGATCGGCAGAAAAATAACTTTTCATTTTCACCGAAAAACTTGATTGAACACTCTAGATCACAGAAATAACTTAAAATAGTTAATAAATTGTTTTTTACCCATAAAAAATCGTTTTACGGGCGCTAACTTCATATTGCGTATTATGGGTTTCCGCTTCCGAAGTTTTCCTACTTGACAACGTAACATTATCGTGCCATTTGATATTTGTAAAAATTAGTGCAAAATCTAATTTATATTCATTGCACTGAAATCAATGAATAAAAAATTTTTTTATGACAAATTATACAGTGCTTCTATTCAACAAGCGAAAATTAATCTGAAATTTTTTTATGTACCTATCGAAAATTTTGAATCTCAAAGAAATTGATTTTCATGGTTATACATAAAAAAAAAGGGTAAATTTCATCACTATCTTGGAACTCGGTCATGTCATCGTTTTAACCGCTTCATTTTGAAAACCTTCTTATTTAAAATATTATGTCTAGGTTGAAAAGCACGTCCCCTATCCCGTGAAAGTTTTCGTCAAAGTACCAGTACATGTGCCACAACCGTACGTCGTCGAGAAAAAAGTGAGTACAAAACTTTATTTATTCGTACTAGAATTTCTACAAAAAGAGGTACCCTTAGACATTTTCCAAAAAGACTGCCTAGTAATTGAGAAATACCAAAATCCAAACGCAACCTAAATCTATATGTTGTGTTGAAACAAGAGATTTTAAGAGGAAATAAAAAAAAAATTTTTTAAATGTTTTTAAAAAAAATATCTTAAAAACTTTACGGCATTATCCAGTATCGAAGCGTCAATTTATTTAAACAAAAATGTGATTTTAAAGTTTAATTATTAAATGGGCAGTCACGGTCTCATTCGGCGTTATTCGCTATATGCCCGACAAAATTTGTTAAAAATGGTCCTTTCTGACAAGATCAACATCTATTTTGATAATTTCGAATGAAAAAATACAAACAGTAGAGTATTTTTAGTTACTCAACAAAAATTGCAATTCAGCTAAAAAATATGTTGACACTGGTGTCTTAAAAAATTGTGTAGCCGAAAATTTTTTTTTTTTTTTTTTAATGAACAAATAACAGCCCAAAAATTTATTCGTTACGTTAGGAAAATCAGTGCTTGACTTACCTTACCCATCAATAATTTTTTTATTTGAGGTTAAAGTTAAGTAAATATAGTTTGTTCGCGCTACGTATTTAGTGATGGACATCTGTAGTTTGAAACAATTAAGCACGATCAAAAAATGTTTTTAACTCGCGTAAGAATAAGAATTACGCAGCAACTTAATTACAAGTGATGTCAATAATTTTAATGATTACAATTACAGTTAACGAATAATTACGTTAGTTAGAGAACATAATAACAAGTAATTGTAATGTTTGGAGTTTAATGTAACAGCCAATGAAAAGTAAAAACTAGTTTTTGAAGGACTTGGTTACAAGTAATACATGACCTAAATCCAAATGTAACCTTCCACTTGCAAATTTCTTATAACAGTTTCTTATAATCTTCGACTTGTAATTAATTAATGGACCTTGTCTATCCATCTCCGTTTCGATTTACCACGGATTTCTACTACGAGCCTGTTCTACCGTGACCTTACGAACATTCCTATTGCTATCCATTTTCACAATATGTATATAACAAATCTATCACATCTCACATACTTTAACAACCTGACTTACGTAAAATTATATGCAAAATCTCATTTCTTTTTGCCCTGGAAGTCTTTTTCAATACTTTCCTATCAATGATTTCCTCCCTCTTCTTCGCGATTTCCCTTTTTTCATTCTCACACGATAATTTGTGATGATGTTTCGACAATTTTGGTCAACCTCTTCGGGAAAGTGTGAAAAACGATCAATTTTTTATTTCAGATACCGTACGAGGTCAAAGTCCCTGTAGACAAACCGTGAGTATTTCAGATTGATTGGATCATCTAATTAATTGGTTGGTTCGTATTTCAATTTACAAATGACTGTTATATCCATAGATACGTAGAAAAAGTACTTGTCCCCAAGCCCTATGAGGTCATCAAGCATATGTACGTATTATTTATCAACAGTTGTAAAACCCAACTCGCTAACCACTTTCAATAACATTAATGAATCATTGAATGATATTTTTTAGACCGGTCGAGGTGAAAGTACCTGTTCCGCAGGTATTGATAATATCATTTGATTTAATTTAATTTTTTTTTTTTTTTTTTTTTTCATCATTATAATCCTTTTTACATGGTATCATTACTCCACAGCCTTACACCGTCGAAAAGCACGTGCCGTACCCAGTGAAAGTGAAGGCAAGAGTTTTTTAAAATAAATATTTATGCAATCAACGATTAAAATATGATTGCTTATTCGATCATTCATTCAAACTGAAAATTCAACTCCTCGATTGAATTTTTTTTTTTTATTGAAGTACGATATTATTGAAGAATTTGATTAAATTCTCAAAGGAAATAACACTAAATAGATTTTACAATAGTAAAAAAAAAAAAAACAATTTAGAGCATCTTATTTTTTACTGAAAAACATAATCATAAAAGCATTTTAAAATTTGTTACTGCAAGTAAAGCTCTTTAAATTATGTAATTATTCTAGTGTAATCTCTTCATCTATTTCAGGATTAAATTATTAAATTAAAAATAGTCAATATCCTCATCGCGATTCTGAGCCCAGTAATTTGATATTAAAAATATCTGGTCATATTTTTGTGTCCAGATAGGAATATAAGTTTTTTTACTTTATACATTAAACACGCTATTCTGAGATTCAAGACTATTTGTATTTTCCAGTCACTTTTAAAGCAGTATATCCATTTTTTCTTCATGGGAAAATATACATAATCGATGTGGTGGATTTACGAAATAACATATTCCCACTTACGAGTCACTTTATCTTCGAATCTGAGTAAAGACTTGATAACCAAAAATTTAGATCAAAAACAGTACAGGAGTTTGTTTAAAAATCATATTTCAATCGTTTATTGAAACCTTATCCAATAGATTATTAAATTAAATTGTTTCGAATACTAGGTCCCAGTTCCGCAACCATACGACGTGATCAAGCACGTAAGTCAAGACTACGAACTTATTACCTATACTATATTTGGATGTATATATAATATTTACTTAATCAATGGTTCACGTATGCCCGATCTTAGGTCCCTGTCGAAGTCAAAGTTGACAAACCAGTGCCCTACCCAGTCCCGGTAAATCAACCAATCACGTTATATTCAAACAATATTCTTAGTCACCATGTATTATATTTATTAGGGGTGTTTCTGTCTCTATTAGACGTAGAAACTGTTAATTTTATTCCAATTTATTTTCGATAAAAAGTTGACGAAAAACGTATAAAAATTTCTTGTTTAGTTAACTACGTCTGAAAGAAGATTGCACTCATCTAATTTATTGGAACGACTATTTTTAAAATTTTAACCTAATGTTTGATGTCTGATAGGTCCCTAAGCCGTACCCCGTCGTTAAACATGTTCCACAGGTATTTCTATTATTCATTTATTTTTATTTTTTTTTTTTTTTCATTACAAATACTATTATCTGTAATAAATATTAATGTTACTTTGCAGCCTTACACCGTCGAAAAGCATGTGCCGTATGAAGTCAAGGTATGATCGATTTCACGTTTAGTTTAACTTGTCCCAAAATCGTTTTAGTGTATAGATGTTACCTTGTGTATATTTGCATACATCGAACATCTGCCCTTGTAAAATATTACAATCCTCTTAATGATTACTAAATAATTTTAAATTTGAGTGACGAATTAAAAAACTTTCTTTAACCGTATGTAACCAAACTGTTTGTCCAAGAATATTTAGTTTTACAATGAATATTCAGTTGAATTTAAACATTTATAGAAAACTCGTATATTCTTTTGAATCAATTAAGACTCCGTCAATTCAATGACACATTAACTTCAACGGATTAATAAATTTATGCCCCTGACGTATACTTCTTAGAAGAGATATTCGAACCTCAATTTTTTTTTCATATGTATAATATTTTATCAGGTACCTGTTGAAAAGAAGTACACCGTTGAAGTACCAAAACCATACCCCGTTGAAATCAAGGTACGTTCTTTATTGAATAGTTAACGGGTAAGGGTGTATAAAAGTTTAAAACATTTTTTTTTTTAATTCAAATGTAGTTAATTAACGAGCCAAAAACATATTTTTCGTGATGATTTAAAATTTTTTTTGATGTAACAATATGATTAACAAATTCATTTGAATGATAATAGTATCCATTGGTTTTGATAAACTGTATCCCAATTAGGACGAATTAAAAATTTCGTGTGTTAATCATGTAGGTACCAGTCCCGAAGCCATACACGGTTTACGAGCATAAGGAAGTTATCGTCGAGAAAAAGGTAACATTGAATTTCGCTGCAATTAGTCTTAACGTCTTCCATGGGGCTACTTAAATTGACTGAATCGAAAAAAAAAAAAAAATCGGAGAATTTACTTTTTTTCTATCTATATTCTTTTTTTATAAAATTTTAATCATGTTCCAAAGCAGAAGTAACTCGTACATGTAATTTTATTCTACAAGTTTCTCATGTATCGCCCATTAATGTCCAATTTTTAAAATCTTCCTTCAATCTTAGGTCCCCGTCGAAGTGAAGCATTACGTTGACAGGCCGTACTACGTAGAAAAGGAAGTTCCCGTTCCAGTGGAAAAGGAGGTAATTTTTTAAAATATCTTTTGATATAACGTGTGCGATTTCATAGCAGGGGTTGGTCCAATCAATTTCGATTTATTAACGCTCTCAAGTAATCATCTTCCACAAAATTTTCTCCACGTATATATCAAATTATAAGTTTACGTAGAGCTGTCAACCACCAGATATTTCAATGTAGAATAAGCAATAATCATCCAATAAATTAAATAAGTTTTTTTTTTTAATGACAAAAATGATGCAATTACTCTTATTGGTTCAAGCACTGATGCCCACCGTCGCGTCTCAAAGTGATACCGGAGAAAAATTTGACCATTTTATTTTGTCTTTTCTTTCAAGGTTCCCTACGCGGTGCCGTACCCAGTCCACGTGCCCATCAAGCACGAGCACCACCACGAGCACCACGCGGAGGGCGGCTTCGAGCCCAGCTACGGCCACTACGAGCACCACCACTAGATACATCCGTCCGACTGTCCAACGGTATATAACCATCATAACTCTGTATTAAGGCCCTCGAGACGAACTTTGCAGTCTCTCCATGTCTTTTCCGTGTATAAAAANAAAAAAAAAAAAAAAAAACATAACGACAACAATAACATTAATTGTGTATATTAGCTATATAGGTGCGAGAGAGAGAGAGAGGTTGGGGTACACAGCATAAATATACACCGACGGCGCCGCCTTTTTCTTTACTTCGCACGCGCATTCCTCTTGATATACATATGCTTAGCTTTCCCCATTTCACTTACCCGGTATTTTGTCGCGCATACATTATCCATTACATCCATCTCAATCTAAAAAAAGTTTAAATTTTACTTCAATAAAATCATTTTTTTGAGATCAATAATTTCGAACGAATGTTAAATCAAATCAAACAGCAACTTACAAAATTCACGCGTAAAGTAGCAAAAAAAAAAAAACACAAATGGTCTCAACTCTCAGTGTTGAGAGTGAAAAGGCGAGCGGAGAGCGCATAATCGACCGATGCATAAAGAGCGGCAACCACCCTTTTTTCCTCGTTTCTCCGAACGCGCGCGCGCGTACATTGGGCGCGACGTCGCTGTGTAAATAGATCATAAGAAAATTATAGAGCCGAAGCTAGCTTTGTCTTTTTTCAAGTCAAAAACAAAATATACTTTGCAGTGTATGTATAGAAGGAGCATGAACAGTTATACCCATGACGACGCTGTTACACCTGCGTTGATTACACGATATTACCATCATCATCATCATGATGGACTTTACCAATAATCCTTGTGATCAGAGCCAAGATGAGAACGAAAATCAAACTTTTTGTACCTTGCTAACATTTTTTAGATAAATTTTTGTACTGTTTCTCTTTTCAATCCAAATTTGCTGCGTATCTATTTATATGCGCGGACAAAACAGTCCTTACCCCGCGAGTGAGCGACTAAAAATTATCATTGAGAAAAAAAAAAAAAAAAAAAAAAAAAAAAAAAAAAAAAAANAAAAAAAAAAAAAAAAAAAAAAAAAAAAAAAAAAAAAAAACGCTGCGTGCGCTGAGAGTCTGCTTGACGATAGGTTACAGCAGAGTATATGCACAAGTACCTAATGTGAGCGCGCGCACGGATGCAACGTGCGAGCGCCAACGAATTTTTTGTACCGCAAAATGAAAAAAAATAAAAATAAAAAAACAAAGAAAAGAAAACTAACTGCATTACAGACTTGGGATTTTTTTTTTTTTTTTTAACGATTTCTCTATCTCCGTCCTCCTCCCTCCCCTACACCCCCCTTTATTTTTCTATATCAAACCGGCATATCTATCTCCCGTACACGCGGTCTCGAGCGCGTATCAATTTCCAAGTGAAAACCGCTTCCACAGCTCACGCACCCGAACTAAATCACGTATCAAAGTAAAAGTAACTTTTGATAAGATCGGCGTGTTCGATGTACATACGCGTATATATATACCTCGTTGCAACTGTTTGGCAGCGATAATATGTTATATACTTATGCTTATACTCTCGTTATGGACGTTAATTAACGCGGCAAAACAGAGCTCGCGTGTCGCGGATCATAAAACACAGCGACCACGCAATCGAATGAAAGTTCCCGCGTGTTTTATTTCTATGTACGATTGCGATCGGAATCGGCGTATTAATTATTCGTGATCTTTTTTTTTTGTTTTTTTTTTTTTTTTTTTTTGTTTGGGCGTTTACGCACATATATACGGAGCTTGGCGTCAAAGTCACTTTGTCACCCGCGTCCTTGGAAGGCTTAGAGATGTACAAAAAATACCGATTTTTCGTGTATACACGTATAAACTCCGGGAAGTGTATAGCGCTTGGCGCGATGTACGCATACACTTTCGCGCGCGAACCATTTAATCGTTACGAGATGGCAATTAAATCGCCTTTGTATACGCGTTTTGCACGTGCGCTCCACGAACAAACTCTCGGCAGCGAGTGGTATAGGTTGCACATAAGAAAGTACGACTTTCTCCACGCGGGAGTTTCTAGCTGCACTTCCACCTTTTATATATTATTTATTGCCGAGCTCCGGCTTATACGTCACGCGAGAACTATCCCGAACGCGACTCTCTCTCTCTCTACATACATATCTCTTTTTCTGCGGTCGATCGATCACCTCCCGATGAGTATACGCGGTAAGGGATTATTGTTCCCACCTTGTCCTCTTGTGATTGTTCGGGAAAATAATCAGCCTCTCCCCATGTACACGCGGATAATATCGACAGAAAGCCACACCTGTATATATAGCTTTGCAGATCGCGGTATGCAATTTCATCGTTCAAAGTCGAAGTGAATCGCAGGAAAGTTAATCACCCATACAACGAGGTTTCAACGTTTTAGGAATCAAATAAGTTACCTCTTGGCAAAGCTGTCTATATATATAGGTACACTCTCATCCACTATATATATGTGGATGGATTTGGGCATAAAGGTACATCAGCCCCATGAAAAAGCGACAGATCGCTTGCGCAACTATGTGGGCTCGTTTTTATTCATATTATACCACATGTATTCCTGTATACGGGTATAATCGTTCCGCCATAAAGTTATTTCGAAACTGCTGTTGCGCGCCATGTGTGTGCAAACGAGCTTTCCCACGTGTATACGTGAAAAACTTAACGAAGGCGCGAGGCAAACTTCCCCACGATATCGCCAGTTGCCTCAACAAACGAGCGCAGCGTTGTATTAATCACTTTGGACGCGCAAGTACTTACATGTATATAACATCGGAAACACGCGTCCTTACGTCGTCGTGTGTATAACGCAACCGGTTGGACATAAATGTATGTGCTTTAGCATAATATATACACGTGTAAACGGGAGCTGCTATACAAGTATATATGTATGTATATAGGCGTTGCTGCAGTTTGATGTGAAAGTGAAAAAAATCATAAATATAGTGACGAGTCTTATATACATATGCTTATACATAAGCCGCGAGTGAATCGCAGATGCGAGCGAAAATAAGGTGGAGGAGGGATATGTCGAGAGCGTTTAGACATATATTATATCAACTTCCTCCCGCGCACGCGTGCACGTATATATAATAGGTATACACGAGTGTACATGATGGACATATATCGTATACGGGCATGAAGAGAGAATTACATGCCGTCGGTGCTTCCGCTTTTCTATATTATATATATTACATATTAGACCATCGGTCGATTCCTCGTGTTTTTGTGCGAGAGGTTTCGAAAATTAGGACCGCGTTTGATCGTAACTCGAGTTTTTTTTTTTTTTTTTTTTTTTTTTTTTTTTCATTACAAATACTATTATCTGTAATAAATATTAATGTTACTTTGCAGCCTTACACCGTCGAAAAGCATGTGCCGTATGAAGTCAAGGTATGATCGATTTCACGTTTAGTTTAACTTGTCCCAAAATCGTTTTAGTGTATAGATGTTACCTTGTGTATATTTGCATACATCGAACATCTGCCCTTGTAAAATATTACAATCCTCTTAATGATTACTAAATAATTTTAAATTTGAGTGACGAATTAAAAAACTTTCTTTAACCGTATGTAACCAAACTGTTTGTCCAAGAATATTTAGTTTTACAATGAATATTCAGTTGAATTTAAACATTTATAGAAAACTCGTATATTCTTTTGAATCAATTAAGACTCCGTCAATTCAATGACACATTAACTTCAACGGATTAATAAATTTATGCCCCTGACGTATACTTCTTAGAAGAGATATTCGAACCTCAATTTTTTTTTCATATGTATAATATTTTATCAGGTACCTGTTGAAAAGAAGTACACCGTTGAAGTACCAAAACCATACCCCGTTGAAATCAAGGTACGTTCTTTATTGAATAGTTAACGGGTAAGGGTGTATAAAAGTTTAAAACATTTTTTTTTTTAATTCAAATGTAGTTAATTAACGAGCCAAAAACATATTTTTCGTGATGATTTAAAATTTTTTTTGATGTAACAATATGATTAACAAATTCATTTGAATGATAATAGTATCCATTGGTTTTGATAAACTGTATCCCAATTAGGACGAATTAAAAATTTCGTGTGTTAATCATGTAGGTACCAGTCCCGAAGCCATACACGGTTTACGAGCATAAGGAAGTTATCGTCGAGAAAAAGGTAACATTGAATTTCGCTGCAATTAGTCTTAACGTCTTCCATGGGGCTACTTAAATTGACTGAATCGAAAAAAAAAAAAAAATCGGAGAATTTACTTTTTTTCTATCTATATTCTTTTTTTATAAAATTTTAATCATGTTCCAAAGCAGAAGTAACTCGTACATGTAATTTTATTCTACAAGTTTCTCATGTATCGCCCATTAATGTCCAATTTTTAAAATCTTCCTTCAATCTTAGGTCCCCGTCGAAGTGAAGCATTACGTTGACAGGCCGTACTACGTAGAAAAGGAAGTTCCCGTTCCAGTGGAAAAGGAGGTAATTTTTTAAAATATCTTTTGATATAACGTGTGCGATTTCATAGCAGGGGTTGGTCCAATCAATTTCGATTTATTAACGCTCTCAAGTAATCATCTTCCACAAAATTTTCTCCACGTATATATCAAATTATAAGTTTACGTAGAGCTGTCAACCACCAGATATTTCAATGTAGAATAAGCAATAATCATCCAATAAATTAAATAAGTTTTTTTTTTTAATGACAAAAATGATGCAATTACTCTTATTGGTTCAAGCACTGATGCCCACCGTCGCGTCTCAAAGTGATACCGGAGAAAAATTTGACCATTTTATTTTGTCTTTTCTTTCAAGGTTCCCTACGCGGTGCCGTACCCAGTCCACGTGCCCATCAAGCACGAGCACCACCACGAGCACCACGCGGAGGGCGGCTTCGAGCCCAGCTACGGCCACTACGAGCACCACCACTAGATACATCCGTCCGACTGTCCAACGGTATATAACCATCATAACTCTGTATTAAGGCCCTCGAGACGAACTTTGCAGTCTCTCCATGTCTTTTCCGTGTATAAAAAAAAAAAAAAAAAAAAAAAAAAAAAAAAAAAAAAAAAAAAAAAAAAAAAAAAAAAA